>GL501524.1:695092-717182 GCA_000149185.1 Mayetiola destructor | reverse complement strand
GTTTGGTTTTTTCTTTCATTTCAAAAGTCAAGTTTCCATTGGAGAACCATTGCATGATAATAAATATATTTAAAACAGAAGACTCGGGCACAGGCAAACACACACACACACACACAAGTGGAATGAGGTGGTTGAAAAGTAAGGATGGCGTGGTGACAACGATTCAAAAAAAAAAAAAAAAATATCGGAATAAATGAAAAAAGATTGAAACAAACTAAAGAAAATTTACCCAATGAAATGATCATGTCTATCATTTTATATCTCTGACCGGTTCCGTTCTATTTGCATTGCTCATTCAATTTTTTTTTCTCTCTTCTGGTTGCCATTCATTTCCGAATACATGACAGGATGGAGCATTGCAATCGAATGGGAGCAGAAAAAAAGAAGAAGAAGAAGAATAAAATAGATAAACCATGTTGAAATGGCCGTTACTTGGCTCTGAATTCGGAATTCCAAATTCAAAATCGTGCATCAAGTGAAAATGAATCATACAATCAATGTGACAACGCGTTGAAATTGTGGCGATACAAAAAAAAAAAGAAATGTGGACTTTTTCGCTTTAAAAAAACGAAATGCGATAAATTCAGGAAAAATGCAGATTTTTGCTCACTAATTGAATCATAAAATCTGATGATGAGGTCGGTCAAACAAATAATTGGATATATATTTTCGCTTCTGAATAAAATCACATTTCTTTTCCATCTCTTTCTGTGTCTCTCCTTCTCTCTCTCTCTCTCATAATATCTGACTGACGATTTATTCATTGTCATTGTAAACGTTGCATTATCTATTTTTCCCTCCAAGTTCCGTCTCTTAATAGTTCACATCCTATTTTTCACTCTTTTTCGTGATCGCACGCTTCGATTCTCGAATTTAGTTTTGAAATCAGTCACTTCCTCCCCCCCTCCAACTCTCTCTCTCTCTCTCTTTCTGAGGCCAGCAGCCCGCAACCATTGTCAATTGGACTTTTTTCTGAACGGAACAAAAAGAAACGATTCGACAAATTTTTAGTTGAAGCAAAGAAGGATAAAAAATGGTCACTGCATGTGGATACAATCCATTGTAACATTAAATGGGTATAAGTGTGTGTGTGTGTGTGTGTGTGTGTAATTTATAAATCAAAAAATTCTATTCATTGTCAAACTAAATTCGTTACAAATTTCCATAATGTTTTATTTCCATTCGATTTGCGAACACAAATGGTCCAGTGATTGGAATTTAAATCGAATCGTTATTTGTTATTTAAATTCAACGACAATCGACACTCGACACTCAAATTCTACCTGATTCTCAACTAATTCAATATGGTAATGACGACGATCGCTTTTTGTTCGCATTTCACAACATATCGGACAAATTGTTGTGCAAATTGGTGGACAGGAAGAAAAAAAAAAAAAAATAGATAATAAATTTATCTGAATCAGACTCACAATATTTGGATTCACATGCATGATATCATATTGTTTGTAAAAAGTGGAGAAAAAACTATATATATATGTACATATATTTATGGAAAAATCAAATAAAATCATTTGACAGCCGACAGTGAAATGGTAATAGTCATTGGATAGAAAAAAAAAAAGAAAAAATGGAAAACTGAAACAGACAATCAATTTGATGATGCATTCAACATTCCGTAGCCAGTTCACAATTATTTGACAAACAAAATTCAATAAATAATATTAACTTGATTATGTGTAAAATGACACGTTGAAATCAATACTCGACTAGTTAAACAAATGCACTCAACATTGATTGCATTGCAGCCTCTTTTTTTTATCGTTTAATTTTGAATTGAGTATCGAAGTTAAAATTTCGATCTTAATCTGAATTCATCATTGATTGGGAAATGTTTCTTTTTTAAGGCTTGATAAAATAAGTTGCCCCAAAAAAAAAAAAAAAAATCTACCAAAAATCCTTGTAAATTAATGCCGATCGCAAAGTGAAATGCCTATATTTCATCAGTGATTGAAGCCTATCAAATTGAATATAACGCAAATATTAATTCATTTAAATGTTTCATGCAAGCGTGCCACATTATACAGTTTTTGCCTCATGTCCATTCCGTCGATTCCCATAAAAGAATTAATATATAAATGTGAAATCATTATCAATTTTTATTCAAAAATTAATTATTCAGTCAATTGGACAATTGAAAATGAATTAACTCGCAGATTGACACTTGATAGCATCATCGTGTGCTCTATGGGAGCTAGAAGGCTTTCGGCAAGTGGACGGCTCCTAACGACTAGAGAATTTCTCATTCAGCACAGTATTGCGCTCTTAAGTGAAGCTGCTCCTAGTTCCGTCTTTTTTTTTTTGCGATAGCGCGATTTCTATTCCTGCGCATCGCCAAATTATTATTAATTACAAATTAAATTGCATTCTATTAGCCAATAAATTTCATGTCAAAGTCATTCATTCGAATTGAATATGTCACATTTTAATGGTTAAATTATTCGGATAAAGTTCCAACATACAACTTCCCATTTAAACGAACGCAAAAAAAGAAAACGATCCGGTTGCCTCTTTAAAAAACTCTGTTTTTTCTTTTGGTTTTTAATTGAATACATGGAATACGGAATTTTGTCCAATCCCTTCAACTCAACCAGCCAACAGAGAAAAAATAGACCAAAAAAAAAACAGGCCGGGCAGCCAATAACCGATGATCCATTGATAAAATTGCAAAATAATATTTTGCATTGACATCAAAATTGGCTCATTGAATGTCAATCGATTCTCGACCATTAACTATAAACGATGAAATATGGACGTAATTCGTAGTCAATGCATAGAATCTACAAATATTATAATAACATGTATTGGTCTAATTAAAAAGCCCCGCCAACACTGAAAATTGAAAACTGAAAACATTTATGATTTTGTTGTTGAAAATGAATTTGGCAATGTGTGGCTCTATGTGCTGACCGCTTATATTCGCTGGGCAGGAAAGTGTAAACCGTATGGGCCATCATGTTCAATGGTCAATTTTCATAATGTTCGTGTGTATGTGAATTAATTTTGAAGGAGTGCGGCGTCAACAGAGCAGATAATAGCAAATTATTGAGAATATATTTATGATTCAGTGATTTAAAATTGGTGGCATTCGACAAATTAACAACATATTTTCAACATCAAAACCATTCAATTTGAATCATTTGGTTTTTGCATTTGTGAGCCAACCATTTTTTTCGGTTATTAAACCGACAACCGATGATTTCACCCTTCATCGATTGTTCGTTAAATCACAATTGGCCACCGAAAAATTGTTGTAATTTAATATTTTATCAGAAATCACAATTCCAACAGAAAGCAGTCGTTGTTTTTTTCTCCACTTTCGTCAAATTCCTCAAAAACCAAAATCAACAAATGTAAATAATGCAGAAAAATTTGGCTTCATTCACTTACCGCATCATCCATAGCGGCCAATTCGCATAGCAAATCATCGTCCTGTTCATTTTTAATACTTCGTACCGAATCAATAACAAGCGCTGAAAAATTATCATTATTTTCCATTGGATTACTACTTAAATCAATTGCATCCACAATGACTGGATGTTCATCTTCAATGATTCGTGATCGTTTCGGTGTATGCATCGTTTCTGTGTCACCATTTATCGGTTGTGATGATTCGATTCGAGTAATATCTTCAATTAAATCCAACGATTCAAGTGGATTGACCGAATGTTGAGCACGTGTTCGTCGTCTAAATCGTTTTGTTGTCGAAGTCTTTGTAGCCGGTGTATCATTTGATGTTGTTGCGGTTGCTGGTGTCATTAATGTCATGGGTGTCGGTGTCGATGTTGGTGTCATTTCAAACATATCTTTTGTTACTTCGGAAACATGAGCCAATCCACGCACTTGAAATGCTTTGGCCACAATCAAAAATGAATTAATCGAATCTCGGGTCACATTTATTTCCCCTTTATACATAAATTCAATGACCTGTTTCAAATCTTTAAGTGAAACATCTTTCATAAAAACAACCGGATGCGGGCATGGATTATTTGCGAATATTTCTTGAAAATATGAACTGCTTGCGGACAATACCATTTTATGGGCTTTTATTAATTTACCTTCACATGCAATTGTTACATCAACAAATTGTTCATCTTTAAACAAACGATTGAATACATTTAGCATATTCAATTGAAAATTAGTCCAACGCAAACAAAATGCTTGCGAATCATCTGAATTTTGTGACATTTTTGTTGTCATTTGTTGTCGTTGTTCAGTTCAAATAAAATTATTATAACACTTTCCGGCTGCTTCCACGGCGTCGATAAATAAAATCTGAAACAAAATAAAATAAAACAGATAAAAATTAGTGAAAAATTTAAAACCTGAACTTGGGAAAGGTGAAATAAAATCTACAACGAACGTGTGAAAGAAAAAAAAACAAACAAATTTCTTTTGAATTAACCGAAATCGGTGTTCTGTTTTGTTTCAGTTTGTGCCGTCGCTTTTTGTGAAACACAGCAAAACCGTCATCGGCTGATAAATTGCATCATTAAAAAACCATTCGATTTGTCAAATTTTTCAACATAATCGTTTTCTAATGATAATCATCGTTAATTACAATTATTTAAATTTTGAGTTCATTTTCTCACGAATTAATTAAATATATCCTTGACTTGGTATTAAAACTAATCCAAACCCATTCAACCCATTCAACATTTTTCGACATTCATCGAAAAAACAAAACGGGGCATTGGATCCGAAAATGATCTGTTGCATTCTTTTTTGTTTTTTTTCTTTTTCTCAATAAATTTTAAATGGTGAAAACACTTTGGTCGGCTGATATTTGGTCGATTTGGGTTGACAATCCCTGCATGTTGTTTATTTTTATTATGTTATGAGGATGTGAGAATTTGCCCTAGAAATAAATTTTCTTTTTCGAAATATTTCTTTGGCATGAAAACGATTAAAATAAATAATTAGTTTTTATATTATTTTTTTTTCGATCTGTCGGTTGGGTCAGATGGATGTTGATAATACAATGCAAGTATAATGTAGAATTGAGGTGACCAATGATTATGATACGGCCTACACTTTCCATAACTGTCATCATTTGTATCGTTCAATTAATT
The DNA here is from genome assembly GCA_000149185.1 of Mayetiola destructor. Lineage (NCBI taxonomy): Eukaryota > Metazoa > Arthropoda > Insecta > Diptera > Cecidomyiidae > Mayetiola > Mayetiola destructor. The sequence continues at coordinate 712,092 of GL501524.1, read as the reverse complement.
ACATTTTGTCTTGAACGCAGTGACCAGTGACCAATGTTCAACGATGGTCTCAAAATGCAACTCAGGCAACAACAACAACAACAACAGCATTTAATTACCAACATAATCATATCGTAAGTATAATAATGATGACCGAAAATCGCAAAACGGCGAAACTATTTATTTACATATTGAATTTTTTGTTCAGAAAAATGATTTCCAATTTCGAATATATAAAATAATACAATATTACATTATATTTTTGCCGGCTGTTTGCTGCTGTAACCGAGAATCATAGTGCGACCGGTTAATATTTATGCGTATATTTATTGATGTAAAGTATTTAGCATTCGTTTCAATTATTATTATAGATTTTGGCCAAATTTTTTCGTACGTGTGTATTTTCTCGTGCAAAAGGAAAAAAACAAACCAATTGGATGTGGGGGTATTCGTTATGATAATTTAAGATCCAATTTTTTTTTTTTTTTGTTTTCTTTCAGCTTGGTTTTTATTTTCTTCATTTGATTTGGTGGATGGACACCGAAAAAAGTGCGAAAGATGTAATTTAATAAGCTGTATTTTTCATAATTTGGCTCATCATGGAGCCGCACACTGCTCACTCAATGCAAACCGACGATGATAAGATGAAATGAAAAAAAATTAATATAGAAAAAAGAAAAAAAAAAATAAAACTGAATTGATGAGCACAAAGAGAACGGTTTCAATAAGTTCGAATTTAAAAAAAAAAAAACATTGTTAAATTGCATGTGAACCGAACGAGAAATATCTTCACAAAAAGAAAAAGAACAAACCAAAAAAAAAATCAATCGAAATCAACGATTGACTACGTAAATATGTAGTGCCGCAGAGAATTGCTGATTTTTGATTCAATACAAAAGAGGGAGAAAGAAAAAAATGCCTTCATCGAATATCTCTTTCGATTGCTGAAAACTGAAAGAATTCAAATGAAATTGGATTGGTTTGTAATGAATTGATTTCAGTTTTGTTTCGAACAAACAGCGAAACAAAACAAAAATCATCATCAAATTTCCAACAGCAATTGAAGGGAGAAAAAAAAATATACGGCCAAACACCACATTCAATATCCATTGGCAATGAACAACCGAATAAAATCGAAAAAATCGTCCGAATCGCATATACACAATTAATATTAAAAATGAAAAGTTCGTTTGTTATAAACGATTAACTGCCGCCGTTTGCTACAACAGTTCATTGAAGGCAGAAACCGAACAGGAGTGAGAGAGATAGAGAGAGAGAGGAGGGAAAGAGAAAAAGAAAAAACGAGCCAAAAGATATAACAATTATGTAAATTCATATTTTAATTTATAATCGAATATTCGCATTTTTACCGAATTTGTATCTTTTTATTTTTATTTTTTTTTCTCTCTTCTTCTGATTTTCTGATTTTGCCATCGTTTATGGGCTGCATTCGAGTCAACATCATTGTGCACTGTATGTTGAATGCTGAACTATACTTCCCTTCAGAATTTCATATGTGAGTGCGCACAAATTATATAGAGGTCTCACAGCTCACACACAGTTGGTCTGGTTGGAAATTTTCTTTCATTTTATTATTATGATTTTGTTTTTTTTTCCGGATAAATAATAATCATATGATTCTCATTTAAAACCATTTTTTTTTATTTTGGGTTTTTCTGCCATGCAAACAGACAGGCTATGCTTTTTTTCACTCAATCTACAGAACTATTTTGGTTTGAGTGCGGTATCATTGGGGTTTGGATCCCATTCCAATTTAAATCGATTCGGTTCGACTTGATTCGATTGATGCTAAATGCAAATGCACAAGCATCAACAGCGAATTGTAGTACAAAATTGACAATTTTTCAATTGTGAAATCGAATTATGAGATTTTTATTTGAATTGTTTTCTGTTTTCGCCATGTCTGGATTTCCGTTGGCCAGGCGTATCAATTGTTTTGAAATAAATCTGTGATTTTTGGTGTTCAATTATTTTTTTCGACAAAGTGTACGTAATATCATAGCCATCAATAAAATGAATGATTCATATTCCGGATAACCAACCAAGCTCATTTGCTCAAAATACATTTTTATTTTTCGATCCCCTTCGGAAATCGTCTTTGAAATTCTTTTCTTGCACAATATTTAATATTAATATTTAAAATGCATTCAGTGTTTCTTTTTTTCCTTCATTCATTCATTCATTCATTATTTAGCTGAAGTTGGAAATTTTTTTCATTCCATTTATAATTCGCCAAATCGAGTCAGATTGTCGTCATAATTATTTCAATAAATAAGCTAAAGCTTATTAAATGAAATGGTGAACGGTTTTGGTTACCATTTTCAATAAATAATTTTTAAACAAATTTTTTTTTTTTTTTTTTGCTTTTCCTCTTTCGAATGTACAATGATTCATAAAACCATTGGTTTTGTAGGTTTTTTACAGCAATTTTTCTTGCACCAACCATTCCAACCATCATTAACACATGAACGTCAACAAATAAATTTTGTTACTTTAAAGACGAGAGAAAATCGAAAAAAAAAAATTTCAATTTCGTTTTGTTGGATAATTTTCTCGCGTATGTTTTTACCCCGTCACGTCCATCTCGTTGCATTTATTAGCAAGAGAATAAAGTGAAATGTCAAGCCCGATCTATTTTCTGTCCGGGAAGCTAGTTTTTCATTTTATTTGACATAGAATGTGTCAAAAGATCTGATATATAAAAAAAAAGAAAACATCTTCGCAACTAATGAAGGTGAAAACGAAAATCCAACTCAAATATGAATTTTGAATAATATTTGTTATCGATGATTCCGGAAAAAAAAAATAAAACAAATCCAATTCATCGATGGACTACATGATAATAATCGAACCAATTCGAGTGCCATTTTTGTTTGTATTTTTTATTGTTGCTGTTTTTTTTTCAGTCAATTTGATTGACTAATTTTGTATCTGTCGAATGAGCAGGAGCAGCACTCTGTTGCATATATGTATATGATTCTATTCTGGGCATTGATAGCCGACAAAAAGATGGAAACAATTCAAAGCTTTCCAGATCAATAACAAAAATTAATCTATTGATTCATTTTGTGATTGAGATAAATGATTTTTCTGAATCAAAAAGCGGCAAAAATCAATTAAAACACCCAATTTATTTCCGTTACTAAATATATTTCTATTCGAAATATTTTTTGAAAATCGAAAATTTATTTATTTATTTCTGTTCAGATATTATTGACATTTTGGAAAATATAATAACAAATTGAAGAATTCACACTTTGAAAAAAGAATTGTTTTTGAATTTTCAGTTTGATGAAGCTCGAATAATATTATGTATTCGATCTATTGGTAACAGGCAAGTATACTATTACTACAGAATACGTCCGGTGAATACATAAACTAGTTTCAACATATGTTAAAATTCCAATAAAATTCAATCTTTCAACGAGCGTTCATTCTTTGCCTGCTTATAAATTCAGGCAAAAACAATTACTACTGCCCAATAAGGAGAAAAATTAAATAGTCGTTTAATCGCCAGACTTGCATGGGAATTTCGCATGGCTGGCGTCTAAACTCAAAGTATCTTAGACTTGTCCCGATCTGTTCTCCCTGTGATAGGGTCCATTTTCGTTCTACAGATCCTCTCAATCTTATATTCATTGATATAAATTCATCTTCATACTTTTCATATGATTGTTGGTTAAAACACAAGAGCCTCACAGTTTGTAATTTAGATTCTTTATCTAAATGTTGGAACGTGTTTTCCACGGAATCGAACATGTCTTTCAGGGATTGTGAATCATATTCATAAATTTGTGTTGTGAATTCTTTGATGCGTTTCAATTTTCCAATATAATTTACCGCATTATATGCACATTCCAAAAGTTCCACTTTTTTTAATGTCTCGAAATGGTTGATAAAATTAACGATTCGATTATCAGAATAACCAGCATTGCAAAAGGTGAGCGTTTCTAGCTTAGGCATATTAAATGCAAAATTTTCCACATTAAATGTTTCCCCCACTTCCCTAATCATTACACTAAAGTGGGTCACTTCTGAGAATTCATATACCAAGTCTTTTTTAATTCGTAACAGAAATTTCCTACCAGGATAATAAATTTCAAGTGTTTTAAGCTTCTTCAAATATCCTGCAATGTACTCCACTGTCTTTGCCGTCTTGGGCTTTAAAACAATCTTTACCATGTCCTTGTTATTTTGAAAAATATGACCAAATTTTGTTTCTGATATTGATTCGGTGTCCAGCGTTAATTCATTCAATCCCTTCACATTTTTCAAGCAATCTACATCGGCTACGACTCCATATATCTTTAAAGATCGAAGGTTGGGAAATATTATATTCAAACTGAGTTTCTTTTGTTGGCTTCGACCTATTATTTGAAGATTTTTCATTTTTAAAAATTCAGTGCCATTTTCTGATATAACACTCCAAAATCCTTCATCATCCTTAGTTCTAATTCGGAGCTCTTCTAAATTTTCTGCACATCCTTTAATACGACCAGTTATATTCTGTTGCATTTCATTGAGTTGTTCATTGAATTCATTGAATGTGTTATCATAATGAATTTTCTTTACTTGGTGACCAAATATATTGAAAAATGATATAAGTTCATTATACACGCCGAATTTCAGGAATAAGTCGCCATTTTTATAATATAAATCAATTCCGCCATTAAACTTCGCTGGTTTAATAAAAATGATGCATTTTTGTAAGATTGTGTTCACTACGATGTCATTTGCAGGTACTATTCCCGTTTGTACGGCATCTATTATTATTTTAATATCAGTTATCCTGAGATTCATTTCATTCAATTTCTTCGTCAAAAGTAGTAGATATTCTTTGGTATCCGTGGTTAGTGCATCTTGTCTCCGATTCGATGATTCTCCACCCCCAACACCTTCAGCATCTTCACATTGGATTATCTAATTGTGTGAGAACAAGAATGTTTTCATTTTGAAGCAAAACGCACGTACAACGTACTTACAATTCCTCCCAATATAAATAGAACCACAGTCAAGCCGTCGATGAAACCCATTTTTTCACTTGTAATTCTTGAAAATGAAACTTTTCACTAAACAACTATTTAAATTTCAAATTGAAAAAGCAACTGATGATCCTTAAGGTGCACACATCGCCTTTTATACATTTTAGTTCACTATATTTCTATTAGATATATTTGTTGTAATTCGAAAATATATATTTATTTCTCTTCAGAAGCATTGATGTATATGTAATAGAAAATGAGTCATGATAATAATAATCAACGATAATATTCTACATCATTATTTTCTATAATTCAGACTATAAAAAAAAAATAATTGTTTTTGAATTTCACTTTGATGAAACTCAAACAATGGAATGTTTGAACCAGTATATTGAATCGATCTTCGAATAACAGGCACGTGTATTATATACTTTAAACGAATTACGCTAAGCTCCACCCCATTGTGAATACATAAACTAGTTCCACAAATTATTTCCAATAAAATATAATTTTTCGGCTAGCGTTCATTATTTTCTTGCGTATAAATTCAGGCAAAAACATTTACTATTACGTTCATAATGGAATCATAATTTATGTGAAACCAACAGAATGTTGATAATGAAAACAGAAAAATGTTATTGAAAAATTCACCTAAGAAAGCTTACTACGTTCAATGATACATATTTATTGTTTGCGCCTAAATGCAGGAGATTCCAAATATACTGAAAATTCTACTCTCATCAGACCATCTTTTGAATATGGATGAATTCGCTTATCGAAGCAAAAATAACGAAAAAAAAATGGAGAAAAAACATATTTTGATTAAAATATGACCATTTTAATTAACAAATAACGAATGTCCATTGAAATGCCCAATTTTTGTTCTTATTGATTCACTGGCATTTCTGCGACGAAAATTATTGATCGAATCAATAATTTAATGCCAAAATTTGGAATATATTTAAAGTAATGAGACGTTTATGAAATTTCTGAGACGAATAGAAAAGAGATTTGTTACTCAGTGAAAAAAAAATTGACGTAAAAAGTAGTCATTTCGACTTGTCAGAGTCGAAATATCGGACACGACTTCAGAACAGTCGACTATGTTAAATTATATAGAGGTCTCACAGCTCACACACAGTTGGTCTGGTTGGAAATTTTCTTTCATTTTATTATTATGATTTTGTTTTTTTTTTCCGGATAAATAATAATCATATGATTCTCATTTAAAACCATTTTTTTTTATTTTGGGTTTTTCTGCCATGCAAACAGACAGGCTATGCTTTTTTTCACTCAATCTACAGAACTATTTTGGTTTGAGTGCGGTATCATTGGGGTTTGGATCCCATTCCAATTTAAATCGATTCGGTTCGACTTGATTCGATTGATGCTAAATGCAAATGCACAAGCATCAACAGCGAATTGTAGTACAAAATTGACAATTTTTCAATTGTGAAATCGAATTATGAGATTTTTATTTGAATTGTTTTCTGTTTTCGCCATGTCTGGATTTCCGTTGGCCAGGCGTATCAATTGTTTTGAAATAAATCTGTGATTTTTGGTGTTCAATTATTTTTTTCGACAAAGTGTACGTAATATCATAGCCATCAATAAAATGAATGATTCATATTCCGGATAACCAACCAAGCTCATTTGCTCAAAATACATTTTTATTTTTCGATCCCCTTCGGAAATCGTCTTTGAAATTCTTTTCTTGCACAATATTTAATATTAATATTTAAAATGCATTCAGTGTTTCTTTTTTTCCTTCATTCATTCATTCATTCATTATTTAGCTGAAGTTGGAAATTTTTTTCATTCCATTTATAATTCGCCAAATCGAGTCAGATTGTCGTCATAATTATTTCAATAAATAAGCTAAAGCTTATTAAATGAAATGGTGAACGGTTTTGGTTACCATTTTCAATAAATAATTTTTAAACAAATTTTTTTTTTTTTTTTTTTGTCTTTTCCTTCTTTCGAATGTACAATGATTCATAAAACCATTGGTTTTGTAGGTTTTTTACAGCAATTTTTCTTGCACCAACCATTCCAACCATCATTAACACATGAACGTCAACAAATAAATTTTGTTACTTTAAAGACGAGAGAAAATCGAAAAAAAAAAAAAATTTCAATTTCGTTTTGTTGGATAATTTTCTCGCGTATGTTTTTACCCCGTCACGTCCATCTCGTTGCATTTATTAGCAAGAGAATAAAGTGAAATGTCAAGCCCGATCTATTTTCTGTCCGGGAAGCTAGTTTTTCATTTTATTTGACATAGAATGTGTCAAAAGATCTGATATATAAAAAAAAAGAAAACATCTTCGCAACTAATGAAGGTGAAAACGAAAATCCAACTCAAATATGAATTTTGAATAATATTTGTTATCGATGATTCCGGAAAAAAAAAATAAAACAAATCCAATTCATCGATGGACTACATGATAATAATCGAACCAATTCGAGTGCCATTTTTGTTTGTATTTTTTATTGTTGCTGTTTTTTTTTCAGTCAATTTGATTGACTAATTTTGTATCTGTCGAATGAGCAGGAGCAGCACTCTGTTGCATATATGTATATGATTCTATTCTGGGCATTGATAGCCGACAAAAAGATGGAAACAATTCAAAGCTTTCCAGATCAATAACAAAAATTAATCTATTGATTCATTTTGTGATTGAGATAAATGATTTTTCTGAATCAAAAAGCGGCAAAAATCAATTAAAACACCCAATTTATTTCCGTTACTAAATATATTTCTATTCGAAATATTTTTTGAAAATCGAAAATTTATTTATTTATTTCTGTTCAGATATTATTGACATTTTGGAAAATATAATAACAAATTGAAGAATTCACACTTTGAAAAAAGAATTGTTTTTGAATTTTCAGTTTGATGAAGCTCGAATAATATTATGTATTCGATCTATTGGTAACAGGCAAGTATACTATTACTACAGAATACGTCCGGTGAATACATAAACTAGTTTCAACATATGTTAAAATTCCAATAAAATTCAATCTTTTTCTTTCGTATAAATTCAGGCAAAAACAATTACAATTAGATTTCAAGGATACTGACGTAATTGTAATCTAATCGCCAGACTTGAATGGGCATTGTGCATGGCTCCCGTCTAAACTCAAAGTATTTCATACTTGTTCCAATCTGTTCACCATGTGATAGTGTCCATGTTGGTTTCGTTGATCTTCTCAATCTTATATTCATTAATATCAATTCATCTTCAGTCCTTTCAAATGAATATGCTCCAGTACACACGAGCCTCACAGTTTGCAATTTAGATTCTTCACCTAATTTTTGGAACATGTTTTCCAGGGAAACGAAACAATCTACAAAAATTCGTGTCGTGAATTCTTTGATGCGTTTCAATTTTCTAATATATTCTATGGGATTATGTTCACTTTCAAAAATTTCCACTTTTTCTAATGTCTCGAAGTGGTTGATAAAATTAACAATTCGAAGATCATAATGACCACTATTATACAAGGTGAGTGTTTTTAGTTTTGGCATATTAAATGCAATATTTTCCAATTTTATTTTTTCGGCCATTGGCCAAATCCATAAACTAAAGTGAGTCACTTCTGAAAATTCAGATACTGGTTTTTTTTCATCTCGTAAAAGAAAAAATTTACCAGGACCATGAACATCAAGTGTTTTTAGCTTCTTCAAATGTCCTGCAATGTACTCCACTGTCTTTGCCATCTTGGGCTCTAAAACAATCTTTACCAGGTCCCTGTTATTTTGAAAAATATGATCAAATTTTGTTTCTGATATTGATTTGGTGTTCAGCGTTAATTCATTCAATCCATTGACATTTTCCAAGCAATCTACATCGGCTACGACTCCATATATCTTTACAGATCCAAGGTTGGGAAATATTATATTCAAATTAAGTTTCTTTTGCTTGCTCCGACCTTTTATTCGAAGATTTTTCATTTTTAAAAATTTAGTGCCATTTTCTGATATAACACTCCAAAATCCTTCATCATCCTTAGTTCTAATTCGCAGCTCTTCTAAATTTTCTGCACATCCTTTGATACGACCAGTTATATTCTGTTGCATTTCATTGAGTTGTTCATTGAATTCATTGAATGTGTTATCATAATGAATTTTCTTTACTTGGTGACCAAATATATTGAAAAATGATATAAGTTGATTATACACGCCGAATTTCAGGTATAAGTCGTCATTTTTATAATATAAATCAATTCCGCCATTAAACTTCGCTGGTTTAATAAAAATGATGCATTTTTGTAAGATTGTGTTCACTACGATGTCATTTGCAGGTACTATTCCCGATTGTACGGCATCTATTATTATTTTAATATCAGTTATCCTGAGAGTCATTTCATTCAATTTCTTCGTCAAAAGTAGTAGATATTCTTGTCTCCGATTCGATGATTCTCCACTCCTAACACCTTCAGCATGTTCACATTGGATTATCTAATTGTGTGAGAACAAGAATGTTTTCATTTTGAAGCAAAACGCACGTACAACGTACTTACAATTCCTGCGAATATAAATAGGATCACAGTCAAGCCGTAGATGAAACTCATTTTTTCACTAGTAATTCTTGAAAATGAAACTTTTCACTAAACAACTATTTAAATTTCAAATTGAAAAAGCAACTGATGATCCTTAAGGTGCACACATCGCCTTTTATACATTTCAGTTCACTATATTTCTATTAGATATATTTGTTGTAATTCGAAAATATATATTTATTTCTCTTCAGAAGCATTGATGTATATGTAATAAAAAATGAGTCATGATAATAATAATCAACGATAATAATCTATATCATTATTTTCTATAACTCACACTATAAAAAAAAGAATTATTTTTGAATTTCAGTTTGATGAAGCGCAAACAATGGAATGTTTGAACCAGTATATTGAATCGATCTTCAAATAACAGGCACGTGTATTATATACTTCAAACGAAATACGCTAAGCTCCACCCCATTGTGAATACATTAACTAGTTCCACAAATTATTTCCAATAAAATATAATTTTTCAAAGAGCGTTTATTATTTTTTTGCGTATAAATTCAGGCAAAAAAAAATGCGTTTTACAATGCTGTTTCTTGTATTTCTTCTTCATTGTTTTTCGTTATTTTTGTTTCGATAAGTGAATTGATGCATATTCACGTGACGATTTGATGAGAATAAAATTTTCAGTATGTTTTGGAAATAAAATTTCCAGTATGTGTGCAAATAATAAATATGTATCATTGAGTGTAGTAGCCCATCTTAAATGATTCCTTTGCATATATGTATCATGATTTCATTACAAACGAAATAGTAAATGTTTTTGCCTGAATTTATACGCAAGAAAAGAATGAATGCTAGCCGAAAAATTGTATTTTATTAAAATTTCAACAAGTGTGGAACTTGTGTATGTATTCGCAATGGGCGGAGCTTAGCGTATTTCGTTCAAAGTATATAATACACGCGCCTGTTACCTGAAGGTCGTTTAAATATACTGTCTTGTTCAAACATTCCATTGTTTGAGCTTCATCGAAATGAAACTCAATAATAATTCATTTTTTTGAATGCGAATTCGTCAAAATAATATTGAATATTATTATTATTTTTATTATTATTATTATGACTCATTTGTTATTCCACATATCCAAATATATATAATCGAAAAAATTCGAGTGCCGTTTTTGTTTGTTTTTTTGTTGTTTTTTTTTTCTTTCTAATCGATTTGATGGACTGATTTTGTATCTGTCGAATGGGCAGCAATCGATTTGCATAAAATTGTATTCAATCGCAATCCACGAAACTCTGTTGCATATAGACAATAGATATGATTCTGTTCTGGGCATTGATAGCCGATTGAAAGGCATTCAATGTCGCATCAATTTCAAAGTAAGAGCGAGAGTATCATTCATGGATTCATGGCAGGGCCCACCACAAAAATATGGCCACAAAATAACTGCACTTTTGACAGTGAATTCTGAATCATTGTTCATTGGTGTATGGTGTTGAATGAAGATAAAACAAAAAACACACAAACAAAACTCTACAGCCGAAATTAATGCCAACCATAAAAAAGTAGATATATATTCAGCACATAAATGGCTTTTGATGGATTGCGAAGTGGTTTGGGCGAATTGAATCCAATTTATTATCAATAAATTGGTTTCATATTAAAAAGTGATGATTAATCGGATGAATGGAAAATTTCGGTAAGATTGTCGGTAGAATTGATTGAAGTAACGAAACTCAGTGTGAATGCCATTGATCTCGCTATTTCGCATAGAATATTCAATGTTGAACATTTGAGACATCGATCAAATCTTCGAAACGTTCCTCGTCCGAACATTCATGTTAAAATCTTGCTAAACATCACCGGTGATTCCATTTCAATTGTCATCGATAAATATCATGAATTTTTGATTTGCAATCAATCTTTTAGTTTTTCTTATTTATTGCGTATTTTACGGCAATCTACTCTGGGGATGGCGTCCCTAGTATAAGTACACCGTCCCTGATTACAAATATTAGGGAAGCACATACTTCACAGATATTATTTTATGCTCTGTCGAATAGTGTCGGTAGGATAGAGCTTTCGAGTCCACATAAGATTAATCGATTTCTTCAATTCATTGTAGTGAGTACATAACTTCGAATGCAAAAAACGTTTAAAATGGACTCCTAAGTACATATACATTACCATATACAGCAACGCCCTCTATCGACACGAAAACCAGGGTTGAGGCAAAAAGATGGAAACAATTCAAAGCTTTCCACTTTCCAGATCAATAACCTTAAATAATCTATTGATTCATTTTGTGATTGAGATAAATGATTTTTCTGAATCAAAAAGCGGCAAAAATCAATTAAAACACCCAATTTATTTCCGTTACTAAATATATTTCTATTCGAAATATTTTTTGAAAATCGAAAATTTATTTATTTATTTCTGTTCAGATATTATTGACATTTTGGAAAATATAATAACAAATGAATAATAATAATGTATTTTGAAGAATTCACACTTTGAAAAAAGAATTGTTTTTGAATTTTGAGTTTGATGAAGTTCGAATAATATTATATAATTGATCAATTGGTAACAGGCAAGTATACTATTACTACAGAATATGTCCAAAGGGTGAATACATAAACTAGTTTCAACATTTGTTAAAATTCCAATAAATTACAATTTTTCAACGAGCGTTCATTCTTTGCCTTCGTTTAAATTCAGGCAAAAACAATTAATAATTCGATTCAAGGATATCGACGAAATTGTGATTTAATTGCCAGACTTGCATGGGCATTGTGCATGGCTCACGTCTAAGCTCAAGGTATTTTAGAGTTTTCCCAGTCTTATAGTTATCAGTCAGTTTCCATGTTATTGGAGCATTTTTTTCCAATTCATCTTTTAAATCGTCATATAAATATGATTTACAAACGAGCCTCAACGTTTTCAATTTGGTATTTTTATCGACATTTTTGAACATTTCTCTCAGAGATTCGAAATTATATCCATGAATATTTGTCGTGAATTCTTCGATGTGTTTCAATTGTGCAACATATTCTATGCCCTTATAACTCATGCCATAAAATTCCACTATTTTTATTGTCTTGTAATGATTGATAAAATCAATGATTTGATTATCAAAATAATCACAAAAACACACGGAAAGCCATTCTAATTTTGGCATATAAATTGAAATTTTTTTGATTTCAAATATTTTTCTCACCTCACCAATTGTTAAACTAAATTGAGTCACTTGTGAAAGTTCAGTTACTGGTTTATCTTCTTTTTTTAACAAATAATTTCTATCAGGCACAACAACATGGAGTGTTTTTAGCTCCTTCAAATGACTTGCAATGAAATGCATTGTATTTGTATTTTTGAGCTCTATGGCAATCTTTTCAATTGCCTTATGTTTTTTAATAATATTTTCAAGTTTTTTTCCTGATATCGAATTGGTGTTCAGCAGCGTAAATTCATTCAAATTCTTTACATTCTCCAAGAAATCTACGTCGGTTATGTCTCCATCAAGCGTGCAAGATCGAAGGTTGGGAAATATTATATTCAAATTGAGTTTCTTTTGCGTGCTTTCGCCTATTATTTGAAGATTTTCCATTTTTAAAAATTTGGTGCCACCTTCTGATATAGCACTCCAAAAACCTTCATCATCCTCAGTTTTAATTCGCAGTTCTTCTAAATTTTCTGCACATCCTTTAATAAGATTGACAATATTCTTCTGAATTTCGCTGCGTTTTGCATCGTGTTTTACATTGCGTTGTTCAATGTATTTCTCAGGTCTGTTGTCAAATTGGATTTTCTTTATTTGGTGACCAAATTTATTGAAAATTTTTTTAAGATCTTCAGGATCGCCAAATCTCAGGAATAAGTCGCCATTTTTATAATTTGCATGAACTCCTCCAAAAGTTTTTACTGGTTTTATAGAAATTATGCATTTTTGTAAGATTGTGCTCACTACCATTTCAATCGTAGGTACTTCCCCCGTTTTTATGGCCTCTATTATTTTTTCAATAAAATCTTTACTGAGAGTCATTTCATTCAATTGCTTTGTCAAAAGTAGTAGATATTCTTCGGTATCAGTGGTTAGTGCATCTTGTCCCCGATTCGATGATTCTCCACTCCTAACACCTTCAGCATGTTCACATTGGATTATCTAATTGTGTGAGAACAAGAATGTTTTCATTTTGAAGCAAAACGCACGTACAACACACAGCGGACTGAATGTTTTCTTTTCTTCTAGTCAAAGTAGTCGAGCCTTTTCTACCTAATTTTTTTTTTTTTTTTTGAATATTTGTTTATTGGTAGCGATATATTAATTTGTATGTATTGGTGTGTCTGAAAGTGCATGAGGCAATCTATTCACGCCTATGCTGTGTATTCGCACCTGACAGCACAGTCGATGTTGGGCATACTAATACATAAAGGCATTGATCGAAACGGATTTTTTTTCCTAAGAAACGGTTTCTGAATTCAATTAAATGGTTTCCGAATTCAATTAAATGGTTTCCGACACCTGAGAAGTAAATCTGAGCATCAATGACCGGTTATATATCTTATGAGCTCCCAGTATATATAATTCGAAAACTAAATATAGATAAGTTATCTGTTACAAATGTTTTATTCCTTCATTTTTCATTGAATTAATCGAATTCGATGATATGATTACCATAGACACTAGACACATCAAAATGAGTTTTATACCTTTAGATTATTTTTTTTTGAACATTTAACTATTATTGAAGATTCATTCATATGTGTATTCGTAAGAATTCAAAGATCCAGTGCATTTATCTAACAAATGAATAAATCTTTACAAATAGATAAAATTTTTTAAATTTTATCATTTCGATGTGTCATAGTGTTTTCTTTTTCGATCAAATTATGGAAATTTATTTTCGATTGAAGAAAACGTTCAAATGAAATCAAAGCGATGAGAGTGGGGGATGATCGCTATTGTTAGTAAGAAACAAGCAGAATTCGATAGTACCGGATTCAAAAATATGCACCACAGATCGTAAAACTAACTAACTCGAACTCGAAAGTGTTATCAAGTTCTTGTTATTGTCCAAACGATTTGAATGAAAACATAAAAATTGAAAATAATTTTGTAGATAAACTTATTATTAGTAGTTAAAAAAAAAAAATTTAATACGGGGAATATTTTTAGGGAAATTCTTTCAATAATTTTCATTTAATCTCATAAAATCCCAACAGATCCTGGTGAAATCCCATAAAATCTCAAAAAATTCCCAAAAAATTCAACTTAAACCTAAATTTGTGCTCCTAGGAGTACAGCTCATGAATTCTCAATATTTTCTGACACTATTCCCGGCCAAAATCTACCTAAATCCAAATTTGTAGACCGATCGCAAAACAGTAAGTTGGTTAAAAAGTGGGTGGAAGAAGAAAAAGAAAAAGAAAAAAAAACCAAATGTAGTAATGCACCCTGTGGTGCATAAAAATTCATTGCACAATTGAGCAGAGAGAGTTTTTTTAATCTTTGAAGCCATTTTATTTAATCCAGAAATTTGGAAACCATTTTTTCGAATTTGAAAACCAAATTTTTTTAAATTCGGAAACCATTTTATCAAATTCGGAAACCATTTCTTAAATTTAGAAAAAAAAACAAAACCTGGCATGCATAAATATCAATACATCTCTAATCTCTACTAATAAATAAATATTCAGAAAATAAAATGGGTAGAAAATGCGCGGCTACTTTGACAAGTAGAAAAGAAACCATTCAGTCCTTCGTGTGAACGTACTTACAATTCCTGCGAATATAAATAGGACCACAGTCAAGCCGTAGATGAAACCCATTTTTTCACTTGTAATTCTTGAAAATGAAACTTTTCACTAAACAACTATTTAAATTTCAAATTGAAAAAGCAACTGATGATCCTTAAGGTGCACACATCGCCTTTTATACATTTCAGTTCACTATATTTCTATTAGATATATTTGTTGTAATTCGAAAATATATGTATATTTATTTCTTTTCAGAAGCATTGATGTATGTTATAGAAAATGAGTCATGATAATAATAATCAACGATAATAATCTATATCATTATTTTCTATAACTCACACTATAAAAAAAAAAGAATTATTTTTGAATTTCAGTTTGATGAAGCGACAGTATATTAAAACGACCTTCAAATAACAGGCACGTGTATTATATACTTCAAACGAAATACGCTAAGCTCCACCCCATTGTGAATACATAAACTAGTTCCACAAATTATTTCCAATAAAATACAATTTTTCGGCTAGCGTTCATTATTTTCTTGCGTATAAATTCAGGCAAAAAAAAAAATGCCTTTTACAATGTTGTTTCTTGTATTTTTTTCTCCATTGTTTTTCGTTATTTTTGTTTCGATAAGTGAATTGATCCATATTCACGTGACGATTTGATGAGAATAAAATGTTCAGTATGTTTTGGAAACGCCTGTATTAGGGTGCAAATAATAAATATGTATCATTGAGTGTAGTAGCCCATCTTAAATGATTCCTTTGCATATATCATGATTTCATTACAAACGAAATAGCATTTGTTTTTGCCTGAATTTATACGCAAGAAAATAATGAACGCAAACGAATTACAAATTGTGTTTTATTTGAATTCAAACAAGTGTTTGAAATTGTTTATGTATTGATATTGGTGCGAAGTTAAGCGTATTTCGTTCGAAGTATATAATACACGTGCCTGTTACCTGAAGGTCGTTTAAATATACTGTCTTGTTCAAACATTTCATTGTTTGAGCTTCATCAAACTGAAACTCAATAATAATTCATTTTTTTTTTTTGAATGCGAATTCGTCGAAATAATATTGAATATTATTATCATTGATTATTATTATTATTATTATGACTCATTTGCTGTTTCATATTACATACATCAAAAACAAATATATTTTGATTAAAATATGACCATTTTAAATAACAAATAGCAAATGTCCATTGAAATGCCCAATTTTTGTTCTTATTCGTTCACTGGCATTTCTGCGACGAAAATAAATGATCGAATAACTCTAGAATCCAAAATTTGGAATATATTTAAAGTAATGCGACGTTTATAAAGTTTCTGAGACGCATAGAAATGAGATTTGTTACTTTTTAAAATTATTTTGATATATATTTTTGTCATCAATTGCTCGGTAATAAATATTGTTTATTGCTGAAAGTTTAGTTTTAATTAGATGATCTCTGATTGGAAAAAGATCTATCTCAATTTTTCGATCGACATCCATGAATTTACAAAAAAAAATTAAAACTGAACCAAATATTAATTTGACATTCTCATATCAAACCGAAGTCCTTCGGCGAGGGAGGCTCAAAAACGACAAAAATTCAACGAATAATTTCATTTTGTTGCCATGAATCATTCAAATATTTCAATTATTATGTAATATCTCAAATATTAAGTGTGTGTGAGAGAGAGAGAGAGAGAGAGAGAGAGAGAGAGAGAGAGAGAGAGAGAGAGAGAGAAGA
>GL501524.1:621246-681105 GCA_000149185.1 Mayetiola destructor | reverse complement strand
TTCCTTTCCTTCTCTCTCTCTCTCTCTCTCTCTCTCTCTCTCTCTCTCTCTCGTTTTTTTTTTCTCGTCAATTTTCGAACTTTCATCGACATATTCGATTGTGGACTCATTTGTGATCACTATTGCAGGCTTCTATAGCTAATAATAACCATCACTTTAATAACTTACAACCGATAAACAAAATTATAAGCCAACCTAAGAAAAATCAGTAGCAAAACAAATCGATTGAATTGGATGTGATTTTTCTTCATTTTTCTTCATTTTTTTTTCGTTTTGCTACTGAAATCGTACAACTATGAATTTCGTGCAATTTTTGCAAAATCTAAAAACATTTTCCACTGCTATTAATCATTTCAGTGCAGGACTGTATTATACACATTCAACATTTATTCATATGCATGATTTTGCTATTTTCAATCATATTCGATTTGGTTTCGGTTTGTGTTCTGTAATACATATTTTTGTTTTTGAATGTTTCAATAGAGCTCTTAGTTTTATTGTTGCCATTCATTACAATTTTTTCCTATTGTTTTTCACGTTTTCAGTGTCGTTTTTGCTACTTTTTTCCACAATAAAAAAATGAAGTCCTCGTTTACATCAACCGGCAGCCAACGATCTAATATTTTTTGCTGTTTTTGATGACCGGCAACCATTTAATCCAATTTTTTTTATCGATTTTTTTTTCTGGTATCAGCTACTGTTCGAAAGATCATCGCTTTAAAGTAGTAGTTCGCTTATAATTTAATTTAATTCGGGTTAAAACCAGCCGTCTGGTTCAACCGATCAGATTGATTTTGGGACATTCTTTGAATGTCTTCAGTTGAAATTTTGTAGCACTTGACCCTATTTGAGCTGTTTCATTGCCCCATCAAAAGTGCCTTGCAGGCCTGAATTCACATTCGAATATTTTTTTCTTTTGGAATTTCCATTATTGAAATTTCAATTGTTAATGCCCTTTTTCGATATTGTCAACAACAATATGCTTTTTTTCATGACGATCTTTTCAATCATCAATCAATTACTGTAAATCCAAATCTGACAATGAAAAATACTATGAAATATCTTAAACAAATTATAATCTTATAAACATCGACAAAACATACAAAATAATCAATCAATATCCGAAACAGTTGTATTCTTTGGTGAATACAGACCCATTGACCATCGATCATTGAATATAATGAAACTGATCAAATTCAAAAACAAAACCATTAATTTTTGGAAAAAATATAGAAAAATGAAGAGAAAAGAGAATTAAGAAAGATGGAAAATGCGCTCGATATTTGCATACGATATAAATGGATTTTTATTTTTCATTGCAATTGAATTCCTCGATTGACAACTCAATGGTTAAATGCTAATAAATGTAGATCCAATGGACCATAATTTCGATTGCAGTTTACAACTTTGTCATGTCTTTCGCAAATAAATTTAAACAATAAATTTTCAGTTGTCAGAGTCAGTGATTTAATGATTTTAAATAAAGCTAGCTTGGCTGGGTCAGGCTCATGGAAAAAAAAAGAAAATTTTTTTTTTTTTAGAAATTGAACTTTGAACAAAATGATGAATAGATAGTAAAAATGTATTGCCATTTTTAGCATTGTCAACATCTTGTCTGTTCAATCATTTTATTATACCAAAATGTCTGTTTCAATTTCTCCGAATCAATCGGTCATTATTTCATTTTTAACGCAACGGAACCCCATTCGAATGTAGCTTTAAATTAACTTTCATGCGCGTGTGTGTGTGTGTGGGTGGTCAGATCAAAACTGATAGATTTCAATAGCTGAACCGATTCAATAAAACAAAAATCGATCCAAGCAACGCCATCTGTCGTAAGCAAATGAAAAATATTCCATAATTTTTTTTTTCCACCATTCGAACGGAGTAAATCTTCGATAATAATATATCATTATATTGTACTTTGGAAATATCGAAAGTTTTCGAGTTCCATGTCATTCCACTTGTTGAATATCAAAAATACATGCAATTGACAACGCACAATAACATTGGCAAAATACTCCAAAAACGAAATCACAAACACGCGACAATTCCATCATCATAAGCGAATTTTTTCAACAATTTCAAATAAATTAAGAATCAAGACCTATAATTTGTCTAGCCTGTCGCTTTAGCAAACCATTACATTTATAGAGAAATATTTAATTTAATTTTTTAAATTTTTCATCACTTACTTGTCGGTCACTTCAGATCTTTCATGCAATGTTAATATTATCGCTCGTTATTGAAAAATCTCACACAATTCATTGTCTTCGTTTTTTTTTGTCATTCACCTGTAACGAATACGCCGGTGCGATTCAATTCTTAGATTACAGTCAAACGATTTAACTTTTGGCAAATTGTCACTGTTATTTGGTGCGCGAAACGATATTCAAAAAGAAAATTTTCAACTGAAATGAAAAAAAACAAACCCCCACAAGAAAAATACACAACACAAAAGAAGAAAAAAACACAAAATGGGAAATTAATAATGGAATGATACGCCGCGATGCGTCCATTTAAGACGTATAAGTTGATTCAACTAGTTTTAATGTGAAAAGGACGGTCATAGCATACGATCGAAATTGTGATGGGTACGTGCGAGCGAAAAACAATGATCATTCGAAATGTCAAAATCATACAAAAATAGAGACAGCACATAACTGGAACAACGGGCTGGAGCGTTCGATATCACTCAATTCTATTTAACAATGAATAGAATAATAATTTTTGGAAAAGCATTGAACATTCACTTTGATACGATTATTACAGTGCCATCTATCGGAAATAATTTGAAAAACCAATTTAAAGTCTAAATTAAAAGCAAAAAAAAAAATTATTTTATTTATTTTTTGCAAATTTATGGTGCAAATCGAAAACTAAAAATCAAAAAAAAAAATAAAACAAATTGATACAAATAAATGGATTATTTTTTTGTAAAATGCGAATGCATTGAACTTGATTTTCGTTGAATGTTATTTTTGTTTGATTTCAAACGGGCCTCTAAGCTGTCCTCTTTGCTCAATGCCTTGTTCATTTCTTTGTGAATGTAATTACGATCAAATTCAGTTGGTGCTTTTTCATCGGCTTGGTCACGTTCGGAGCGTTCTTTGATGTGTTGACGCTTAATAATTTGTTGGCCTTCATGCCAATCGGCATTTTGTTGCATTTCACGTAAACGTTGTTGTTTTTCCTCTTCGGTTAATGGTTTACGTGCCGCTGGTGCTAAAAATGTTGCACTTGCTTTGTCTGCACTCGATTTTGGTGATTTTTGTTTGTGTTCACCTTTTGTTTTTAATTCAATTTTTTCGCCAGTTGCCGTTACCAAACCATAATTTCGAGAAGCCATTTTTTTGTCGGCCTCTTTACCATCATCATCATCATCATCATTATCAACATCATCATCATTATCATCATTGTCATCACTGTTTGAAGAATCGCTGCTACTTGTTGATGACGATGAACTGGACGAACTTGACGAACTGCTCGATGAGCTGGATGAGCTTGATGATGAGGATTTTGGGCTTTTTGTTGGTTGAATTGATTGTGGTGCTGGTGGTAAAGCAGCCATACGAATCGGTTTAATCGGTTCAATTGGTTCGGTCGATGGGGCTGCAGCACTTGGCATTCGAATTGATTCTTCTGATTTTTTTGGCGATGATGAAACTTTACGGGTATCATTTTTAGCAATATCTTCTTTCGGTTCGTTTTTGTTTTCATTTGGAGCGATTTTGATTGGTGAATCGGAAATTGGTTTGTCATTGGATCGATTGCGTCTGTCTCTATCTCTTCGATACGGGGATTTTCGATCGCGTGTTCTTGAACGTCGATTTCGGTCATGTGATCGGGAACGATTTCTTCTATTGTAAGAAAATCGATTTCTATTCCGGGATACTGAGTGCCGGTTTCGGTTACGCGAAGATGATCGCTGTCTTCTGTCACGAGATAATGAGCGCCGGCCTCTTCTACGCGATAATGATCGTCGCTTTCTGTCATAAGAAATGGAACGTTTTCTTTTTTTGTCAATAGATCTGGATTTTGAGCGTTTACTTCTGCTTTGAGACCTTTCGCGCCTCTTTCTATCAACAGATCTGGATTTTGAGTGTTTACTTCTGCTTCGAGACCTATCGCGCCTCTTTTTATCAACAGATCTGGATTTTGAGCGTTTATTTCTGCTTTGAGACCTTTCACGCCTCTTTTTATCCACAGATTCGGATTTTGAGCGTTTATTCCGGCTTCGAGACCTTTCACGCCTTCTTTTATCCAATGATCTGGATTTTGAGCGTTTATTTCTGCTTTGAGATTTTTCGCGCCTCTTTCTATCAACAGATCTGGACTTTGAGCGTTTGTTTCTGCTTTCAGACTTTCTGCGTCTCTTTCTATCAACAGATCTGGACTTTGAGCGTTTATTCCTGTTTTGAGACGTTTCGCGCCTCTTTCTATCAACAGACCTGGACATGGAGCGTTTATTCCTGCTTTGAGACCGTGCGCGCCTATTTTTATCAACAGATCTGGACATTGAGCGTTTATTCCTGCTTTGAGACCTTTCGCGCCTCTTTTTATCAACAGATCTGGGTTTTGAACGTTTATTCCTGCTTTGAGACTTTTCGCGCTTCTTTCTATCAACAGATCTGGACTTTGATCGTTTATTCCTGCTTTGAGACTTTTCACGCCTCTTCCTATCAACTGATCTGGATTTGGAGCGTTTATGCCTACTTTGCGACCTTTCGTGTTTCTTTTTTCTGTCAGCGGAACGGGATCTCGAATGTTTATCCCGGCTCAAAGACCTTTCACGCCTTTTCTTTTTGTCAATCGAACTGGATCTTGGGCGCTTAGTCCGGCTCACAGATCGTCCAGGCTTCTTTTTATTAATCGATCTGGATCTTGAGCGTTTACTCCGACTTTGAGACATCTCATGGTTTTTTTTCTTATCAATGGATTTGGATCTTGAGTGTTTATCTCGGCTTAAAGACCTCTCACGTTTCATTATTTCCGGTGATTTGGATTTTTTTCGTTCGACATCCTTTCGTTCATTGCGTCGACTTGAATTCTTCGAACGATCAACCAATGCATTTTTTTTCCTTTCAATG
This sequence comes from Mayetiola destructor, assembly GCA_000149185.1. NCBI lineage: Eukaryota > Metazoa > Arthropoda > Insecta > Diptera > Cecidomyiidae > Mayetiola > Mayetiola destructor. The sequence continues at coordinate 676,015 of GL501524.1, read as the reverse complement.
GATCGGCTACGTGAATGCCGTTGCTTTCGATTTTTATCATTTTGGCGATTCGATGGGCCTCCATTATTTCGTTCATCATTACGATTTTTATTAATTGGTGATTTTGATCTTGATCTACGTCTAAATGGATTATTCGATTGAAAACCTCTTCCATTTCGCGAATTGTTCTGGTTTCGTTCCCGATCCTTGGATCTTTCAACTATTTTACGCTTTTTGTTTCGTTTCTCATCTTCTGAATCACTTGAATTCGAATCGCTGTTGCTACCACTACTGTTGCTGGTGGTGCTGTTTGAACGTTTTCTCTTATAGTTTTTCGGTTTTTTAGTTTTTTTATGCATTTTTTGCATTTTATCCAATTCGGATGACAATTTCTCATATTTTTCATTTAACATTTTGCCAAGACCAGATTTATCTTTGCTTGAAACCTTATCGCCCATTATTTTTTTATACTTTTTAGCAATTAATGCATCCAAATCATCACCTTCACTGTCTGAACTATCCGAATCCGAGCTGGACGAATGGTTTTTGTTTTTGGATTTTTTGGATTTTTTCTTTTTGCTTTTTTGCGTCGATTTGGATTTCTTTAGATCTTTATCGGTTTGTAATAAACGATGAATTTCCCTCAATTTAACTGGATTTTCCAACAATTTCTTACGTTGTTCAATTTCACGTTGTCGTATGGCCATCAATGGATCTTCGGAAATTTTTCGTTGTAGGTCAACTTGATCTTCATTCTAAAACCAAATCAAACATAATAAAAGGGGGGGAAAAAAAACAAAAATAAAAATCATTCATTTACAATGCCTGTCATCAACCAAAAAAAACAAAAAAACATAAAACGAAAGAAAAAAAAACAAGAAAAATTATTTCTTCACCCAAATCACTTACCACCGGTGCATTTTTAAATGCTCGAATCGAAAATGGTATGCATTCATGTTCAACGTGATTTATTGGCACCGTCACACCAATCAATGCGGCCTTTTCCTGTTCCTTTTCCGCTTTATTATGTTCCTCAAAATGCTTATCAATTGAACGTCCCGTCAAATATTCCTCACGATTGACTTTATTTTCGCTACCTTTGTACATCCATTCCAATCGTTTGCTATTATCATTTGCCAATACGCCTGAACTTTGACCGATTCGCTTTAAATCTTCTAAATTTCGTTCATTTTGTATTTCATGCTGTAATTCACGTAATTTTTTCTTTTCGGCTGCATTTGCTTGTTCGGCTTCATAAACACGCTTTTGATTTTTAAGCGTATTCGGATGCCACGATTTCTTTAAATTCTTTAACAACACAACAAATATAAAAAAAAAAACAAATTCAATTCACTTAATCATATTTTTTTTTCCCCACATTCAAAATAACTAATCTATTTAATTTATTGGTTTTCTGAATGTGTAATTCAAAACTTACCAAATCTCCGCCGCCCATATTGAAATAATAAATTTTTCTGTTGTCAGCAAATTTTTTGTGTGCATTTGGAACACTTAGTAATGAGTGCGCCTTATTTTGTCGTTCACATAAACGTTGATAGTTTTTATTATTTTTTTTTCTCCTGTCTCTTTATCCCTCTGTCTCTCTCTCTATCTGTCTCTCTTTCTCTCTTATTCTTTTCCTTTTTCTTCTTAAATATCGGTGAGCTTCATGCCAAGTGTCATTCAATGTGTCAAAAAGTAATATGTGATTTGTTTCGTTTTGCGAGTCATGTTTTCACCTCTACGATGGCTTATTAGTTCATAATCACTCATTCAATGGCCACGTTACCAAAGAAATAATCAAAACAAACATCTGCAATCCATTTTCATGGAACATCGTTCATTTAACAAATGTGAATTGAAAGTGAAACGACATTATTGAGCCACCGGAACGTACCCTAGACATTGAAAAATTGTAAATCCCACGTCATGCAGTTGTCAAAGGGACATCATCAACAATCATCTCAAAGAAAAAAAGAAAAAAAACCAAAAACAAAAATGTGACAAAATACACGAGCTTTATAATAATCTAAACAATTCGTTGGGATTTCCAGTGGTTTCTGTTCTTCGTTGTCAAATTACAAATTTACGTTAATCGCAACATTTTTTATTGATTTTCATTTGACACATTTGTTGAATAAACGATTTTTAATGTGTACATATTCAATATTAGAGCAGAAACAAAGCTGACGTATATTCTAATTCAATATTCGCACATTTTGTGAATATATATAAAATACACAATTGCAACAAATTTGCGAACACCACACAGAATTTATAACAAGTTTAAAACGTGTATTGTCATTATTTTCATTCGAAATTTTTTGAGTCGAACGAAAATGCGCCAACACAACATTAAAATCAACTTTTCTAAACAATTATTATTATTAACGAAAACCGAACTACAACTGTTGCTACGTCATATATGATTCGTAGTTTTGGTATTAACAATTCAAAAAATTTTGTATTGTGTTGTTGCCTCCTTCTGATTGCATTCGTTACAAAACAGCATTTATGCGGAAATGAATCTTTGTTTATTTTCGTAAATCGTTTTTAAGTTTGATTTATTTTATTTTTTTTCGGTTCCTTTTTAAATTTTGTTTTTAAACGAAATTTCGGATTTTTGTTTGAGTGTGAATGAAGTTCAAATTTTTTTTTTTGGTCGCAATAAGTAAACGTTTCACATGAAACGAACGGTTGTAATTTAGGAAAGCGGAAAAAAGTGTCTTCAGTAAATACGTGAAACAAATGAACAAACGATCAAACAAAAAGACAGATAAACGAAACAAAAATGCAGAATATTTATTATTATTTGGTGATATTTGTGATGGGCATTTTATGCTCATTGACAATGATGCTATTTATGAAGAATCTTTCGTTAACAAACGAACGACGAATTCCAAATTATCTGTCCGATGTTCATTATCTCCAAGTGCGAGACGATTATTCGTTGACATCAAAGCGTACCGATGAAAATGATGTTCCACATGGCAAAACGGATCGGATACGTAATTCTGTTGAAGGTACAAATCTAATCAATTTTTTTTTCTTCTTCTTTTTCTTTTCCTTTTGACTTTTGCACTTGTTTTCGATTTAATTTATAAAATTTTTTGATTTTTATTTTTTTTCCAAAAATTCTTTTGTGTTGAAACAGATGAAAATGAGGCGCTGAGCACTTTAAAAGTGGCAATGGAATTAAAGAACCAAGGAAATTTAGAAAAAGCATTGCGATTACTACAACATGCATTGGCTTTGGCACCAAAGCATCCAGAAATCCTAAACAAATATGGTGAATATTTGGAACACAGTAATTCCGATATTATCAAAGCCGATATGATGTATTTTCAGGTTGGAATCCAAATTCGAATTTATCTCATAAAACAAAACCGATTTAATTGAATTGGTTTTTTTTTTTCATTTTCATTGCAGGCCTTAACTGCCAATCCCAGACATAGTGAAGCATTAGCAAATCGAATGCGAACGGCAAACATTGTTGAATCATTGGATTTAAATCGTCTCAATAAATTGGATGAAAAACGTGATGCTTTGTCTAGTATACATGAATCGAATGGAGCATTGCGTCGTGTAAAAAAAGAAGCATATTTTCAGCATATTTATCATTCGGTTGGTATTGAAGGGAATACAATGACATTAGCCCAAACTCGATCGGTACTCGAAACAAGAATGGCCATCAGTGGTAAATCCATTGATGAGCACAATGAAATTTTGGGCCTCGATGCTGCATTGAAATATATAAATGCAACTTTAGTTAATAGGTGAGTTTGATTGTTGTCATCACTTTTCTGTTCGGTGTAATTCAACAACCTTTTGACTTTGAATTTTTGTCCATCCTTTTCTTTTTACCCGAAAAAAAATGAAAAAAAAAAAAAATAAGGAACGACTTCATATCAATCGATGACATTCTAGAAATTCATAAACGTGTGCTCGGCCATGTGGATCCAATTGAAGGTGGTGAATTCCGTCGTACTCAGGTTTATGTTGGCGGTCACATTCCACCCGGTCCAAATGATTTACAAATTTTAATGCAACAATTTGTACAATGGCTTAATTCGGAACAAGCTTTATCAATGCATCCAGTTCGATATGCTGCACTTGCTCATTATAAATTAGTTCATATTCATCCATTTACGGATGGTAATGGTCGTACATCACGATTATTGATGAATACCATTTTAATGCGATCCGGATATCCACCAGTTATCATTCCGAAACAACAACGGTTTGTATTTTATATATTAATTTACTCTTATTCGAAAAAGAAATCAATTGAAATTCCAATTTTGTTTTGAATTTTTGCTGTTCCAATTGTCAGGCACAAATACTATAGTTTTCTACAAGTGGCAAATGAAGGTGATACACGGCCATTTATACGTTTCATAGCCGATTGTACGGAAAAAACATTAGATTTATTTTTGTGGGCGACCAGTGAATTATCACATCAAGTTCCATTACTTTCCGATCCAGATGAACATGGACAAAATATTTTGTATGATCATATTTTGGATAGTGATGAATCAAGCGGTGACAACGATGATCGAATTCCATCGAACCATCAAGAATTTTGAGAGAGAAAAAGAAAAATTCAGTTTTTTTTTTTAAAAAAAAAGAAATATCTTATAACATAAAAATCAAATGGCGAAAATATAAACGTATCCAAAATGCATACAAACAATTTACTGTGGACCGGTGATTGTTTGATTGATTTTGAGCATTCAGAGATCGCCATTTATTTTGATTTTTGTTATTTATTCATTTTTATTTATTTAATCTGTGATTCCATTCGTGATGATTCTATGAAATGCAAAAAAAAAAAATAATGGAGAAAGGGAAAATATGTAAAAATAATACAAAATTAGTATATATTTAGTAATAACAAATTGAATTAAGTGAAAAAAGAACACTTTTGCCTGTTTCTTCGGATAAAAAGTCACATTGTTTATTTATTGAATAATATTTTTATTATAGCGACTAAAATTCTACAACGATTTTTTTTATGCGATTCGATAAATAATGTTTTTGCATCAAAAAAAAAACGGTTATAACAAAATTAGAGTGCATTGCAAAGGGCCTTATTTGGCATCTCCATCTAAAGCTCAATTTGAATTTTTCTAACAAAGAAAAATAGCTTTCGGGTTTTCAGTGTACGAGAGCTGGGCCAGGGCACATACATATAGAAAAAAAACTGCGTTAAATTTTAATAAAAAAAAACCAAAATGAAACCAAGACCTAGGACATATTCCAAGCAAAAACTAAACCAAATGTTAATTGTATTACAAATTAGAATTTTAATGAATTGTTTTTTTTTGTTTTTTCGTCATTTTTAATACAATTTGTTAATTTACATGTATTTCAAGAAATTCCAACACTGTAACTCAATCCCAAAATAATTTAAAACTATTATCTGGAATCTCACATACAAATTTTTAAACTGTAAATAATTTTCCATGATTCCACTGAATATAATTTATATTATTACATAATAATGATTCCAAAAACGATTGAAATTTGTTGTTTTTTTTTTTATGTCACTTGAATTAATGGCTATCGACAATTCATCGAAATCAGGCTTGAATATAGCATTTTAATGCATAATACTCAATGATAATATCTTCCCTTCGCCCTCAAAAATGACATCAGAGTTACGAAATTGCTGGGGAAAGGGTGGTGGTGAGGGGTCGAACGAAAAAGTCCTATAAAAAAATTAAAATTCTTTTGAATTTTTTACTCTTTTGAGTGATTTACCCCTTGATGACTACACTAAAATGCATTGTAATTCAAAGATTCCTTAAATGTCAACTTTTGGCGCCATCTAATTTGTAACTTGTGGTTTATATACAACAAAATACACAATTCATAAACAATTGTCAACGAATATCGCCTAAAATAATCAGGTCAATACAATGACACAAAACAAGTGGCAAATTCATTGATAACGCCGGTTCATTATTTCAATGTATCAGATGAACCGTTCAATGTGAACAGATTCGATTCAATTGATTGCATTTGGCACAGATGAAATGCATAAATTGATGTAACTAGTGTCTAGTCAATTCAAAATGTTGCATCAAAACAAACATCAAAATTATGGAATAATTTGATTATTCTTTTTTAATTCGATTCAACAAACGAGCGATTCGGTTCAGTATTCAAATCGGCTCTTATCTATTGATTCAGCCAAAAATAATACTGTCAGTTTTATCTCAAATTATTATGTATTTTGCTATTATATATTCTTTGTCATTGAAAAGTATTTCTTATTTTTCAGTGCTCTCAATCGGAGACTGTCTCGATTGAGTTGACAATTTTCCATTGCACAACTGTTTGTTGGTCATCATTCAATTTAAACATTAACTATGTCGGATGTTTATTTCGTTGGAGTTGATGTGGGAACAGGAAGTGTTCGAGCTGCATTAGTTGATTCAATTGGTCATGTTTATAAAACGCATGTCAAACAAATCAAAACTTGGAACCCAAAATCAGAACATTATGAGCAATCATCCGTTGATATTTGGAGTTCAGTGTGTGAATGTGTTCAGGTAAATGATAAAATCACCTGAACAATTCATGTATCAAATGATAATTTCAATTCAATTTATATTAGATGGTTGTTCGAGACTGTGAAAAGGACAAAATTGCTGGCATTGGATTTGATGCAACTTGTTCGTTGGTTGCTATTGATAAAAACAATGAACCACTTACCATAAGCACCACCGGCGATAACAATCAAAATATTATTCTTTGGATGGATCATCGAGCTTCAAAAGAAGCCGATCAAATAAATGCAACAAACCACGAACTATTAAAATGTGTCGGCGGTAAAGTATCAATTGAAATGGAAATACCAAAAGTTTTGTGGTTAAAAGCAAATCTATACGAAAATTGTTGGTCAAAATTGGGTAAATTGTTTGATTTACCGGATTTTTTAACATGGAAATGTACAGGAAATGATACTCGATCATTTTGTTCCGTTGTTTGTAAATGGAATTATGATGGTTTTAATAACAAATGGTCCAGCACATTCTTCGAAAGCATTGGTTTGAATGATTTATGTGCAAATGATTATGAAATTTTGGGCAAAAATGTAACAACACCGGGTGCGGCAATTGGTAAAGGTTTAATGGATAAGGCTGCTCAGGAGTTAGGCTTAAATGTTGGAACACCTGTTGCTGGTTCAATGATTGATGCTCATGCTGGTGCATTGTGTTTACTTGGCTGTACAGCAGATGGCATTAATGATGATATTTCATCGAAAATGGCACTTATTTGTGGAACGTCCTCTTGTCATATGTCAATTGCACGGGAACTCATTTGGGCTCGCGGTAAATGTTTTATTTTAAATTTTGCATCGATGTCACGGTAATAAATAAATGCGCATTGGTTTCTCACAGGCATTTGGGGCCCATACAAAGATGTTTTACTACCAAATTATTACTTACACGAGGGTGGACAAAGTGCTACGGGCATTTTATTAGATTTTATTGTCAAAACTCATCCAGCCTATGAGCAAGCCGTTGAAAATGCTGGACAATTGTACGAAATTATGAAGCAATTAAAAGTTTGTGAACCAATTATTATTATTATTTTTAATTCAATATTATTTATTCTCAATTACTCAGGCATGTATTCGAGTATCTGAATGGATATATAAAAAAAATGGCAAAAAACAATGGGCTGAAAAGCATTCATTTTCTAACGAAAGACTTTCATGTGTGGCCAGATCTACACGGTAATCGTTCACCATTGGCCGATCCAACAATCAAAGGAATGATTTGTGGTCTAAAAATGTCTGCGACCATTGATGATTTAGCAATTTGTTATTTAGGATTTGTACAAGCTCTGTCGGTGAGTTTAGCAAAAAAAAGAAGTGAAAACCCATTCGTTTATGATTATTTTTATAGTTTGGGACTCGACACATATTGGATCAATTGAAAGAAAGTGGAAGAAAACCGTTTTGTTCTCTATTGATTTGTGGTGGCCTTCGGAAAAATGCTTTATTTATTGAAACGCTTGCCGAGGCATGTGCAATGCCTGTTCTTGTTCCCAATGAAAGTGAGATGGTATTGGTAGGATCGGCTATGCTTGCCGCATGTGCATCTAAATTTTATCCATCACTGGAAGCAGCCTCCAAAACAATGGCTTGCAGTTGTACAGCAGTCCATCCAAACATAAAAAATCGAGATTTTTACGAGAGAAAATATGAAGTATTCTGCCTAATGGTCAAAGATCAATTAAAGTATAGAACTATTATGGAAAAATAAGAACATTTTTCCACATCAAATTTTCATATTCTCTGAATGAAGATTGAATTGTATCTTTTGATTTATGTTTAATTTCAGTTTCAATTCAAATAAAATTTATTCAATAAATACGAAAATTGAACATATTTTAATCGTAACACTTAGAATCGATGATTAAATTTGGCACCAACATTATAATTTGGTCTTCCTGTTCCCCATGGCCCACCAAAATGACGATTATAACCGCCCGTTACATCAACTGATGATCGTCCATCTTTGCTCTTCCAGGCATTTGCATTACCGCCAACATTGACATCGGTTCCAAAATGACGTACATTATTTGCATTAGCAGACAAACCGCCTCGTGGTCCATTATAATCGATTCCACCACCAATCGATGTTGGTCCAGCTGGATTATATGTTCGGCTCACTTGTCCATGAGCATCAACTGAATGACCATTTTCATTGAAAATGTTGCCTCGGGCTCCAATTGTTCCGGTCACACCTGGATTACCGGATGTAACTGAACCAAAAACTCCGGATTGACGTCGAACACGGATTGGTGTTGGATGTTCAATGAATTGATTGTCGGCTGGATATTCTAGATATTCGGAATTGAACTCTTCGGAAATTGGGTAATTTTCGATGAGTCGAGCACAGCTCAAAGAGGCCAAGCAAAAAATGGCAATGATTTGAATGAACAACATGGTGATTATATTTTGTGAATATTTAGATTTTGAATTGAACGGTTCGAATGCAACTGTTTGAATGATGAGATAGTCCAAAGACTTTCGTTTTTATAGCAATGGAACAATTACCTTTTATTCAATATCAAACAAAATGATGGGAATCACCGTCAGCTCTTTAGAGGTAATCATTTGCGCGGTATCACTTCATATATTCTAAGAAAAATACGTACAATGTTCATCATTTATGATCATTCATCAGATCTATTGATTCATTGCGTATGTAAAGCGTAAGTATATTTTATATTTCACATGGTTCCGCTTGTAATCGTCGTTATTGTTCTTCTTTCTTTATGTTATTCGTTTTTGTTTTGAACATTTTTGTTTGCATAAATCTTGTGCTAAGAAAATAGCGATAATTGTGAAGATCCTCGGAATCGGGGACCGGGGATTCACCGACTAAAATCAAACTTAGTGATTTCCCTTTCATTTTTCATTTCATTTTTGATTCATTTCGTAAACTAAAATGCCTGTAATCATAGTTTTAATGCGACTCACATAAAAAAAAGTTTTCAAAACAAAAGACGTAAAACGATTCTCTAAAAATGGAGAATTTCGCAAATTTGCAATGAGTCTGGTGTGCGATGTATTATGTGAATACATATGATTGATTGCTACGGCACCGATTGCGGTTATCCCAAATACACTCAATATTGGGGACTCACTGGCTTACTCAGATATTGAATTCAGTGAATTCCTTTTCTTTTTTCATTTTTGATTCACGACTGGACTCCGTACTCCAATATTTTGATAGAAACAGACACCTTTTTTTCAGGAATCAATATTATTTACTTTTATTTTAATTTTTATCATGAGAAGACATGAATTTGAATTAAAAATTTCAATGTTGTTTTCGATGCGCCTTAAGATAATCGGTGCGCTGTTGACCAGTTCCAAATTTACTAAATTGATCTTTTGAACGTGCCCATTCTGCTGGATTGCGACCATTGAAAACGTAACGTCCCGCATGATATCCACCATGAATCACAGGCCGACCAAAATTTTCATAAAGTTTATTGCCCTTTAGTGTTTGATCCAGCTTGTCTGAGAAACTTCGATGTGATTTGTTGTCAGGGTCGAGTGCTCTCTTTTCACGTGTCACAGCAGCTGCAAGAGTTGACAAAATGCAATAACTGAACATCAAAAAATCGAGTGCGAGCATTTAAATAATTTTCAAGTGAATTATACCTGTTGTGATCGATGCAATGCATGTTGCAATCAATAAAAGACCAATAAAATTTCTCATTTCGAAAACGGTAAAGTATTAAGTAAATTGTGCTCAAATGATCTTCACTCTTCGGATGCGAAGTAATGAATATTTCCAATTGCTTGACGATACGCGTTTTAAATATTTATAAATGATAATAATCTGCTAATCATCAATATTACAATTTCATTGATTGCTATGGCTCCAAATTGTTTACAACAAAAATAGAAAAATATAAAGAAATGATTGAAAAAGGCAGAATATTTCGAATAATAGCGGGAATTTTTTTTTTCTTCATAAAAATTCGGTGATTCCCTTTCGATATTCGGAATTGAATCGTCGGTCTATTGTCAATTCAATTTGCAAATTCTTTACAATTCATTACAGTCATTATTTTTAAATATTCATCGATATTTATGGAAATCGATCCATTCATCATATGGAGCAGACCAGATATGAATCACCTGTATGACTTTTTTACTCTGAATAATTAGTGTCGCATTTAAGTCATATTTCATAACAAACTCACCTATTCAAAGACGAAACAGCACAATTATTGTAACATTGTTGAAATGATAAGACGCTGAATTTTTCTGATCTAAAAAATGAAAACGGTGAATCCCCAATGCTGAGCATCACTATGCCTCTCAGCTTTATTCCTTTTATTCGTGTCATTCTGAAATAAACACACATAGCACCGTATTCACGACTGAAATTACATCAATGAAATGATTAATTCTTATTCGTATATAAAGCCAAGTTTCAAATTCGACCAAACCATTCAGCTTTAAGCATCCGATCAGTGGAAGACAAGAGTGAATTGAAAAGACACAATGAAACGTTTTATTGGTTTGTTTTTGATTGCAGTATGTATCGCATCGATCACAGCAGGTATGCATATCGATTGAAATTGTGAATTGTGAAGAATTTATTATGTGAATTTTTTTTTTTTTTAGCTGCTGTTACACGTGAAAAGAGAGATCTCGATCCCGACAACAAATCGCACCGTGGCTTCTCAGATAATCTTGATCAAAGACTCAACGGGAACCGGGCCTGGGAAAATTTTGCACGACCTGTGATTCATGGAACATATCATGCCGGACGTTACGCTTTCAATGGTCGCAATCCTGAAGAATTGGCACGATCAAAAGATCAATTCAGTAAATTTGGAACTGGTCAACAACGAACCGATTATCTTAAAGCTCACCGAAATGGTCATTGATTAGGCTCTTTCAAGAAAAATATCGATATAAAGAGAATAACGAACATTTTTTTTTTATCAAATGAAACAATAAAAATTCGAACTTTTAAGCAAATTACGCTTTGTTTTGTTTTCAAGCTCATTGCCCTTTGCCCATGCATGTGATCTGATTGTAATACCGTACGATTTTCGCAAGGTCTATCTGTCCATAGAATATGTATAAATAAATAAGAACAAGATTGATTTTTAGGCATGCTCTAAAATGCACCAGAATCACATTCAGAACAGCAAGCATGTATTTCGTGAATGCTTTTCATTTATTCAGTATGCAGAAATTTGAAGCTGTCATCAGTTATGAGAGCTGGACGAAAGTGTGAATGCGAGAAATCGCTTTCGCATGTCGAGGCCGATTTTTAATATCGCATTCGCATTAATTGCTTCCGCATTCTGATGCATTATCATTTATCATTTATCATTTTTAAAGTGTTTACACGCAAAATGTGCTGCATCAAAGAAGCGATTACTCACCGCTTCGAACGTAATTTTCATAGGTATATTTTCGGTTGATTACTTAATCAATTGCGTTCATTTTTGAACACATTGTTTGTCTATCAAATTTCATTCCCTATATCCTTGGATGCTTAATTGTCACAAACGAAAAAAAATCGTATCCAATTATCTCAACGCGGAAATAGATCCAAGAATTTCATAAAAAATGGGTATTTTAAGATTCATAGCACACAACGTACTTGCTTTGGTAAGTCGAAAACTCAATAGGGTTCATTTGCGAAACGCACTTGAATGCACTCCATTTGTTAATCGTTGCAAAATAGACAATTCACAAGATGCTCAGTTTGCACATTGAATCGAAAATAAAATCAAATTAAAAAAATGTAGAAAAATCACTAAAATTGATTAAAGCCGGTGTCGACGGCCCGGTGAGTCCCCGATATTGTGTGTATTTGAGATTATCGCTATTTGTTTTTCTCATTCCGTGATAACCGCAATCAGTGCCGTAGCAGTCATTAATATGTATTTGCATAATACATCGCACACGAGACTCATTGCAAATGTGCAAAATTCCCAATCTCAAAAGAATCTTTGTACGTCTTTTGTTTTGAAAACTTGCTTTGATATGAGTCGCATTACAACTATGATTACAGGCATTTTAGTTTACGAAAAGAATAAAAAATGAAATGAAAAATGAAAGGGAAATCACTAAGTTTGATTTTAGTCGGTGAATCCCCGGTCCCCGATTCCGAGGATCTTCACAATTATCGCTATTTTGTTAGCACAAGATTTATGCAAACAAAAATGTTCAGAACAAAAACGAATAACATAAAGAAAGAAGAACAATAACGACGATTACAAGCGGAATGATGCGAAATATAAAATATACTTACGCTTTACATACGCAATGAATCAATAGATCTGATGAATGATCATAAATGATGAACATTGTACGTATTTTTCTTAGAATATATGAAGTGATACCGCGCAAATGATTACCTCTAAAGAGCTGACGGTGATTCCCATCATTTTGTTTGATATTGAATAAATAGGTAATTATTCCATTGCTATAAAAACGAAAGTCTTTGGACTATCTCATCATTCAAACAGTTGCATTCGAACCGTTCAATTCAAAATCTAAATATTCACAAAACATAATCACCATGTTGTTCATTCAAATCGTTGCCATTTTTTGCTTGGCCTCTTTGAGCTGTGCTCGATTCATTGAAAATTACCCAATTTCCGAAGAGTTCAATTCCGAATATCTAGAATATCCAGCCGACAATCAATTCATTGAACATCCAGCACCAATCCGTGTTCGACGTCAATCAGGAGTTTTTGGTTCAGTTACATCCGGTAATCCAGGTGTGACTGGAACAATTGGAGCCCGTGGGAACATTTTCAATGAAAATGGTCATTCAGTTGATGCTCATGGACAAGTGAGCCGAACATATAATCCAGCTGGACCAACATCGATTGGTGGTGGCATCGATTATAATGGACCACGAGGCGGTTTGTCTGCTAATGCAAATAATGTACGTCATTTTGGAACCGATGTCAATGTTGGCGGCAATGCAAATGCCTGGAAGAGCAAAGATGGACGATCATCAGTTGATGTAACGGGCGGTTATAATCGTCATTTTGGTGGGCCATGGGGAACAGGAAGACCAAATTATAATGTTGGTGCCAAATTTAATCATCGATTCTAAGTGTTACGATTAAAATATGTTCAATTTTGGTATTTATTGAATAAATTTTATTTGAATTGAAACTGAAATTAAATATAAATCAAAAGATACAATAATTCAATCTTCATTCAGAGATGAATATGAAAATTTGATGTGAAATGATGTTCTTATTTCTCCATAATAGTTCTGTACTTTAATTGATCTTTGACCATATGGCAGATGACTGTTTTATCGAAATGAATTACATTTTTTTTGTATTTGAAAACTGAAATGTTAAGGTGGATTCCAATTATGTGTTCGAATTAATTCGATTTTTGATTCAAAATTTGATAAGTTTTTGGAGTTTCAAAATATCACGACACAAATTCAGATTCGACACATCGCAAGAACAATTGTTTCTTGTTTTTATCTTGATAATAAGCTTGTTGCTGTTGTTTCGTTTTCGAATAACCGTTAACAATTGATCAAGACCGACGTTATCAATGGTGAAACTTGAATTCGGCATATCGATTATTAAAACATTCAATTTTGTAGCATATTTAATGATATTTAAAATGGTGTCCATTTCCATTGGTTTTCGTGGCCATTCCAAGTTATCTTGAAAGATTTCCAACGTCTGAAGCTGATTCATTTTGGCCAACAAACGATAATCATCAATGTGACCATAACGCAATTTTAGCCATTCCACCGGTAAATTTGCTTTAATCAAATGATTGACAAAATTTCGCGCTTGCGTTGCATCCGAAATTCCGACTTTCTTCAATGTTTTCCATGGACACAGCGATGTTTTGGAGGATACAGTTTGCCTATCGGTGTGAAAATCAATCTCTTTCAGATTCGGAAATTTTGATGCAATAACATCGACTTTTATGAGGCTAATTGTTTTCAATTCCAAACAATTGAGCATCGCATTCGGTTGAATCTTATCAAAGAAATCAAAAAAACCATTACAATAACAAATTGAAAGTTTCTTCAGTCCGCGAAACTTTTCTACCAAAATCCAGGAAGGTTGCCATGTTTCACATTTATCCAGTTTTAGTTCAATTAAATTCTCACAAAAATCCAAATAATTATGGACCACACATCCACTCAACTTTAAATGAGTTAACTGCTTGAAAATCGGTTTCAACATATTTATCCATTGTTGTGATATATTTTCTTCAAAAATGGAATCCAATTTGGTGAGCTGGCATTTTTTGTCAGAAAAATATTTGATCAAAAGCAAAAAAATTGAGTGCTTTTCAAAATAGTAGTAACTATCGTAAACTCCTAAATACTTGATTTTGTTTCCGAACTTTCGAAGAAGTCTTTCAAATTCGAAAGCACCAAGAACATCCACTCTGGAATTGGTAAATTTTATTGAAAATGTTGATTCAGCATTCGCCTTAAATTTCTGGCAAACATCTACAACCGAGCAAAGTTCATCCGGTGACAAATATCGAAAAATCAGTTGTAAACAATGATCATTTAAAGCGTTCAATATATTCGATGGTGATTCTGGATCAGGTGGTGGTGGTGGTGATGGTGGTCGCCGTGATGTGAGCTTAGAATTAGCAGTCGAATAATTCGAGCTAATCCTGATTCTATCTTGCAAGACATCATCACGTTCGGGAAATATTAGCGTTCCAAATTCATTGCTCTGTAAAATGATTGCTTCGGCATTTGTACCGTTTTTGAACTGAATAAATGCGAATCCAAAACCAATCGTTGAAAGATAATCGTCAATTACACGAATACTTTCGATTTCATTAAATTGCGAGAAAAATTTGCCCAATGTGTAGAAAATCTGTGAATTAGAAGAATCGGAAAAATTGCTGTCAGTATTATTCAGGTTTTGAAGATTTGTGATGAAATTCCAAAATAAAAAACTCACCGTTTGTCCATTGCGATGAATATTTTTCAAGTCATCTGGAATGCTCCATTTTTGTCGCAATTGATACATTTTGTCGCAATTAATACAAAACGTTTTTTTGTTTAGGAAATTTGAAAGTTTTTGGTCAAAAATGAATCGTTTTCCTTGAAATGTTCAGAATTTATTAAAGTGTGTGAAAGAAGTCTCAGCCTAGTATACACTAATCTGTCAAAATATTTAAACGAATCTACAAAAACAATAAGAACATACATGATTCGACACACAGCAGCATAAAGAATTGTCAAAATCATTGCGCTTCAATCACTGAATTAGCATGCTCACTGTCGGCCAAAGCATTGAGCAACAAAAAAATGAGAGAAAAAGAGAAAACAGTATGCGCTTCTGTTAGTGTTTATTTTAGATAGCATGCGTAGTGGTTTAGATTTGGTCTCGATTCACAATAAATTCCAAGCGAAATAGAATTTTATTAAATTTTTTTGTTGCCATTTTTGATTTTTTAACAATTTGTCTGTCAGGAATTTCATTAACATATTATAATAATGATTTTAAAAACGAAAACGCCATTTTGTTGTTGTTGTTTGAATTTGACACAAGAACACTCTATAATATATATTCAATAGACAAAGAAGACATTGAAAAATTAATACACAAAAACATCAAATATATAATTTCACACAGCAAAAAGGGGTTAATGAATTTCAATATTTGGTCCATTTTTTTTTCGTAAAGCTTTCCGCGATTCCTTGGTCCACGAACACCTTAAATTAATTCATCAATGCCAATGGTTGGATTTCGATTACCATTAGCCGAAACTTCTTGTGATCCATCTGAATCGGGACTTACAGGGCTACGATCACCAACCTATTACAATTGAATAATGAAAAATGATACAATATATACATAATATTCCATTGATGTTTGAGCCTAAATTTGACTCATGTTTATGTTTACTTGTAATCCAGCCTGAAGCATTTGTGTAATTTTTTCCACATCCAAATCTTGATCCAATGCTGAAACTTTTCGCAATGCTGATGATACAATGCTTAAATCACCGCGAAGCTCACTAACCGCAGCCGTTATTCGTTTTGCATTTGACAATACGTCAACGGTTTGAGTGTAAGGATTGTATTTTACGCCAAATGGACGCTGAATATTTTCGGCAAAAATCCTTAGAACAGAAAAAACCAAAAATGAAACAAAATTCCGACTTTCAATGCCGCAAAACGGGAATAGAAAATGGATTCCTACCTCATACGATCTTTGGCCTCTTCAAATGAATCCGTATAATAATAAGCATTTTGATAGGATGTAATGATGCACTCCTCTTTGCATGTTATCTCCGGATCAAATCGCTTTATTTTCTCCGATGTTGTGAGTGCATGTTGTAGTTCAGCAACTGATGACAACAGACCAGCACCATACACTTTGAATGTTCCGTCCTTTTGTCGGCACAGACCAAACTCCACAGTGAAAAAATATAACTTAAATTTCAAGAAAAAAAAAACGGAAAAAACAAATTAATGGGCAAAAATCCAAATTCCAAATGGTTGGGAATTCAAAATTACTGTTGCCAAACGATCAATATCTTCATCGGATGCTCCCAACGAGGCGAGTCCAATCTCTTGTGAAAATTGAGCAAAACTTGGATTGGCCAACAATGGCATATGGCCGAGTAGTTCGTGACAACAATCCGGTTCCGGTGTATAAAATGGATCCGATGAATGTCGAATATATTGTGTACAATGGAATACACGAAATGCCAAACCGGATAAAAAATCACGAGGTGATAAATATCCGGCAACAGGTCGAAGTTGAAAGCCAGTTTTTCGTTTAAGAAATGTGCTTACATCTTGCAATTGAGGCAAATTATCTTCACGATAACCACAATATTTAACCAATTGTGGCCAATTTTCCATGTATTCGGGAACAGCATGCAATGAATACAAACGATGTAGTTCACGAAAAACCACTCCCCTGCGTATGTATGCGTGTGTGTGTGTGAATTGTGGAAAATATGACGTCATTCGAATAATATTGCGAAGAAAAGAGAAAAAAAAGAAGAAGATAAAATCAAAGTGATCAATGAAATGATTATTTTATTGGTTTGTTTGGATATAGTTTTTGCACACATTTTCCCATTTCATTTGCATATTTTTCTAAATTTGATTAATTTTATTCGTTCGATTTTCCATTTGCCACTCAAATGGAATGACGTTACGTATTTTATGACCATGAATTGAAATGGTTTCGACAAATAACCAAGAAATTTAACAATAAATATCGACAAATGGACCAAAAATGATGAACAAAATTGGATTTTTCAATGCATAAATTTATTTATTTCATCGGTTTGCGCATCAATTTCCGAAACAAACAAATAAACAAATAAAATGCAAGGCTCCTAACAAATGCCCTAACAAAGTTCAAGCCAACTACTTCATTATTCTTGTTCATAATTAAATTCGAAAAATCTCAAATCATATCGAGAATGTATGTTAATGAGGTATCTATTCATATCCATGTTTTCCATGTCTGTTGATTACTTCAACACAACACTGAATACCAAATTCTATTTAAACTCTCTTAATGGAATTGATTGGCTGAATGAATGAGTGTGTGTTGGTCTCTCTGTGTTAACTGTTGCAAAATTGGATTATGAATTTGTGCTAAACAACAACAACAACATTCAACTTACCAGGTTTTAATTTCTTCGGGTGTGTATTGAATTTTCGGAATTGGATTGCCACTGTCAATGCAAAAACATGAAGAAGAAGAAAAAAAACCAGAAAAAAGAAAATTAAAAATCCAAAAATGTCTAGCCGAAGGCACTAAAACTCAACTGTTTATATGAATTGGCAATGGATGCGAATTGTTCGCGTCTTTTTCGATAAATTGGATCCTTAAATCCTGGATGATCAGCATCCAATTCATCACCATACATTAGCACATTTTGCACTTTGTCTAAATCCGATATTTTACGTGGAAACCAAAAAATATCGCCAAAATCTATCGAAAAAGAAGGAAAAATAAAAATAAATTGCCAATGTTAATCATGCCTACTCTGGGGCCTAATCTGATCTGATTAAATGCAAAAAATTGGAATTTTCCATACATACCAAATGATGAACAAGCCGACAATGGTGTCGGTGGTGGAAATTCATCGCTCACTTGAGCTGATGCATAATTTACTGATTGAACTTCACGTTTTAATAAACGTATCACTTTCTCCAAATGCTTTGGATCACATTCAATATCAACAAATACTTCGGCCGCATCAACATCCGATCGCGTATTTTGCAATTCCAAATGCAATACATTTATGCCCAGCTCTTGAAATACTTGTAATGCTCTTGCCAAACCACCAACTTGATTGTTTAATGTGAATATTATCGATGTTTTGTCAACTGGTGAATAATTATTATCAGAACGATTCGTTCCATTCGATCGATCAATTGAGGCTGATGACGAAATCTATTTTCGATAGCGAAAAAAAAATAAAAATATGAAGAAATTTCTTCGGTTCATTTCCTTTTTATTTTTTTATTTTTCTTTGCATCTCAATTGAATTTGAATTGAGCTTTTTATTTACCACTAAATCATCTTGATTATGTAATGGGCTGCCTTCTTTAACGGCCCACTCTTGTTCACCACTTCGATACAACCACAAACCCAAAAGTCCTTTACCAGATCCACTCATTTTATATATTTCAAGATATCAATGGAATAAGGATATTATTCGAGTTTGTTCAAATTTCTAGACAAATCGTTATATTTTCTTTTTCTTTTTTTTTCACTCACAAAAGTGTGTGAATCGATTTTAGCTTTAGTTTTGGTTTCAGAGTACCACTCAAGAACCCTATGATATTGATATTGTTTGTTAAATATTTGCCGTTTTACTTAATGCGTCCGTATATTTAAGTCAATGGTTTGTCAATTGAACATGATGTCATGTGCCTAAATGGAAAATAACAAGAAATCACATCAACTTGTTCCTATTTTTTCTGTTTTCATGAACGGATTCAATTTCCCTAGAGAGGAACAATGACGGCAGAAAACAAAAAAGAATGATCACTTGAGTAATCAAACGATGATAAAAAAAAAAGAATGCCTTTAATTTCCCAGGTAAATTCAGTCGAAGCCCTTAAGAAAGGAAAAAATCTCTTCCTGTAATATAGATAATTTCAAAAGTTTCAATTAAAATGCCATCAGAATGGGCCCAAAATTTGCAAAACAGATCCTTCTGAAATCTTAATTAAATCCAATAAATTCCAAATGCAGTCCTGGCAATCACTTGTAACTTTAAATCTTTGTTCACTTTTGTGCAAATGTTTGTGTTATCACATTTATCAAAAAAGAAAAAGAGAAATTCACTTGTTTCACACACAGTAGCAGCCTGTTGAATGCTTCTATCCTTCACAGTGTTCAAATAATAACTGTAACAAATCGTAAGTATGCGATCAGCTTTTATAGATTTTATAGGTTTGATTCGGTTTGGTGCCAAGAACATGGCATTTCAATTCGTTTTTATGTTTTTGATGATTTGCTAATGTATCTGTGTGTCTGTCTGTTGGTCTGGATCAGAGAGAATGAATCGACCGATAAAATCATTGATGGCATCAAGCAACCAGCATCGAACATGCGACAACATACACACACACACACACATACATCAATTCAAAATGTTAAAAAGCACAAAACGTGGGCTGATTAGCTGAATCAATGAAAATCAGGACAAGATGCGGTGTTTGTCTTCCTTTTTTTCTTCTTTTTTTTTCTTTCTGTTTCCCGTTTGCTTATTTCGGTGTGTTCTTTTATGTCGTTCGTGCTTCTTTTTTTTTTGCTCATTTCATAGAAAAAAAAATTTCCGCGAAAATATTAATCTAGGCTTTGCATCGAATTCATTTTCTTGAATGTACCTGAAAAACACCTCATCCCCTGTCCCCAAATGCGTCAATTTTTGTGCAATCGCATCATTTGGAAAGTTTTTTAGTTTGCGAAAGTAAAAGAAAAATTGAGAAAATAAAACAAGAAATTGGATCAAATACGATTCACTTTCCCATTTATAGATATTAGATATATATATACTATATGTCTATCATCCATATTCCATTTCCATACTCCATACTATCCGAACTGATGGCTCATGGTATCATAAGCACATAACATCGATGGCGATAATGAGTTTGGTTGGTGTATATTTAATTCACTCAATTTCATCCTTAACCAAATGGAATGAGAAAAAAGGTTTTTCCATTTGAATCAATTTGATTCAATGTACAATATGAATAATATGTGTATGGATCTGCAATCTGCACCATCGTTTCCAATTCACAATTCAGACACACAAACACACACGCACCAAGCTTACTTAATCTATTACAAGCTTAAAATGATGAGTATGTGACCTGTAGCCGTGTTGACGTATGTGGCCAATGAAAATGCATTATCTAATCACTGTTTATACATATTTCACCTTTTCCGGCTCTAGCTCTGGTTTTTGTTTGGTTTTTGCTTATTCTATTTGTTTTACTTTTTGGTTCATCAGTCAAAGTAACATGCCGAATGTGCCAAATGCCCATCCAAAAGATGGACACATATTAAACACCATTTGTGTTTTCGTTTTATTTTCGTTGTTTCTTTGTGGCTTTAGTTGGAATTTGAACAATTTTTTGCTTTTAACCTTTTTTCTTCTTTTTGTCCCCTGTGCAAGTACCAGTATTGCTGATTGCTGTAGCATTCTTTTCATCTTATTCCGTGTTCAATCTTGTAAATATATAGTGAGTTCTAATGCTTTTGCTATCCAAATGTAGTTTTGCTATCAAATATTTACTGTCAGTAGTGAGTGATTCAGTATTCATATCAAAACCAAAGATAAGAATTGAATTCGCTAAAACACATACAGATAAATTTATATTTGGTTGTTACCATTCCATTGGTGATTCAATCCATTTACATACTTTTATATTGTGATGTCATTTATAGTTTGTGGTTTATGTGTGTGGCCCGACAACAATGGACCTGCATAAATTGCTTGATTTGGGCCAATGTTTTTTTTTGTTGTTGTTATTTCTGATACTGACTTTTATTGCGGATGAACGGAAGAAATAGGGAAAGAATGACCACCATTTAATATATTAAATTATAAATCATATACGATAGTATGTAGTATAGATGGTGTGGTGTGTAGGTTTGACTGATGATTAAACGATCATTCCATTTATAGTATGTATAACAATAGAAAATTTATTTGTACAAAATTCCAAAATGAATCCTGAATCTTGATTTCAAAAATTCGGAAGAATATCATTTGTCATCAAATTCATTTTTCATATTAATTCTTAGCTTGAAAAATTGTCATGGAAAATTAGCCAAGCGTGACAATCACTCAACTCATGCATGCGTGAGTTATGTTGCGAGCAAAAAAGAAAAAAAGAATGCTGTTTTGATGACTTTACAGAAATTGTTCGCCTTCAATTTCGAAATGTTTAATTCCTTCACCATTGAACATTGGACATAACAAAGAATGTCAATGAGATGATGGAAAACCAAACAAACTTAACTAAACAAAATCAACAGGTTTGTTTGTCGCTTGTCGCTTTTATTTGCCAATGGATTCTCATTTTCCATCAGCACAAACGGATGTATACATTGTATGTATATATCGTGGTCTACGATGGTATCCATCCGTTTAGTTCTTTCTTCTTCTTCTTCTTCTTCTTCTTCGTCGTCTTCTTTTCCTCATTTTAATCTTCTGTATGCTTGTTTTCTATGGGCATGAAAATTATTTGTTTTGGCATTGCGTTACAATTTCGTTTTTCATCGTTTCAATTTTCAATCAATAAAATGAAATACAGAAATAGAAATAAATGAAAAAAACATTCACAATTGTACACTTATTTGAATGTAATTTGCTGAATCGAAATCATTAAAGTCTGTATCGCTTGAATGAAAGTATTTCAAAAGTGCGCGGCGCGCAAACAAAATGTAATAAAAATCAGTGAATTATCGATTAAATCGATTCGATTTTATTTGTTAAAATGTGTTCATTGGCCTGCAATTTTCGATATATATTGAGTATTATTTTTCTTTAGACTCTAAGGAAATCACACAAAAATTACAAATAGAAAATTTAAAAACATCACATAAAGGTGAACATTTCATGTTTGAATGTTCAAGGGAATCGAAATATTTAGCCAATATTTCGTCTCGACTTTTGTGTCAACATTGAATCATTATTATTATTATTATTAACTTAAAAGTTAAAAACGGTTCCAAGTTTGACTGTTCTGCGAAAACAGTCAGAACCGTCTCCATCGTCAAATGGAGAGAGAGAGAGAGAGAAACAAAAACGCGAAACTTTTACGTTTCTATAAATTTTAATAATAATAATAATTAATTCATTTTAGTTGCCAGCGCCATCTAATCGTTCGCATATGAAATTCGTTAAATTCAGGAAATGCAATGTGAATGCGCACTGCGCACATCCAACAGCCCTTCATTTTCATTCAATTTAAAAATTCAATATCTGTCAAAATAAGACAAGAACACACCAGCGCACACCAACAACGTCTTTCATTCAAATGTGGAAAATCAATAGCCATGCCATCCATGCCATCCATGCTTATACTGCGAAATTGTATGCTTTTTGTATATTGGGGATGTTTGTATGAATGTATTTGTTATTTGTCACCTCATTGGATACCATTGGACAGCAATGGTATGCGAAAAGTGCTATACACGAAAAGGGAGAAAGAGCGAAAAAAAAACAAACGAAAACAATATTTTCCAATTTAGCGTTAAACGTCGTAGTCATCGTCATCGTCATCATCGTTTCCATTCACCAGCACACACATTTTACACAATATAAAATTTCCTTTTTTTCTCGTCAATTGAAAACGATATGCGAAACCAACTCATCGTATCGAGAAACAATTTATCAATTGGGCACAACAAAGTTCCATTTAATTGTCATTTTTGATTTCTTTTTGGTTTCGTTTTGTTGGGAATTTTTTCTAATGAATTATTGGAAAAAAAGGCATAGAAAGAAAACTTTGGCTTAGGTTTGTGTGGGATATGTGTACGTGTGTGTGTGTGTGTGTGTTTGTGTGTGGGACGAAGTGAAAAATCAGTGAAAATAATTTTTTTTTTTCTCCTCATCAGATATTGTGTGTATTTTTAAATAGTTAAATAATGGCTGATAGTGAATTTGAAGAATTTCGTAAAACATTTGAACTTTTACCCAGTTATACATCAACTAAAACAACGGCACCATTTTATTCGTAAGGAAAATTTTTTTAATATGGAAAAATGAACGAAAAAAACAAAAATTTGCAAATTCTTGAAAATAATAGTTCAGCATTCCGCATTGATGGGAAATTGATTTTATCGTGTGACATTCTGAAGGGGATAAAGAACGAAGAAGACACCCCTTTGAATGGTGTGGTGGAGACAAAATATATAGAGCAATCAATCTAAATGATAAAAATAATATCCAATTAAGGGCAACAGATGAATTATATTTAGAATTCTGATTAAAATGTTCTTCGTAGTAGGTTTGGTGTGGTGTGTGTTCTGACCTGACTGATGGTCTGATTGGGAGCGAAAGAAAAAAATGTTCCATTCAAAGAAAGGCACACTTCATATACCGAATTTCGAACGAATCAATAGTTTCAATATTTAATTCGATTGTTGTTGCAAAATGCTTTGTGTACGCTGTGGGCTACTCATTGAAGTAAAAAAAAATGCGTGCGATGTGCACTCGTAAAATGAACAAAACTGACAACTCTTCTCTGGGCTCATGCCATGAATAATTAATAATATGTAACACAAAAAATAGTTTGATTGAAATTGCCATCGAATATGTATTAATGACTATTGATCTAAGAACCAATCGGACCTGTGAGCCTGCAACTAAAAACCACATTATTCCCGTTTCCATAGACGTAGACAAATGATTTAATTTCATGCATTTTTATTGTTTTTTTTTTCAAATTTTTCCAGAATTGTTCCCGATTTAGAGGACGATGAATCGCCAACATCAAAAATCGATTCATCGGACACATCAAGCAATTCAAATGATGGAAACAATGAACTTAAATCGATTACACATCAAATAGCTAAAATACAAAATATAAAGTGCATTCAAACGGACAGTGCCGAAGATGATGAAATTGGCGATGGCCTACGAACGAATAAAACAGCAAACCTACAAACTGTGGATATCAGTCAACAGATCAATTCAGAGCGAATAGAAACGTTTACGGGTCAAGTGGAACGACGACGCCGAAAATTACCAGAAATACCGAAAAATAAAAGATGTCAGTGTGTCCCCCTCACCACTCTCTCTCTCTCTCTGCCCCCTTGAATGGGTGGCTAACAATTACAATTAATTCAACTTACTCAAATTTATATATTTTGTTCGTTTATTCTAGCTTCCATCATTCTAACGAATGGTCAAACATCATTGGCCGATGAACTGAACACCACCAATGGCATTGGAAATACAAATACATTATGTCAACGATCAGTGTTAGCTCGAAAATGTGGTTATATATTGGATGAAGACTCAAGTCCGGATTCGGATCGTTTGCATAGTGTTGGTGATGTGGATAGCGGACATAGTACAGCCCATTCACCAACCGATTTAAAAAGTTTATCACCACAATTGGCATCAACGCCAATTCAACCACATTCACCATTTCCACCACCATTTGGCGGTGTACCGTATAGTCAATTGGAAATGCTTGAAGCAACGCATCGTGGTTTACATAAATTTAATCCACGGCATCATGATGAAATCGATATTGAAATTGGTGATCCGATTTATGTACAAAAAGAAGCCGATGATTTATGGTGTGAAGGTGTTAATTTACGTACCGGCCGACAAGGCATATTTCCATCTGCATATGCTGTTGATTTGGAATATAATGATTTTGATCCAACCGCTCAAAAAGTGAAAAAAGAACGTTATTTACTTGGTTATATGGGTTCGGTGGAAACAATGGCCCATAAAGGTACAGGCGTTGTGTGCCAAGCTGTTCGTAAAATTGTTGGCGAATGCGGTGAATCACAATCAAATATTCAAGTTTGTATATTGGAAATATCCGATCAAGGATTACGTATGGTTGAGCGAGCTGCATCTGTAAGTTTACTTTTTTTTTTATTTGTTATTTTTCCATCGTTTCCGGAAACGGAAAATGAAAATAAATAATATATTGATTTTTTGTTCCTTCTTTATTTTTTTCCGAAGAACAAGGGAAAAAAGCGACCAAGCATTGACTATTTTTATTCATTAAAAAATGTATCATTTTGTGCATTTCATCCGCGAGATCATCGTTATATTGGATTCATTACAAAGCATCCGACAATACAACGTTTTGCCTGTCACGTTTTTAAAGGACAGGAATCAACTAGGCCCGTCGCTGAAGCTGTTGGGTATGTTTTATCCATTGTTTTTTTCTTCTTCTTCTTTTTTCCCCTATTTGGAAGGTGAAATCTAATAAAAAATTGTGTGTGTGTGTTTTTTATTTTTGCTTCGGTTTTTGTAGGCGGGCATTTCAACATTTCTATCAGAAATTTATCGAGACGGCTTATCCTATTGAAGATATTTATATTGAATAAATTTTATTATTATTAATTATAATTATTATTGTTCGAAAAGAGCACGGAACGTAAATTAAATATTATGTGTATGTAACAATATCATATTTTCCCAGCTACAATTTTGTTGTAATGAATTGAGGCCAGAATGAAAATGGAACAAAAAGATTCGAAAAAAAAACAAACCATTAAAAAATATCCAAAGCGAAATAAATCCTTGGTCCTGCTCAAAGAATCTCTGGTAGAATTATTTGATGAGCTTGAGCTTTGGCTCCAAACTCCTTTTCGTGTTCCTTACGATTTATTTCATTTTGGAATTTTTCGCATTTTATTCTTAATGTTCCATGGTTCATTCGGCCTCATAAATGTTCAAAGAATTAAGTAAATCAAATTAAAAATAATAGTAATAATAATAATAATAATAATAAATAATTATTAATGGAGAGAAGAAGGAAAAAAAAACCAGAAAAAATTGAAAACAAACCAAAGTTATATTTAAATTGAGCTTTTTATATATATTGTACTTTGTGTACCGATTTTATTCTATAATAGTTTCATTATCCTGTTTTTTTTTTAATTTTTTTTTCATTTATTTCCATTGATTTTGAAATTTGAATTCATTTTGAACACTCTTCGATGGTAAGATAAAAGAAATATGAAGACGACCAGATTATTTTATTAATAAATGTCATATGTGCGGGTGGGCTTAATCTTTTTCACCCATTTGCTGGCTCATCAGAAGCACTGATTTTCATAAATTTTTTTTTCATTAGATTTTTTTTATTGTAAAAGTGAATCAGGTCCAGCCATAGACCTTTCGAAAGCTTAAAGCCTGTGGTTTGACTTAATTTACTTGGAAATTTTAAAGATTCATTTTTCTTTTAAATTAACATGAGCTTGCTGCATTCACACATGCTGTGAAGAAAATTCTGTGAATAATTTTAAGCATTGTTCATTCTGATTGATTTGCAATTAAATAACTTGCTGATAAAAAAATTGGGATAAAATGAAACCAGGAAAATTTAATATTTACATTCTTGTTTGAAGGTGTTTTCCGTAACAGAAAAAAGAGATCTCTTTCATCACATTCATAAACAATTTCAAATAATAACAGAACAAAAAAAAAATAACAATAATTTATTAAATAATTAATAAAACTCAATAATAATAATAATAATAATAATAATAATCAAAAATCATCAATTCAAAATTTCGAAAGACCATTCAACAATAATTAAATAAATAATAATTAAATGAAATGGAAATTAGGAGATAAAAACACCCGATACTTCAAAGTTTTGTTCTTTTAAAATTATACGATATAATTTTGCGCTTCAGACAGAAACATAAAATTAAAAAAAAACACACACACAAACAAATAGAGCCTATCGCCAATCAAACAATGAAATCTCTTTGAAATTTTTTTTTTATTAACAACTTTGCAAACATTTATCGTATTAAAAACTAAAACAAAATATCACAAATTAATTGTTTTTGATTGAGATTGAAAATTATGGAGTTTTTTTAGATGATGGCTGTTGAGAAAGATGGATTGAGTGAAATATAGAAGATGAGCGGAGACATTACTATCAAGTAGGCTTCAGGCTCACTGATCTTGGTTCCTACTTGAAGTCATCGGAATTGCTGAGGAGCATGAATGAAAATAAAAAAATTAAACCCCAAAATACAATAAAACCAATAAACTAAAATCCAAACATTTAAAATTTGAAATTAAAATATATATTTTTCTATGGAAATATATATTGTATATATACTTTTGAAGCCTCTATCAAAGTATTGAAAAGCCTGAAATAGTTTATTAATTAATTAATTAATTTCTTCTTTCAGTTGCTTCAGTTGGTGAAACAAAAAAAAAATATGAATTTGAATGAAATATTTAATAAAATCGAATAAGAAGGATACAATGAAAGGGAAATATCACTTGGAAATTTAAATTTGAAAACAAACGCTAATGAATAATATAATGATTGATTTTGATGAAGAAACTTAATAAACTAAGCTCAATTTCTTCTTTGAATGTGGATGATATAAGAAGTTGATTGATACAACAGAGCAAAGCAGCAATTGAAAATAAAATGTCAAGACTCAAAAATTAAAAGACAAATTTATCAAATACATTCAGATTATATATAATCATCTCACACCCCCCGGAAAAAAAAAACAACACACACAAACACATATTATGAAATAAACTAAACAAATTATCATCAAACCAAAAATTATGTGTTTTTCCTTTAATTGAACTCTCATTTATTCGAATCGATGGCCTAACGTCCTGGAGCTATAAAGAACTTGAGCCATTTAAAACTGACCACCGATGCACAAATGACAAAATGGGCAAATTGTCAGCAACTGTCCGCGCTGGTGAGTGAAAACAATTAAAGCCAAATGAAATACAAAATCCAATTAAGTTAAACATTTTGTGGTCATTTTGTTTTTTATACATTTATTTGAATACTTTGAATAATAATAATAATAATAATAATATTTATTTATCAATTAGGACAAAGACAATATTTTTTTTTTTTTCATCAATTTATTTTCGATCAATCGATCGAACTTAACTACATGATCAACCATAATATGCAATTTGAAAAAAAAATAAAATAAAATATTTGAATTTAAAGTTTTACAACATTGCATTGTAGGGAAGAGAGAAAAAAAAATAATTTTTTTGTTTGTTGATTTTTTTCTTGATTTTTGTTGTTTTTGTTTCGTGTGTGTTTGTGCGATGTGAAACTTAAAAATGAGATACTCTTGAGAAAGAGAAAAAAAAAATCATAATTTCTTTACTTTTAAAAAAGAAAAGAAAATCGTGTGTTTTTTCAACACACGAGAACACAATGATCCTTTGGGCCATTCATTTCATTGAATTGTTTGTTGTTTCTTTTTTTTTTTTTGCTTCGTCAACCATTGCAAATGGCATTATCGATTTCACGCTAACAATTCTATTTCTTTCATTGCAATCAACATTTTGCCCAATTTTTCTTCCGTATTTTGTTTGCATTTTTGTTTTTTTTTTGCCAATCATTGCCAATTTTGTTATTGCTTGTTTTGTTTCCATCTGTTAAATCCAACTTAATATACCAAAAACGAATTATTTACAATAAATTATTAAATTATAAAAAAGGGGAGAACATTCATGAGAGAAATGAATTTGTTTGGGCATGTGAAATGTTTTTAAAATTGTTTTGCTAATTTTTTTTTGTTGTTTTTGTTCTTTTGAATTTTGATGCGATGATCGTTTCACTGTTTTTTCATTTCCCAGGATTCAATGTTTAAAATGTGTGGTGGTTTAAAATTTTTTTGCTTGAATGTTTTGAATTGTTCGGTCTTGTCTGGAGGACAAAGAAATGTTGTTGTTTTTTTTGCTTCTTTTTTTTCGATTCGATTTAATTTTAATTTAATTTCTTAACATGTGCAAAAATGTGCTCGGTAATTTAATAACGTTTGTGAAACGAAACGAAAATGTAATAATACTAATAAAAAAATGAAAAAAAAATTCAAATTGGTACAAAAAAGTGGGGCGATAAGAAATCACAAAAAAATAAATTGATAAAATTGGAAAAAGCGAGAAGGAGAGAGAGAGAAAAAAAATGTTTAAATTCGAATACACATAGAATGGAAACATCCATACTTTGAACCACTGGAAAAAGAGATTAATTTTACAATAATACGTTTGATTGATTTTGTTCCAAAAAAAAGAAAAAGAAAAAAAGAGTTGAACACCTTTCAACACCTTCCATCAAAAATCATTTGTTGATTGGCTATTCTGACCATCCCCATTTTTCTATTTGTTGCGGTGATGAATCTTTCATTTTAATATGACATTTATCGAATTATAATAATTATGCGCGTTATTTTTCACATGTATGTTGTATGTATGTATGTGTGTGTGTGTGTGTGTGGGCGTTTGATATGATAAATTCATTGGGAAATTTTTTTTTTTCAATTTTTTTTTGTGTTTGTTAATTAATTCACTTATCACTTTTGCTTCATTAAAAACTGTGAACTATATATTCATCAAAGCAAAAAAAAAAAAATCAAAATTTTCTACATTCATTTATTTATGTGTGTGTTTTTTTGTTCCTGTTTCGCCAAATGGAAAAAAATGAAAACAAAAAGCAATCTTGTTTGATCGAGCGGCGCGAATAGATAGATAGATAGATAGATATTTAACAGCCAGGATGTTTAAGTTTGCCAATGGCATTGGTTAAATGTAAAAGTTCAGTATTCATTTGTGTGACCAATGTTTCCAATTTATCAACCGAATCCAAAATTTCAACACGTTCAGTATGTGGATTGAAGCGTACTTCAAATGGTCGTGACATACTTGATACCCAACGACGGAATTTCTCTTTGGCATCTTCAAAACTTTCGGCCACATAATAAATTGGTTGATATTCTTGATCTTGATATGGTTGTACAGCTGTTGAGGCTGGCTCAAATGCACGTAATTCTGGTTTATCGCTTAATGCATGCAATAATTCACCATACGATGATAATAAACCAGCACCATAAGCTTTAACATCATTACAACCGGCTTCTTTGCATAAACCAAATTCAACGGTGAACCAGTAGACCTGTCCAAAAATGGAATGAAAAATACAAATAATATTATTATATTTACTAATTTTTAATTATTTTTTTTTTTTTGCAAAAATAAAAATTTTCTGTTGATTTCATCAGATTGATAAGAACGAGTTCAAGGTAATTATGGACTTTTCAATACCGGCCGCGATTGCAATTCAATTGCACGGTTTGCACATTATCGATTTATTTAATACAATTTTAGATTAACAATTTGGCAAATTAAAATGATTCCATGAATTCATTTTAAATTTCAAATTGTGAATAAATAAATTATGAATAATGCGTGATATTATGGTATGCTTGAATGCATTTAATTGCCCTCGGTGCATGCCAATCGATTCAAATTGTATTTTCAAATTGTGCACCACATTGATTCAGGCAGGCCCTTCTTCTTTATTTTTCACATCGGCGAATCGATTTTGATTCCAATCTAATGCTAATTTGTTAACGTTTAATTAACGAAGTTCCGTTACACATTCAATTTTCACACTATTCGGTCTTATTGTGGCATATATAACATCAGGTATTTGGGTTTTTTTTCGTGTTTTATGACACAGTTTGTGGTCGATAATAAATCAAAACAATAAATGTTTCCGAACGCCCGTTCAAATTAATCAAATTATTATTATCTAATTTTTTTAAATTTTTTTTGTCAGTTTCGGAATGTGGCCACCAGGCCCCCTCCCCCCCCACGCCCGTCGTTTCGCTTGTTGCTCCTTGAATGCTCATCAGGAGTACGAGGAAATGAGGGAATTCTGGTCCGAATTTAGGAATTTTTGATTCATTTAATGTGCTTTTTGTTGAGAATATTTGTGTTTTGTGTGTATATATTCAATAGCTCAAAGCGTTGAATGCGTTCATGCTTTGCATTCGGCAGTAGCAAGTAGCAACAAATTTACATATTGTTGTTGTTGTTATTCTCTTCATTTAGTAACATTAATCGTAATCATTACCTGCTTAAGTAAGCTATGTGGCATTATGGCGCATGGTAACCAACAACCGACACCAATATAAAATATATTTTTTCATATGTGCAAACAAAACGGACCAATTTCAAAACAACAACAACAACAACAACAAATTTCAATCTATTCAAAAATTAACCATCACATCAACCAGAGAATAGGCTAGTCATAGTTCGATAATCGTATACTATAATAATGAATGCAGCGCTCTTTTCACCTATATGTATAGTATACACTGTATACACCAGCGGTCAAATCAAGCCTGAGCCGAATTGATTGATTATTATTATTTATAAGTTTATTTTTATTTAACAACATTCTTGACATTCACCGTTTACCTTGTCAACATGGCAAGCGGTCAAGTGAGTCAAATTGCACACACACACACACAAACTGACAGAGTCCGAATTGTTTTTCTTTTTGTTTTTTTTTTGCTTTCGATTTTTTCAAAAATTTCAAATTGAACAAAACCAAAAGATCGGAATTTTGTTTTCAAACGATTTTACGTCTCGTTACGTGAAAGAAGTGCATAGTGCAAAATGTCCGACCGGCTATTGAAAGGATTTCCTCTCATGATTACAGATAGCTCAAATAATGATTTTTATTTGATTTTGCGAAAGTTGAAGAATTTTCGAAGAACCACTATCGATTAACATCATCCGATCTGATAAATGATTTTCGGCTTATTTTTAGTCAGACCGCGCACCATTTGTTGGTGTTGCCATTTCATTTTGAACATTCATTCATCAATTTCAATTCATCGATTCGTGATGTATACGAATTTATGTGGTTGATGATGATTTTTTTTTTTGGTTTTTTCTTCACCCAAAACGAGTTTTGAACCACGTAACCGATTGACCGAAAACGATTGTTTTAATTTTATTGCTGCTATCTGGAGCGCCGGAAAGCCAAAAAAAAAAACGGAATGCCTGCATGACCGAAATGATGATTAAAACATTAAATGCGTAACTTTATGGAAACGTAATTTGTTGTGTCGGAAAAACGATTTATGGATGAATGAATAAATTTGTTTATTTTTGTTTGTTGTTTTTTTCTCTCTCGATATTTGTGACATTTGTCTCTTGTAATTTTGATGTTGTGTCGGATTCGTTTGTTTATTTTCACTTTCTTTCATTTTCTTATCGCCTATCGCTTATCGCTCCATTCACATAGGCTAACCAATACCTTTAATCCGGAATTGTTTTAATTGTGTGTTTTTTTTGCAAATTTCACTTTTATTGTATTTTATTATTTAATATCAAAGACCGGAAAGCATAAGCAATGCATTGGATCGATTGAGATCTGAAATTATGTTTTCCATTTTAGTTTGAAATGATTTGGGTCAAGTTGATATCGAACATCAATTTGATAAACAAGAATTGTTTGGTATCGGACATTGCCCATTTACTCAACACTTTCATCTCTTTCACACTTTCAATATATTATCATTTGAATTCTGAATGCGATGTCTAAATATTCATTTAATTGTGTGAGATCATTATATGAACGTTGAGTGCGTGACTCTTTGCACGTATGCTCAATGCTCAGTAGTCAATATACTCGGTGTTTATTAAAAAGCCCAATATTAACTCTATTGACATTAAAAAAAAATAAATAAAATATGAAATAAATGCACTTGAGCTGTACTTACCGTTGACAATTTTTCGATTTCTTCATCGGATGCACCAAGTGAAGCCAAACCAATCTCTTGTGAAAATTGTGCAAAGCTTGGATCAGCCAACAATGGCATATGGCCTAAGAGTTCATGAATGCAATCGCTGTGTGAAGAGAGAAAAAATAAAATAAATAAATAATGTTTAATGTTTGATGTTCAATGGTCAGTCACTTAAATGGCAAATGGCAACAACAAAAAAAAAACTCAAATAATAATCGTCAATCCAAAGTCCAAAGAGAAACGTGATCCCAAGAAAGATAGAACTTTTAATCACATTCCATTGGATCAAATCACAATTTGCAATTGTTAAATTGTGAAAAAATTCCATGATCCAAGATTTTGCCATGATTTATTACGATAAAAAAATAGAAGAGACAAAAAAAAAAGAAATGGAAATGGAAATGTCGACGACAATATAATCGGATTATAGGATAATAAAAATGAATTTATCATCAATGATATGAATGGAACATTTTAATGCTCAACAATATATCAAATGTGCGATGGCACATTCTTTTCTAATATGTACATTTGGCTTCGAGAATGGAATCAAGGTAAGGGAATCTCTTCTTTTGCCAGAATTTTATTCTTATTTTTTTTGTTGTCTCTTTTCAATCTTCATTTTTAAAACCCTGCTCCGGCTAACCGTCTACAACATGACATTTTTTTGTTGTCATCTAAAAAACTGCTTTTGCCATTTGTGATTTTACGATGAAAATAATAATAATAATAATTGAATCAAATGGATAATATGATGAATATCGATTTTTGAAACATCAAAATTGCCATCCACCACTGCCAACTCTCATGTTTAAAACAATGCTGTGAACATTGCAAAAAAGAAAAAGGAAAGAAAATAATAATCATACATATTGGCTTCGATTGGCAGTGATAGTGTGCCCCAATTGAACAATATTGGAAAGGCTGTGAAAATGGAATTTTCATTAATATGCAAAATAATGTTATCATTTAAAATTGAATTATTGTTGTTCGTTGAAGTTGTTTTAGTTAATTACTATTAAAGTCCTATCATCATCATCATACACACTGCCGGCCAAATTCAGTGTAACTAATCTATCGCTCTCTCTCCTTCTCTCTCCCGCGTTGATTCTACTTTGTTGTGGAATAGTTTTTTGGATTTTAAATGGTAGAAAATTGAAGGGAGAATTTGTGGCAATTTCCGTGATATATATTTTAATATTTTCAAACAAAAGTGATGCGCAGCCCAAGAATAAATTATTATTTTTGCGACACTTTATGCCGTTTTGGAAATCAAAGGCATTTCATTCGTTTCTTTTCCATTTTCATTCATTGTTAAACATCAAAGTGTTTTCGTTTCAGTTCCATTCGCATGAAGTGTGAATAGTGGAAGCGAGGAAAGAAAAAAATAATTATAGAGATATGATATATTAGTAACTTGGTTACTCGGGGCTCTATGACGCATTGAAGTTCTCGTTTATGAAGGGTGTGTGTGTGTGTGAACGATTGAGAGTTGAAATTAAGTGAGCAAAAAGAAAATCAAGAAGAAGAAGAAGACGAAGAAGAAGAATAAGTTGCAGCGAACATTAATAATACTGTTTCCGATCAATTTTCCACTTGATGTTCCAACACTTTGAATTTATACGGATGACAGGCGTTGACATTCGAATATTCGCATTGTTTCCATTGAACACAATGCCATAGTACAACTGTATAACTGTATAGTGTACAGATCGTATATTCAACAATTGGCCATCACTTAACAGATGTATATGTGTGTGTGTGTATAATATTATTATTGTTGTGCCCGATATCGGAGGGTTCAATGAAAAGAAAAGAAAAAAAAAAATTTAAATTTATTTTTTTGTCGTTGCTTTGACGAGAAAATTGCGAATGAAAGCATTTTAAGTTGTTCATCGGGAACAATCGACCGAATGTATAAAAGATTTAAACGATTCGAAATGGAATTTCGATTGAATCAATTGAAGGGAATGATTATTATGCAGACATCATTTCGAATGCGAAGGCTTTTTTTGCCTTCAATTATTCATTATTATTATTATTATTCAGCATGGAACTAAGTGAGTGACAATATTCTGCTGAGAAAAACCTTTCAAACGGGAAAATTATTAATTTATTGCGATAAAAGAAAAGGAAAAGGAAACTTTTTTTTCCTATCTTTCTTTTTCAATCCTCTTTTCAAACCAGTCAAAGTTTCTTTTGGGTGTTTAATTTTCTTTTAGCGCTCAAATTAACGCACAAATCGAACTAAAAACTGACTTTGAATTGCCGAACAACGAAGAACAATGAATTTGCCATCAACGACTATTTTCACATGGAACGCATCACATTTCGGCGAAAATAAAAAAGGGGAAAAAGAAGACGAACAAAAAAAAACATTTACAAATACTTACGGTTCTGGTGTATGATATGGTGAATTAACATGCCGAACATATTGTGTACTTTGAAAAATACGGAATGCCAATGAAGCTAAGAAATCACGTGCGGTCAAAAGTCCAGCAGCTGGACGCAATGTAAATCCGGTATTTTTACGCAAAAATGTGCTCATTTCCTCCAATTGTGGAATACGATCTTCACGGAAAATACCGTCCGATTGTAATTTGGCAAAAACTTCACGATATTCGGCGCATGCATGTTTTGGCATTAAATCCAATACGGTACGAAAAACTGAGCCCCATGTCTGGTTTTCAACATCGGTGTAATCAATGTGTGGAATTGCATCACCACTATAAGAAAAAAAAATGTGAACATGAGAGAGAGAGAGAAAGAAGAAAAAAAACGTGTTAATCAATTGGGAATGATTAAAAATGATTAAAAATGCGAATGCCGGGTCACAAACAAAGACCCAACACACGAAATTATTTATTTTTTTTCGACTGAAGTAATTTTCAGCCCGTTTTTCATCATCTTCATTCACAGCATGTCGATTTGCTTATGTTTTTGAATCGGTTTTTTACATAATAATTAACGGTTAATAAAATAATTAATCGTGAGAGCGAAAGAGCTGTGCCGACCGTTCACAAAGAGTGTGTGTGTGTGTGTGTGTGTGTTAGTGTCAAATTTAAACTTACTATTTGTAGGCGAAAGCAATTTCAGCAATTTCTTTGCGCCGTTGACGATAAACTTTATCAGCAAAACCTGGATGGCTCATATCCAATTCGGGTTCATATTTGGTCATCAAATGATTACAATTGTCCAATTCGGATGCATGTTTTGGGAACCATGGAGCTTTAACATTAATTGAATTTTCGGCAACCAAATTAACACCACCAAATGAATTTGTTTGACGCAATGAACGAATCAATTGCAATAAATTAACACGTGATATATCAATTTTAACCAAAACATCATATTGTACACCATCTTCACGGGATGGACGTGATTCTAAATGAACAATTGAACCATGATAATTTTCGATGGCTTTTAAAATGCGTCCCAATGAGCTCATGCCATCGCGTAAACGAATAACAATAGCCGCACGTTGTTCAACTTTTTCAGCTTCTGGTGATTCGGATGCAGCATTTGCGAGCACAACTTCCTCTTCGGTGAGGCCAGCATCTAAAAAAGAGCACAAAAAATTTGGGGAAAAAAAAACGAAATGAAAGAAAAGTCAAATCGAAATGAATGTGAATCTTTTTTTCTTGTTCCATTTTTTGTGATAGTAGTTTTTACTTCATCCACATCACTTTTATCTAGACATTTAAGTTTTGGCTGACGATTAGCTAAAAATAGACACAATCCGCATTCAGAATAATGCGAAAATCGTTTCATTTTTATTATTGTCGTCATTGCTCTGTTCAAAGTGCCATCACAAAAATTACATACAATAATGCGCTCTTATGGCATTCATTCCATAAAAATCAAAAGAACAAGAACAAAGAAGAAGAAGAAGAAAATAAAAGTTATGAATGAATGAATTCGGAACTGGATAGAAAATATTGTGTATGATTGAGAGGATGCCGTTCATTTCAGAGCAACCATTATTATGATATGTTGGATTCGAATGCGTGTATGGTGTATAGTGTGACTCATGGCATAATCAGGCGATTAAGTAAAAAGGAAATGTTTGAAAGCATTAGCCATGAACGACAATGACAACATCACCACCACCACCACCAACATCTCGGGGTGAAATGGTTGGTTTGGCATGCAGCCTGTTGCTATGTATTTCGTCACATTTGAACAACGTTCAACAATGAATAATAATATTATTTTCTTTTTTTCGAAGTACAAAGCCCAGCCATTTGGATCAATTCGAAATGAGTGGGAATCAAAAAGGATTTTTCCATAAGAAATAATTCGAGAAATGTTGAATTATGCGGTCGATTATTATTATTATGACCGAATGTGTGTCCATTCGTGCAGAGAAAATGGATTGAAATCACCTTGACACTGGACAACTCGTTTTTCCTTTCTCTTTCCAAAATGAAAATGAAAATGAAAAAATGAAAAAATGAAAAGTAAAATTTACCATTTGGACCGTCCACTTCATCGACGTTTTGGTGGTGATCATTGTTTCCATTCAAAAAAAATATCGCCTAACAAAATAAAAATTAAATCAAATTATAAATCAATAATAATTCAGCGAAAAAAAACGAAAAAAAAACGAAACGAACAACGCAAAAAATTAAGACTAATAAATACCATTTTCAACAGTTTCATCATCAAACACATCGGGCATTTCATTTTTAGCATCTAATTTATTGTCTTCTATACGAGGGGAGAAGAAGAAACACCAAGAAGGAAACGAAAGAAAAAAAAAGCAAAAAAAAAACAGAAAAAAAAATCAAAATTATTCAACGAAACAACGAAGAACAAACTCAAAATGAAATGGTTGAATGCGAATAAGTAGTTTACCATCATATTTAAACTGCTCTTGAGTATTGGCTTGAGTAACATTGCTTGTGTTCAAGTCTAAAATATAAAATACAAACAAAAACCGAAAAAATGATAAAGAAAAAAATAAAAATCAAAATCAAACAAAAAAATTAAAATAGAAAATGAAAAGAAAGCACAAAAAATTGAGAATTGAAAGCGTTTACAAGATGCGCGATTTTTGCAACGGAAT
The DNA here is from genome assembly GCA_000149185.1 of Mayetiola destructor. Taxonomy (NCBI): domain Eukaryota; kingdom Metazoa; phylum Arthropoda; class Insecta; order Diptera; family Cecidomyiidae; genus Mayetiola; species Mayetiola destructor. Next base: position 637,632 of record GL501524.1, on the reverse strand, counting down.
GAATGGGTTTCGTCGATTATCGAGAAATTGCATTGCTGTTGATTTGAAAGTGCGACATGACTACCGAATAAATGCATGTTCACAGCAAAAAATGAAATGACAAAAGAAAACTTACCATTTGCTTTTTCGCGAGCCTCCTCAAGCACAGATTGTTTGGTTTGCTTGACCACAATGGTTTCAAAGCGAGCATCATCGACTAGTGATCGACGTCTGGATGGATAGCCGTTCTGAAAGTGATTAAAATTCATTATCATTAAGTTTTGAGTCAATTCAAAAAAAAAAAAAAATTCATTTTCAGAAAACCAAAAAAAAAAAAAATACTTAATCTAAATCGAACCGATTGCCATTGAGCTAAAAACATCTTATTTACAATTGTATCTAATTAAATTTAGCAAAACAAAATGCGAATGCAAAACCACAAAGCACTCGGACTAGTTTGGTTCAACAACAATAACAACTACTAAAAAATTCCATTAAAATGTTCATGAATCGTGATCGACAATGATGACACCACATGGAATGATGAATGTTCTTGCACAAACTTGAATATTTATTTTTATGTTGTTGTTTTTCTCTATCTCTCTCTCCTTCATTCAGTTGGCAAATGCATTTGATTGGGTTGGGTTCAGTTGTTTGGGCCAGGTAATCAATTCAAAATTGAAAAATTTCATGGCAATTAGATGAACCGTTTCGGTTATTTTCTGTATGAAATGTATATACAATATAAAAGCCCACAAAGCCTCATATACACATTATCACTTGAATGGATGTCCCAACCACTGAATCAAGTGTGTGTACTTTGGTGTCATCAACAGATGCTTAAATTCATATTTTTCATGCAATGCCATTGAAGAAGACTATATACACAGTACAATAGCCAGATATCAGAACCAGAAAGAAGACCATTGAAAGTGAAACTGAACTGGTACACACATTTTGCATATACAGTCTCTTGGTGCAAATTGTTCTATGTTGTTGTTGTTTTTTGTTTTTTGTTTTTTTACTCTTTGGAAATGTCCGTATTTCGGATATATCGAAACCTTTTGGAAGAAGAGAATTTGGGGCGGCGAAAAGGGTTTCAAAATATCATATATTCATTTGTGTCGATACAAACGGTTTTTTGTTTTGTTTTTTTTTTTTTGGATGTTTGATGTTTGGTGTTTGGCGTGTGTATAATATAGTGTATGTACCTGACGCATATTATTGTTGGCCTGATGCTTTCAATCAGGTCAATAGGCAATTAAATCCATTATGTTTAAGCACTTAAGACAATTCATATACACTATTGTAGCATATGCATGGCAAAATGCTTTTATTTTTATCAACAAACTATTCGAAATATTTTTTTTTTTCATTTTATTTTTTTTCTCCAAAACGCAATGGCTTTTGCATATTTTCCAACAGAGAGAGAGAAAGAGAACGTCAAAAAATGATGGAAAATGAAGAGAGACAAAGAAGAAGAGATAATTTGGGTTTCGGTACAGAAATAAAAAAAACACTGTCTTTACACCTGATTGAAAATGCAAATGTAAATAAATGACAGTTTTTCCTCGCCATACATCGGATGGCCATATTATGGACATACACCATAAGCACCAAAACAAAAATGAATTCAACGATTATTATTACTTTTATTTGAACAGTATTATGTTGTTATGTTGGAATGATCAAGAGGTGATGACTACGTGACCAAATACATCTAATTCTCTCTCTTCACTTTTTTTTGCTACTGAAATTTTTTCTCATCCATTCCAGAAGGAATTAACAAAATTACTTTGCATTTTTCATCATTTATCCGAAGCGAAATGTTTAAACACACAAAATAGATACATCTTATTTCTTAATCTTATATTATAACAAGATTGAAGCAGATTGTCTTCACAAGACAGACATTTTATCATTTCGTTTATAATTTTTTTTTTACTTCTTTTCTTTCTTCCTATTCTTTGTGGTGAAAAAGTCGATGACAAAAAAAAAAAGGTTGCCATTAGATTAGAATTAGAAGAGATAAAAATGCCATTTAATTGATGGATTTTCGATAGATTCAAAATTCCCCTGCCAGAATCAAATGAGCCGCGATTTTGGTAGGGTTTTTGTTAACCAAAATCTGGCTCACCGAGGCACGTGCGATTTTTGTTGTATTCGTTTTTTATTTTTCTTCTTTCTTTTTGTTAAGTTGTTCGCTTTCGTGTTTTTCAAAAAAGAACTAAATGACCGGTAACAGCGAACAGGCCTTCGAGGTTTACGATTTAGTGATAACAAAACAAACAAGAGACAAGAACTCAGCAGCACATTGCTGTGTGTGCACCTTTGAAGATCAAAATGTGAATAATTTGGTGAAATTTTTGTGTTTTGTGTTTTTTTTTTTTTGAAATATCTTTTGGAATTTTGCTTTCGTCACTTGTTGCCATTCCCCATTCGGATTTAATTGATATTTTTTTTTCATTTCAGTCATTTTCGCCTTTTTTTTTTTGCGTACACTTTGCATGGATTTATTATATTGGTCTGAGACATCCATTGATGACAAATTATATAATATTGATAAACATTGGTTGGGGCGAATGCGTTTGTTTGTTTGTTTTCTTTTCAAAAAAAAAAAACAGAGAAATTATATTCGAAATAGTTGAAAAACGATTGAGAATAAACAATCATCGATTATTATTATTATTGACTGTTTCTGTGAATTTGATTCGTCGAAAGAGTATTCATTATTCTGAAATGAATGTTTACTGTTAATAATAATAATAATTTTAATTGTTGACTGACTGTTCGAAGGGGCACATATTCACAATAAAGGAGAAAGCGATCTTTTCCACACATATATGTATGTACACACAGAAACACACACAAAACATATGATCCGGTATAATGAACCGAATATTCGGTGTCGATAATTGAATATTTTTATATTTTATATGATTTGAATGTTGTCCAAATGGATGCAAATTTTGATTAGCTTAAATTTTGAACGATTTAAATTTGAAATTTGAAAAAAAAACAAATAAGTACAGGCACTTAACACTCATTCAATCAAAAGCATACAAAAAAAAAAAAGAAAAATTTAAAATCAAATATCACTTACCTCAATGCTATAAGATTTTTTGATAGCGAACATTTCACGATTCTTTTGAGCTGCTGCAACTGCCATCATTTTTGTTTTGTATTTGTTTGTTTATTGATTTGAAATAAATTAAATATGTTTTTTGTTTTTTCGTTTTCGAAAAATTTCAAATCGTGGTTCACGTGCACACTTAAATAACTTAGCGTTTTCACTGCGTTTGAAAACCTCCTTTTTGTATGTGCAAGTGCGTGTGTGTGTGTGTGTAAGTGTTTACAAATTTGGAAGAGAATTTGTCGTCTAAAATGCTTCTTCTTTTGTTTTTCTTTTTGAGTTAAATTGTATTGCACTTGATAATTGCCGGTTTTAAGCTTTTCTTGCACCTTTATTATGATTTTTGAATTCAATTACAACAAATTCGTCGTTTGAAAAAAAAATTATAATAAATATAAATATTTAAATTTGCCGCGGAAAAATGCGTTTTTCTTTTTTCTTTTGCAACAATAAAAATTTCACGTGACGAAAAATATATATTCGTTAACAGAAAAAATAAATTAAACTTTTCGTTTTTGTTTTCTGAATTTCTTAAGGGACAATTTCAAACGAAAACAAAAAAGGAACTTTTTTTTTATATTTATATATATAAATAAATAATTTTTATCTTTTCTGTTACGTCTCGTGTTTATGTTGCGAGTGCAAGCAAACCAATGCAAGATCATTTCATTTGCAATCAGTTTAAATACGAAAAAGCGTTCACATGTCTCCAAATAGCGTTCAGCATAAAACCTTTGAAACATATTCCAACACGCATACCCATGAACACACAAACACTCAAACCACTGGCTGCCATACATTTACAATCAATCGAATCATGGAACGTATGTGGCATTATGGACTCTGTATGTACCTGACCTGATGTCGTCATTGGCAATTGATTGAGGCGACGTTTTTTTGTTTTTTGTTTTTGTTTTGTTTTGTTTGTTTCTTGTGTTTGTTTCTTTTTGTATCATATTTTATCTGTTTATTTCTTCTTCTGTTCCATTGTATTTCGCATTTTGCATGCAATGCAAATATCACGGTGTTATCATACATATATTATACGCACTTCATCAGTGAACATCTATAATAACATTTTGAATTTGTATGCACCATAGGTGCATTGCTATATTTGGTTTTTTCTTTTTCTTTTTCTTTTTCTTTTTCTTCTAACTTTCAGAATTGCGATCGGCCTGAAATTTTAGATTTAAGTAGCAATATTGAGAAGCCACAAGCTTTGCTCCATGGAGCTCGAATTCAGGTTTTTTGTAGATTTTCACGGACTTTTTGGGATTTTATCAAAATGTTCCGGGAAATTTCGCCTTTTTTTGAAATTCCATAAGAATAGCATTGAATAGATGGCGCTAGTTTCTATGCGGTTTTAAAAAAAGGCAGAAACCGGCATTGCTCCACCAGCTCTGTTCCAAGGAGCGCAAATAAAGGTGTTGGTGTATATTTAGGGTTTTTCAGAGATTTCATTGAACTTTATCATTAATTTTTGGGATTTTGTCAGGCCTAATGGAGAGTTTAAGAGTTTCCCATGATAATTCCTAATTAAGAAGCAACCAGCTGTTACCCACGAAAATCCTGGTTGTGAGGAATCTTTGGAATTTTTCAAAAAAAAAAATTGATTTTATGTTCAGATCGTTCGGAAACGACGACCTGCGGTGCATATTTTTGAATTCGGTACAATCGAATTCTGCCTTGTTTTTTTTTCTGTTCTTTTAACTTGCGGCCCCCACTTCCTTTGGAACAACAGTGCGTTTGTATTTTTGTATGTTTTGGTGTTTTGGGATTTCGTTCTCTTTTTTTCTTCTCCTTTGTGGCCATCTCTTTGTCTCAATCATTCGATTTCGATTCGATTCATTCGGAAATTGTGAAAGAGTGAACGTTAAACAATACATTACTCTAACATTGAACACGAATGGTGTTTGTGATTTCTTTACGCAAGAAAAAAAAAATAAAACAAAAACAAAATAAAATAATACACCCGGAATGTCCATGATAACATAAAACATCGTATGTTCTGTGTGACGGTTAGAACTCTTAATGGTAATGATATGTTTTTGATTTTTGGCTATTTTTTTTTTTTTTTTTTTTTGGGGGATTCACGCGACACAGTGCTCATATATTCAGAGTTCAGATTCTTAAAGGCCATCGCAGCCAAATAATGCATAATTTGTATGCGTTTTTCATGCAGCAAAAAAAAAACTCGATTTCGAAGAATGAATTGATAACGTAAGACGTTAGACATTAATGTCAATCAATATTCCGAATGAGATGCATTAATGATCATGACGGAGCATACTCGCATGTGTGTTTGTGTGTGTGTGTGTGTGCATTTGGTTAAGTTATTCGGTGTCGATTACCGTTCATTCGTATCTGATAACATTTTTCATTTTTCTCTCTCTTTTCATTGGAATATGAGTGGACGGTCGACAGTGTCACATTCGGTTGTTTTCGAATTCAATTTCATTTTTATTTTATTTTTATTTTTGTTTTTTTTTTTGCATATGTAACCAGTAAGCCATCATATCTTTTTTTTGTTTTTTTTTTTGGGAATTCATAGCGGTTGTTGACTGCTGACCATACGGCTGACTATCGGCATACGATTTGCTCTATTGCTGAATATCGTATCGTACGTTTGTATCAGTTGAAAGCTTCTTAAGGCTTTTGGTATTGTGATGTCACATACGCGCATGCGTCACAACATTTACGTTTGAATTTTTACGGTACGCAATCGAAACACTCTAAGCTTAACACACACAATTCAAACGATAGAAAAAAAAATAAAAAATAAAAACAAATCAAACGAACCGAAAACACATAAACACACATTCGATGAGACACCAAAGTGAATTCTGAACCAAATCGAAAGGTCTTCGAATATAATATTTTCAATTACGTATTCTATTTCTTTTTCGAATGTTCACCTTTTTATTATTATTATTATTTTTGTTAAATGAAGATTGTAATCGGTGTCGTCTTTCAATTCGTTTATTTTGTTTTCTATTTTTAAATTTTTGTTTTTGACATTTTTGCTATAAATATTGTTTTCCTCGGAATAATATGCGCCAATATCAAAACGTATTGAACGTGCGTCGTTTGTTACCATTCAATACCAATCGTTTGGTGCAGTGCGCACCATCGAGATTTTGGTGTGTGTGTGTGTGTATCTTCGGTTTTTCCCATCATTTTTCTGCATTGCGTCTTTTGATCTGTTTGAAGCCTGCTAATGGCATATGATAGAGAAATTCTTTAATTTATCTGTCTCTTATTATTCGATGCCACTTTGCATTTGTTTGATGGAGTGTGATGTGATTCTTGGTTTTTTTTTTTGCTTCGGGATTTTCCCCATGCCGGTTAAACCGAAAAACTAAAATTCAAAATGACGTTGCATCGTCGTTTTACATGCCAATCCATGATTAATCTTTTTCTTGATTTTTTTTTCTTCTTTTTTGTCTTTGACCATTTTCGAATTGGAATGAACAAATATATCGGATGCGTTTAACGAGATAGCGGTAAATCAAGTTCATTGATAATTTCTCATTTTTATTTTTTTTTTTTTTCATTTTATTCACAAATTACGATGCCCAAACTGAGGTCAATCCATTATTTGAATTTATTGTTTTAAATTTTACATTACACTTATGGTGACCTAAGTACAAGGTAAACACGATGTCCATTGCCCATTGCATTCAGCAATTTAGATATTTGGCTGTTGGCTCAACCAAAATGAAAAAAAAAAATGATTATAATTATAGCTGTGTTTCAACAGTGTTCATCAATGCAATGAATGTACTTGATCTTGAACATTTGGTTCAATGATAATACATTACTACTATATGGTTGAATAATGCCTTTATTTTTGTGTGACCGAATTAAGTGAACGGTGAATTGTATACATATTGTGACCATATGACACATTGAGGGTTAAGTTCGGAATAAGAACATTTTTTTTTCTTCTTTTAATTCGATATCCAACTGAAATGAGTTCAATTAAGTTTAAATTTTTTTTTTGTCAGTAGTAAGAATGATGGGCTGAGAGCTGTTACTATTCAATTAGGCCATACATATTGTGAATTGTGGCATCAGGAACCACATTAAATCTTCCAGCAAAAAAAAAAAAAAAACTAACTTCAGAAATTTTTTATTCAATTGTGCTTATTTGCGATTGGGCGTTCCAAATGATTCTTTCCAATGACTGATGGGCCATGAGGCACATTTGCTGACTCAATTCCAATTGCACACGCTTTACCCATTCATATTCTCAATTCCAGTACATAACAGAATAACAGAAAAAAAAAAAGATTATAAACACAAAAATTGATAAATAACCTACCGACAAACGAACGAAATAGAAAAAAAAAAAAAAAAATAAAAAATAAAAATATAAAAAATAAATAGCCAACATCGACAACAACGCAGAATTTATTCGATTATTATTTGCGGCTTTATGTCTCATCTAAATTGTTTCAAGGTTTTCGAAGCGAATTGTTTTTTTTCTTCTCTTATATTGTTACTGTTGTTGGTTATGTTTTTCTTCTTTTTTTTCTTCTGTTCTTCATTATATCTTCTGTTGCCCTCTTCTGTTGTTTCTTCGTGTGTTCTTTTTGTTTTCCTTTTTTTTTTTAATTTCATAAAATTTATTTGCTGTTTTTAGTTTCTATTTTGTTTGAAACAAGATAATTAATTCACATGATATCGATGCACTTTTTTCCCCTATTCTTAAGCTCACACGGACAGGCAGGCAGGCAGGCAGGCAGGCCAATGAGTCAGGCACGATAATAATAATTAGCTAGATGAATAAATAAATCGGTGATCGGTCAACGATCAACGATCATTGATGGATTTCAAGCAGAACAAGTGATCGGAAGCTTCAGATGTTCGGACGGTCGGTCACGTTATTATTTCAAAGCAAAAAAAAAAAAAACAACACGAAAACGAAAACGAAACGGCAATTAAGCCCGAATAAAACTATAAAATCTCTGAACTGTAGTAAAGATGTTGAATTGATGAAGGTGCCGATATGACTTACCGATATGGTGGTTATCGGTTTGACATTAAAATTCTCAATTTGCGTTCCGTTATTTGAATTTCTGTTGAGATTATTTCCATTCGTTTGCAAATAAATTTTCGATATGAATCTTTTGATGAATTGACAGTTGTTTTTTCTTCTTTTTATTCTTTTATTTCGGATATTTTAGAGCGATCAATTTATGATTCATTACCAAATGCAATTTATATTACACGAATCAAAAAATTGTGAATGCAAAAATACGAATGCAAAAGACAAGAATCAATTTCAATATCCGCACGATTGTTTTGCTTGAAGGAATAGATAAAGAAGTTCAGCCAATCGTAATGGACATGTGGTATTGGGGAAGCAAATTATAATTTTTGATCATATTTTGTTTTTTTGTTCGCCTGTAAATTCGTTTCTTTCTTCTTCTTTTTTTTTTCTTTAATAATACAAGAAGTAATGAGAATAATTTGCAAACCAAAAAGAAGAAGAAGAAGAATAAAAATGATATCGTTGAATAATAAATGTATAATTCAGTTTTTAAATGATCAGTACAAAATAACCGGCACATCGTCAAGTTCAATATACAAAATTGTACGTTTACATGATGACGTATGAAATGAAGACCTCAATTGTTGGCATTTGGTACATATGAATCGTTGAATATGGCTTCTGGTGGCTTTTTGATCGAATGCATAAATATTGTAGCATTGAATTTTCTAGTTTTGCAGATTATGATTTTTTTTTTTTGACTGTTTCTTTTTCTTGTGTTTTTCTTCCTTCTTTCCTCTTTCATATTGAGATCGATCAATATATTTTCATGTTGGGTTGCCGGTTTCATTTAAAATTTTCATGATATGACATAATATGCATGTACGTTTATGAATCTGTGTGACCATCAATAGATTATTATTTAATGTTTTAATCTTTTTTTTCTCTACCTTTTCCTTCTTTTCATCAAATTTTATCTATATTTCGAATTTAGTTAAATGATAAGTCGTTTTTTTTCCATCGTGTGCAGTTATTATTAAATTATTATTTGTGAGTTCGATCTCATCGTGACTTATATCTTGATTTTGGCACATTTCTTGTCCACGAAGTGTTTTGATTAATGTGCCTCAAAGCCATTCACACCGGATCCTATACCAAATCCTATTATACATTTATAGTTTATAGTTAAGTGTGGATTTTATACTATATTCATTCTAGCGCCTCGACATTTTCAAAATGAAATTTTTAGAAAAGTTTAAAAGATTCCGAACATTTATCAAATGATTCTTCGGATGACCTATGGTGTGCATATAATCCGATTAGATTATTTTATGATTGAATATTTTGAGTCAAACACAATTGAAATTGCCATTTAAAATGGCTTCGTTCATCATTACATTGTATAATTCCATTCGGTGACCGGTCATTGGAATTAGCAACACACGAATTAGCTATGTTTCTTTTTTTTTTGCAAATCAAACAAACCTTTCGCATTCGAACTAAAGCGCTAAAGTCTCAAATGATGCAAAGGCGCATTAATAACGTTAATCCATTCAAAAAAAAAAACTTTCTGGCGAGTTCAGAAAAACCCCTCAATCGACTTCAAAAGATGCCCTGGAAATTTGACGGTTTTTTCTTTCTTGTTGTCATTGTTATCTCCAAACCATCCAAAGAAAATAATCATCCAAAGTAAAAAAAAAGGCAAGTATGGTTGGATTTGGGTGCTTTTGAAGGCTCTAAATTGAAACTCATTAGGAAATGTAGATGGAAAATCATTTTGGTTGGGAGCACTTGAGGGAGCCAGCTTTCAATCGGAACATTACAAAAAAAAAAAAAAAAAGGATCGAAAGAGAGGGAATTAACGAACGAAAAAAGATTATTCTATTGAAATTCAACAAATGATCGATTGCGTTGAGATATCGCTTATGGATATTTATTCGTTCTCGTTCATCGCGATCATTGATCATACTATGTGTCTATTGACTTATCTATGTGACTATTGAATGAGTGTATCTTTAATATTGTTTAGCCGATTATTTATTTATTGGACATTATAGAATCGAGTCATTTATTTTGCCATCTATGTATGTGGATTGTGGGGAATTGCGATGTGTATTTTAAACCGCAAACAACAAGAACATCAATTATTTTATTAGATTTGTCTCATTTTGTATGTTCGTTTGTTTTTTTTGCTATTTGCTGTTTGGTATTTGGTATGTTATTAAAAATTAAGCCTTACAACAATCTGCAATTCTGCAACCATGAATGCATGTATGCATAAAAGCTAAGAACATTTTGCCATTAAGAATCTGTGAAGGTTTTCCATTTTAATTGATTAGTTAGTTAGTCCAGCCAACCAACCAACCAACCAGCCATTGAATTGTTCTTGATTGTTATTTTTTGTATTTTTTTTTTTTTAATTGCTCATTTTGCTTTGATTTGATAGAGATATGTACTCCTCATTTAATCCATTCGCATTAAATCTAAAAGCGAAACTAGTCTTATTTTATTGCATTTCTGATGCGCTCATTGTCCGGTGTGTCCGGTGTCCATTGTTCATTGTTCATTGAGGAAGACTACACTATACATATAAAACAAATATAATGAAAATCAGATTGAACTATTATTATGATGCGATTGACAAAAAGAGAAAAAACCAAATAAACAAGCACACACACATAATCCGACGGAAAATAAAATAACCAGTTTTTGATTGTTAAACTGTTGAGTTCTTAATCAGTATGCGATACAAGCAAGCATCATTTCATTGGTGGTTTGGTGTTATCGTTTGTAACCGCTGGTGGGAATGGCTGAAAGAGCTCGCGTCTGCACACCATAAATTTTACATTATTATCAATCAACGACAGATAAAACAGAGGTGAAATCAATTCTACGGCAAATCGAACAAGAATACCACCGATCAATGATCATTATCTGAGATCATTTACGTTTATTTCGTTCACTGACCACTACTATACTTACATTGTCCACAACTTTGATCAATTCATACGTCACATTATGATTCAGTGCAAAACATACGAAATAAGATGCGGTTTTTCTGTTTTTCTGTTTATCTCTTCTTGTTATTCCATTGTTTTTTGTTTTTGCTGTTTGCAGTTCTTCGAACTGAAATTCGTGTAATTGAAACTGGGAACGGCCTGCGTTCAGGTTCTCTTCTTCATTTTAGTTGCTTTTTTTTTTTTTTACTGTCTTTCAATCGGACCGCATTAAAGTGTGTGCATTTTTTTTTTCGATAGATAGACCGGTTGACTGACTGATGGATCAATGGAGTTTCCACAATTTCCAGTTCAAATCCAAAATCCAGATTTATTGGTTTTGTTTATGTTTGTTTTTTTTTCTTTCTTTTTTTTGTCTCTCTCTCTCTCTCTCTAATGACGTATTCGATTCGATACATATATGGTCACGTTTTACGTCTTAAATTCTATGAATTTGATTTTTGTTAAAGACCTGAATGATTTTCAATAGGGCTGGCTATCGTTCACGTGAATCATGCAACTATAATAAAATGATTTCTGGTATTCAAATGAAATAAATTTATTACAAAAAAAAGAAGAAAAAACCGGTATTTATTAAACATTTTCTGTAAGTCCATCATTTTATGGTTGTAATGTTTTCTTTTTGGGTTTTGCATTATGTTTTGTCTTTTGCATTTCATGTTTTTGGATAGAGTAAATTTTTGATTGTAAATTGTCATTCAATTATATGTATTATTTGCTGAATTTGTAGGTTAAACGTAACAAAAAAAAGAAAAAAAGTGCAACGTTTGACGGTAATTTTGATTACGTTATGCTTGGTTTGTTGTTTTTCTTTCTTTTCTTTATTTTGTTTCGTTGTTCATGTCATGCAAACTCTTCGAAATTGATTTTGGAATATGAGAACTGTAAAGGCAGAAAACATTTAGTCATTCATTCATTGTTCCATTTTGGCGGAAGCCAAAATTATATTCAGTTCATGGTCGACAATGATATGAATTTGGTGAATTTTTTTTCCGAAAACAATTCATTCGGCGTATAAATGGGAGAGTTTGCCCAACCAGAGACATCAGTCAATCAACATTCGTTGTTGCATTCGTAAAGTTACGGTGTATTAAGTGAACAGTTAAAATGATTCGAAAAGTTTCCGTTGGTGCAATTTTAGTGTTGCATTTAGTTCAATGTGGTTATGCTTTACCAGTAGCCCAACAAGATGCACCACCAATACCGAATCCAGAACCACTACCGATGCCATTTTCAATGCCAGAATCAATGCCAACGACGCCGATGATACCGTTACCAATGCAAATGCCGTCTGAAAGTAGACAAGAGCAGCCAATGCCGATGCAAATGCCGGATGAAACTAGACAGGAACAACCAATGCATCGAGACGAACCAATGCCCATGCACAACGATCAAATGATGATGATTGCCATGAGAAATCCAGCGCATGCAGGAAATGTAAGTGTTTGATTTTTGTTGTTGTTTTTCTTTCGAAACTCTGTTTTCTCTATTTTCAAAAAAAAAAATTTAAAAAATGGGAAAATTTTGAGAATCAAATACGATTTTCATCCAGTTTTGCCATTTAACAGGATCATCAAAATAAAGAAATGCAAATGCGAGGCAGTTGGCGTGATCAACAACATAGTCATGACCAAATGCACCACGGTCATATGACACACAACCATAATAACCATAACATGATGGCACCAAAAGATGAACAAAAGCCGGTAAATTGCATTTTTTCTTTTTTCATTATATTTCTTGTTGTTGTATTGACCGATGATTTGATTCTTTTTCAATTTTTTTTTTTTTTGTGTCTCTATTTTCAAAAATGCAGGAACATAGCTGGTCAAAAGCTGAACAAATGGACAAACATCATCCAGTCGATTCGATGGACGCATCGATTAAACCGTTAGTCGAACAATTCCAAAAAGTCGCAATTGAACAAATTCATCCATCGAAAGCTCGTTCCATGGAAGATGGTGGTGTTCCTGATGTCAAGCCCAATCATTTTGCGAATCATTTGCTTGGAATGCATCAAAATCGTCAAGCGTATCAATCACCACAACAACAACACTATCGGCCACAATCACCATGCAGCAAACTTATGGTAAGTTTCCAAAATCGTTTAATTTATTTCCGAATTTTATATTGATTCAAATATTAATTTCAGGTTGGCTGTTCACCGACCGTCCAGCAAGTTCCATGCTCATACGGTTCCGCTTCAGCTTCATATCAGTCAGCACCTTTACAAGCCATCGCACCCGCTTATCATTCACTTCCAGCATCATATTATGCAGCCGCACCGGTACATCAATATCACGTTGCGCCCAATTACCCAAATGTACCCGCATACTCAGATGTTCATCAACAACCCGGACCTCCATACGTTGATGCTCTTTTAGGAACAACCCATGTTCAACATTTGCATAAACATCAACAACATCAACAACACCACCAACATCAATATCAACATCAATATGAACATCAACATGACAATTCAAAACAACATTATTATGAACATATGAATCAATATCAACGAATGCAACATAAAGATAGTCATCCGGAATCAACAAATGTCGCAACTCACAGCAATCACAATAAATCAGAAAAAGACGTCAAAATTGCCGCCGAAAAACAAACCGAAATCGAATCCACAAAAACCGCAGATACAACATCAATTGATACAACATCAAAAACTACCAAAGATCATGCTCTCCACGAATTAGAGAAGAGACTTCGAGATCATTCCGTTACCATGGCACAATTTCGTGAAGCAACTGCAGAAGAAATAAAAAAAAATCTGAAAAAATCAGCCGAAGTCCATGAACATAAAGCCCATGAAAGTTGCGTTGAAGCATGCGGCAAAAAATTATCGGATGCCCATCAAATGTTGCAACAAAACCTTTTGGAATAATTTCCATTTGTTTGTTTCGAATTGCTCCGATTCCATTTTAAATGTCCAAAATGAAGCCTGATCCATTGTTAGATTTGTAAAAATGTATTATATTATTTATTTTTGTTTATAGATTGTTTGTTTGTGTGTTTGTTTTCAATGTATTTTGTTGTTAATTGTTGTAAAAATTCCAATCAGATTATTTATTTCGGAATAAATTTTTAATATCAAATGAAAAAACTAAAAACTTCGCCTGTTTTGTGATTATTTTTGCGATTTAAACACTGAGAACCAAAGGAAATTAGCGCATAACCCAAACTCAATTGAAAAAAAGAAAAAAGAAATGACAATTTTAATTACAATTCTTTGAATCAATTCATCGGTACGTATCATTTTGTGTGTGACACTTTTGTTGCCATCGCAATTTGTATTTGTTTGTTCTTGATCGTGCATGACATTAAATTCTAATTTCGATAAAATAATGACCACTTTTGTGATTATTATATTGCTGTTTGTGGAATTTTTTTTTTAAACCAAAATGAACACAAAAACAATGTCTATGTGTCGGGATCTTATGCACATTTTGTTGCATACCGCAAATGCACGGTTTGTCGCACACAATGTTTATCTCTATGTTCTTCTTTTTCGTTTTCTCTCTTTTTTCATCAAATCTCTTTTCAAAATGTACAAAATAATGAGAGAATGATGACTAATCGCAATTTTTTTTTTGATTGAACCTCATACTCAATTTTTCAAGTTTAAACGCAGTCTAAATACAAACCAAATGAAAAAAAAACCACAATCATAAATGTGAATTATGATTTGCCTGTTTTGCTATTGTTTTCAATGGGCAAAACAATTAAGATGTGTGTTGTTCCATTTTTGCAAAAGAACTTTCCGTTATTATTTGGAGTTTTTTTTTTTAGAACCTCTCCATTTCCGATTGGCATTTTTCCAGAAAAAAATAAATGGAAAAAAACCACGACACAAAAAGAACGAAAGAAAGAAAGGTGAAGGCGATTCCAAGAATCAAGAAAAAAATCCCCAAAAAGAGTGAAAAAAAAAACATGTTTCAATAAATATTAAGCTTTTCGAGCATTTGTTGCATTTGATTTGGGTAGCCAATAGCGAGAATAAAGTATAGATCAATTCAAAGTAACACAACAACAACAACAACAAACCAAATTCTACGAAATCAAATATAAATGCACTTGCATTACTAGTCGCACACACCTACACATGCACCACTTGCCGAGACGAATAGTAGTAATCTTTTTGCCTTGGCATCAATTAAATTTTTCTATATAATTTTTCATAGGCCTGTTTGTCTACCAATTTGTGAAGAACATCAGAAACGCACTAAACAATTACAACAACAACAACAATAATAATAAAGCATTTTTGTGCTTCTTTTTTTCTTTCGACATTTCAAAAATAAATTACAACAACAAGAAAACAATTAGAACTTATTCAAACGAAATGTGCCAGAACAAAAGGTGCACGAATCATACGAACAACAACAACAACTGCAACTGCAATATGATTAAATGAAATAAATTCGAAATAAAAATGAAGAAAAGTTAAAAATAATACTACCTAATAATAATGATGATAAAGAACACGTTGCATATTTATCGTTCTAATTGAATGAATTTTCGAATTTTCATTTGAAAAAAAAAGAAAAATGCTTTGAGACAGAAGCACATTGGTCTGCATATGCATAGCACACATATTCAAACTACAATACCTTTCCCGAATGGGAACCGAACGGTTCGATATAGGACGACTAGCCTGCCCTGCCGGCATTCCCAACAATGCAAACGATGCAGCCACATTTCATAAGCAACATTGTGAATAATGTGTGTCACCAAATACGTCAATGGTAATACACAATGATGCAAATATTGATTCATTAAGATCGATTTTCAATATCAAACCAGATAATCGATGAATAATCCATAACAACGAACGCATATCGTGCATGAATCTTTGCTTATTTCAAAGTCGATAAGAAATCTGAGAGTGTTGAGCGTTGTCGTCATTAACATGAATGATTTTATGGAATCAAATAAATGCCAAAATACGAAATCAAATGCGAGAAAAAAGTATTATGAGAAAACGAAAAAAAAAACGAGAGAGTTTCAGTCATAAAAAAAAAAAATTAAGATCGAAGATTGTATTGTATTGTTAATTTGATTTGCGTGTTAAGGTTATTAATAAACAATAATTGTTCTCAATTCGGCTCGATTGTCATTACCATCACGGTCTGGTTTGCATCAATACTTTTTTTTTATTCTCTATTTATTTTTATTTTTTCTTCTCCTTTTGTAATTTTCTCATTCTTACAAAAACCATCTCAACACACACACACACACACACACACACA
>GL501524.1:597456-618022 GCA_000149185.1 Mayetiola destructor | reverse complement strand
ATAATTCTCACCTCGTCTCTCTCTCTCTCTCTCTCTCTCGCTCCTTCACCCTGGGTATCGTTAGGTAAGCTACCGTTTTTTTTTTCCTTATTGCACATTATCATCGTATCCTTCTCTTTTAACTCTCTCTCTGTTTCTAATTTTTTTTTGCGAAACCAAACGGATCCATCGTTTTGGAATTTAATGGTTCACTTATTTGGCGTACGTGCCGAGTGGTTACCAGAAATTCATTTAAACAAAACAAAACAAAACAAAATAATAATAGCAAAACAATGAGACATAAGCTA
This sequence comes from Mayetiola destructor, assembly GCA_000149185.1. Taxonomy (NCBI): domain Eukaryota; kingdom Metazoa; phylum Arthropoda; class Insecta; order Diptera; family Cecidomyiidae; genus Mayetiola; species Mayetiola destructor. The sequence continues at coordinate 617,735 of GL501524.1, read as the reverse complement.
AATATAAAACAATCATAACAAAAAGGCACTTATCATTTCCATATACATGATTCCGGTTGTTTCAAAAAAAATAATAATATTAATAGCGTTAATAGCAATAAGTGATCTGTGATCGGTGATCAGTGTGTGTGTGTGTGTGTGATCATATCATAGTTGGAATATGGCCAAGTTTACTTAAATTTAACGCAATTCATTCTTTGTTCGTTTTGTTTATTTGTTTATTTTTTTTATTTTTTTTTTTTTGCATTTACGCTACTCAACAAGACAACCGCAACCATGCTTCAGAGATCATTTGGATCAGAAATATTCTCTCATGAGGGGAAAACAAGAGCAAAACAACGCCAATGACAATACAAAAAGAGAATACGAACAAAATTACAATAAAAAAAAAAACTGTTGTCAACATAATGACAAAATATGCAACGACCAACAAAAAGAACAAAAGGATAAACTCAGAGCCCGATGTGTGTCTGTCGGTCTGTCTGTGTCCTGTTAGCGAACATATAATTCATTTTTGTATCCACAATTGGTTTCGTTTCATTCGAATTTTTATTTTTTTTTTTTTTTGTTGCCCCGTCAAATGATACAAAATCAACCTGTCGCTAAATATTTGAGTCTTGTTTTACACAATTTTACAATAATCATACATGGTAGAACATGTGATACAGGATTTCATTCACACAACAGCTCAATCGATTTGTGATTGCTCGTTTATTTATTGTGCGTTTTTCTTTCTCTATATTGTTATCGTTTATGTTTGTTTTGGAATACGGAATATAATTGCAATTTTTTCCTCTTTATTTTTTTTATTTTTTTTTATTTTTTAAAAAAGAAGGCAAACGCATACACCACACCAAGGAATTCTGATTTTTTTTTTTATTTCTGAAGGAAAAATGTAGATCAATAGATTTCCGGGAACAAAAGAGTCACGTGAAACCAGTTCAACGATGACGAATCACGAAACAACCATACGTTATACAAGTTACGTTTCCAAAGATCAAACCGACGCATTTGGGATTTTATTTTTATTTATTTATTTTTTTTTTTTTTTTGTGAATTTTGTCGTCTGGTATGAAAGTCGGGGCTTCCCTTTGTCACCATCGTCGTCATCATGTTCATTGCAATAATTGTTGTGAGCAAAATATTCTTCCGTGAAATTGGAGGCGAAAATTAAAAACAAATTAAGATGTTTTAATTCATATTTAAATTGGAAATAAAATTCATTTATGGAATAAATGATCGGTTATTCGGTGGCATTTGGTGGCCATGTATATTGTGTGTCCGAATGCAATCGAATTTGCATTCGCATAGAGAATTGCACGATTTAGCGCAACTAATTAGCGAGGTTTAGCCTTCAATGTTGAATGATTTGATATGTATACGAAGCATTTCGATTTGGCCTGCATTGTAAATCCTCCAATTAAATCATTGTCACATCTATCAAATTAACTATGTACTGGACGATGTTTGTGGGGCTATTTCATGCTAGTTTTTGTTTTTTTTTTTTGGTATTAAAAATTGACCATTCTCCAGCATCGTCGTTCATAGTTAGCCACAGTGTGACGGTTTGCAGCCTATCTTTTGCCTGGATACAGAATAAAAACGATACGAGCTAATTTAATGAGAAAATTACCCGCAGCTGATTCAAAGAAAAATAACACGACTCAGAACTCAGAAAAAGGAAAAGAGAACAGATTAAAAAAAAAAACGCTTTTGAAAATCTCATCGAGTTGTAAGCTGTACATGGTTGTTTCTTTCGAAAAAAAAAAAAGACAAAGACATTAAAGAAAAAAAAAATAATAATAATTGAATTGAAACAATTCATTTGGCTAAACAGATAAATGCACCATAATGACCTTCACTGTGTGTAGCAAAGAAACAGTACAAATCAAAGAGAACCAAACCAAGCCCAAATCAAGTTAAACCATGTAAAGAAAAACAGAAATAACGTGCACCAATTTAAGTCACAAGATCATGAACAAAACGAAATCGGTGGTCATTGGTCGGTGATCAGTTTTGTCATTTGATGGATTTTAGTTTTCTCAGTTCATTGACGTTTAGGCTGTGTGTGTGTGTGTGTGTACTGTGCATTGTCCATTGGTTAGATGATGGATGCAACAACGATGAAGGCATTGAAAATCGCCTTCTCAATGTCTAGCCGCACAAATGATCGTTTTTCGTTTTTGAATTAAAAAACGATTTAATGGTTATTATCGTTATCGAATCAGACAGCAATTCGTTCAAGCTCATCTAATTTATATAGTATATTTTCATTCAAAATCGAAATTATTGTAACATTCAATCCAAATGTCTATCCATTCCAATTGAATGGCTGATTTTGCATTCAAATGCCAACATCCCGAAGGCAGCGATTTCTTTGTCCAGTTTTTTTCTTCATTATTCTCTCTGTCATTCCAGAGAGAATAGCTTCGCGTCATCCACATTAAAATAACATTATTTCAATGGAAAAAATTGTAATAAATGAAGAGGAAGAAATAAAAAAAAAAAAATAAAATAAAACCGGCTGATTCAATTCAACCACAGATGGTCTCTGCATGTATCCAATATCCAATTTAAAAAAAAAAAAACTTTGATATAAACGCTGAACGCTAAACGATGAACGATGAACGCTGAAATGTCCATCAAATGTGGCCAATCAGTGTGTTTATTGCGAATAGAATAGAATTATTTTTTTTGAAAAATGGAATCAATTCAAAGTTTCTCGGATTTTGCACTTAGTAGCCTAATTATGTTGGCTATCGACTTCAACTTCTTGGCTTCGATCTTGAGCTGTATACAATCCTATTCTCATTGTAAAATATTAAAATAAAGTTGAAATTGTCGATTTAAATAATAATCAGTGCACAAAATAACAGTGTCCAACCGTACAGGAACGGTGTGTGTGTGTATGACAAGATTGTTATTTTAAATTGGTTTATTATGTGACAACGTACAACTTTCGATATGTGTCGGATTTGATTGTAACTATCAAATGCAATTAAGTTTATAAAGCTTCACAATCTGTATATTCCCATTATTCGACTATTCGTATCCATTTGCCAGTACCATTTTGTACACATGAGCAATTAAACCGCATGGTTATGCATGAATGTTTTTGATGTGAAGTGGTTAAAGGCGCAAAAATGCTGAAGAATCATGAATAAAATGCCATTTTATTATTATTATTATTATTTGTTTGGTTTTCGTTTGTAGTTTATAGATTAGATCCGTGTGTAAATGAAATTCAGAAGACAAACGTTGCTTCGGGGGCATTTGTTTAAATATTTCGATAAAATGTAACATGTAAATTGTGTAAAATGTGTAAAAAATTATAATATCTCTATGATTTGAAAATTGTAAGAGCTCTAGGAGATTGATGGACATTCGAAGAAAGGGGAATAAAGCGAAAGAAAATGCTGCAATTGCGGTCATTTTAATTTCCAATTGGAAACTTAATTGGACCGACATCATGCATGTAATGACCTCACAATCATTTTCAAATGTGTTTTAATTTTTTTTATTCATTTTTTATTTTTTATTTTTTTCTTCTTCTCGCTTACAGGCATTCAGCCATTAGAGACATATCACTCTCTGTGCTAATCGGTACTAATATTTTTCGATTAAATGGGCGGCAAATAAATTATATATCTTTATAATCACATCATTTCCCATATGGAATCCAGTTTGAACATTCACATTTTTCATTCAATTACGATTAACAATTTATTTTACTTCTTTTTTTTTTTGCTTTTTTTTCGTTATTGCGGCTAATCACAAATGAAATGCGGATATCTTTTTCTTATTTATTCGATGCAATTTTCGATTTAAATCACGCACCAATTATATATATCGATCAACTTGAATCGATACACTTAATAAATAAATAAATAATTAAATAAATAAATTTGTTTAAATTATTATCATTGTCATTGTAACGGGATATTTCAATTTTCTTTGTCATGATCAAAGCGTATACAGCAGAAATCTTGTGATCGTTGAATTAGTTGATCAGAATGTATGCGGGAGCGCCGAAAATGATCGTCGTTGTTACGTTCAAAGGCCACAATGGTCCACAGTATCCATCGGTACCAATAAATGCCTGATGTCATTGCTCCTTTTCTCGTCCAAGTCTTCAAAATTATTTAAAATTAATCGTGATATTTTTTAGTATGGCCAAAGGTAAGAGATAACATAATAAAAATACCACAAAATCCATTCATCGGTCATCGGTTGGGTTCAAACTATGAACTTGTAGAATTCGAACGCAAACAATGCGCACGTTGTTGCGCACAGAACACATTCTCTATCTGTCTAAAGCCACTCAACACTTAAATTCAATCTTGAAAGAAGAAAGAGAAAAAAAAACCAAAAAAAAAAAAACAAAAAAAATTGTCAGTTGTCAGTTGAATTAAAATTTTGCAATCGGCATGGATTCGTGCATTCCAAAGAGCACGAAACGCGAAACTGTCACTGACCACGACATTACAATTCAAATCCATATCGACTTGAAACCGAAATTCACAATTGCCGCGTCGGTCAGTCACAAGGTAACATTGTACTTCCAATTTTCCAACAATTATGCAAGCAAATTGCTCTTTTGGTGTTTCTGTAGATTTTTTTTTTTTATGTGTTTGTCCCTCCACGATTCAATCATTCATATCAAGTTTCAAGCTCAGGGTTAGCATTTTTTTCGATTTTATGTTGGACTTTTTTTTATTCGTCTCTTTCTTATGTGGTTGCGTGTGTGTGTGTGTGCGTGTGTATGTTCACATGCGTCACTTTAGAAGTTATTTATGATCGGCTTCATAGTTTCGTTTAACAAAATCCACAAAATGGACGCATTGCAAAACCGAAACGAAAAATAAATTTAAAAAAAAAAAAAAATTAGAAAAGAAGTAAATTGCGTTAAAATTTCTTCACGAGATTTATCATTTTAATTATTACAATTTTTAATTGTTCGACAGTATTCAATTCAAAAAAAAAAAAAAAATATGTTTCGTTATTTTGTAAAAGCCCACACCAAACCACGCAATTCCCCGAAATTTCAATCTATGATAATGCATGTCTTGATTTTGAACTTGCGATTCTAATTTGAGAAAGAACGAAAAAAAAAATTATAACAAAATCAATGTCGATTTTGTTTTATGATATTCGGAGGAGCGATTGAGATTTAGTTGTTGTTTTTTGTTATTTGAAATGTATCAATTCTGCTGTTTGTTTCGATCGGGCCGGTTGGATTGGCACACTGATTAACAAGCAAAACCTTGAATTATTATTATTTTTTTTTTTGCATTTTTTTGCTGTTGAAATTTTATGGAGGAAAAAAACAATCAACACAATTGCTCACTTACAACCGAGACATAGAGAGACACATCGGCACAGAAATGAAAAGAACAAAACAAAAACAAAAACTTCAAAGACTTCAAGAGAGAATTAACTAAATTGATTGGGAGCTATAAACAAATCAAACATGAAATAATAAATCATAATATTATTTACACAGTTTAAGCAACGCTTTTGGTTGTTCGGCATTTGGAATACACACACACAAAATCTCAATGTGGAATTCATTAACAAATTATCGAAGCTGAACACTGAACACCGTGTTCTCAACATCTGTTCGTGCATTTTTTTTTTTTGATTCTAACGTGAGATGAAACCAAACACAATAATAATAATAATAATAATAACCGATTCGCATTCAGAATTAAATTCTCTTTCTTGTTAATTCTCGCAAAGCATCATACCACGTATCCGATTGTCGATTGTAGATTGTCGTGATCATTGTTTTCACTCTCATTAACGTCGATTTATCCTTCTAAATCATTTTTTTTTTCTGTTTCAAATAAAGTAAAACGTGAAATTCGATTTGCTTTGTTTCGTTTCATCGAATTTTTCAAGTCTTTTCTCGACCTTTTCTCAATATTGAAATGCATACACAAATATCATTATTATTTATAAAAAAAAAAAAACATGTATAAAATGTACATCCGTTACCTTTCAGGAAACATACAGAAAAAGAAATTCAAACTACTTTTGTCACTCACGAATTGAATTGTTAAATGTTAAATTTTTTTTTGTACTTTATATTAGATTTATATTGAATAATTGAATATATTGGATGTCATGTGAAGCTTATCATTGTATTTAATTTAATGTAAATTTAATTGGAAGGCCTGCAACCTGCAACCTGCAAATCATTCATTGATGACTTTTAAATAATTATTAATAATATATTTATAATATGTATTTTATGATGGAAAGATCGTTGTTTAGCTCAAACTCGAGGCTTTATGATGGATTGTGGTTTAGCTTGAGCTCTTAGTTTTTTGTATTTGATACAATGGCATACAATTAAGTATTACAAAATGATCCTAGGTTCATTTTATCGTTTTTTTTTTGCCGGTAACAGTGTCCACAATTTTTCCATACGAAAATTTCCGAAATCATAAATAAATAATAAAATCATCGAAATGACACCACCATATTACTGCTGACATGTATATAAATTCAAATAATTTGTAGATAACATGTTATCCTTGTGTGTACCGTGCGTAAATGTTGTTCGGGTTCTGATGTATATTTTTACCATTTTTGAAATGTACACATAATGATTCTATTTTACAATAATATTAATTAATTGATTTGATTTGAATTGAAAATAAATTAAATAGTATCATCTCATTAGGGTGTTTGTCGGTGGCTGATGATAATGGATCCGAAAATATTCCCTCTAAGGCTTTTATACGCTTTCCCGCATAAAACTTGGATATTTTATTTGAAAAAAAGGAAGAAAGAAGAAAACGAAGTCTTTAAATCGGAGTAAACCACCTTAAATGGCCATAAAATAATCACAAAGAATCATAGAAATCTGTTTATTATCATCAATTTAATCGAATTCGATAGTATATATAAATCGGTTGATATTCTGACAAAAGAATGTCATTGGCGATTAATCAATGTTCCAATGCGATAAGATTCTCGTTGTGGTCGTCATTAAAAATCCATTGCCGTCAAACTTTCTGAATTCTATAAAATTTAACTTATAAATTCAATCATAAGCGAATAATTCTAATCTACATGAATTAGTAACCAAATGACCACAATGATACAGATCAATTCCACATAATGATTCTATTTAAAAAATTGAAAATAAAAATAAAAAATTCATTGCATTTTTTAGCGATTGAATGTTGAATGCACATTATGCACGTAATGTACAAATGTGACAAATCGATGGTGTCAACAACTAACTATGAATTGATATTGGAAAACGTTTCCAAATTGAAATTTGTTTTTATTATTGGCATTAACGTTCTTTTTTCTTTATGGTTTGTTGGCTATTTAAATTTAAAAGAAAAAAAAACAAACCATGTCATGATTCAAAACAAATACCAAATCACACTTAAGAACTATTATGAATTGATCAATGATCATATTGAAGCATGAAATTTTTTATATTGATTCAACGTGTGTACGTTGTACGATCCATAGTCTTTTCTCGCAATCATGACAGATTACTTCCTATTTGACGTAGATTCTCTCAATTGATATAGCTCTCAACTTTGGGAGAGAAAAAAAAACAACAAATAAATAATAATTAGCTGACTGATTCAAATTCAATCGAAAAAAAAAAAACAACTTTAATTTCATATACATATGACCGTTAACTGGGGGAGTTCCAATCGCATCATTCTCTGGACTTTCCCCTCTTTAATCAAATTAGAAATCATCGGACCGAAAAATAGAGAGCCCGGCACCACAAAAACCAACCATATCAATGATTATTATTATAGATTAGAAAGATTTTCAGTAACCGCAAAAAGTTCTCAGTTGAATTTAAAAATAGTCTCCGGAGATTGTCATCATTCAAAAAAAGAAACCAAAAAAAACTATGCGAAATATTACGTATGTTGAACCTATAATACACAACCAAGGAATTTCCAGTGAAATTAGTTAAAATAATTTTTCCTTTTGTGCACGTTGCATTGTTATATGTCAGGAAACACCTGTTTCAGCAAATGGTTTCGAAATAGCAATTACAAAGATTTTCTGAGATTTTATTTTCAAATCTCAATTAAAATTGATTTGTTGATTACTTTGTGCTGTTTTCTCAATTCTCAATATTCAATTTGAAATTGCCATTAAAAAAAAATCCGAAAAAAATTGTTTCAATTTGAATTTTAAATTATGTAATCAGTGAGTGTTTTGTCTCAATATATATTTTGCCGTTGAGAGTGAAAGATAGAGATGAGGAAATGAATAAAAAAAAAACGATCAATTGAATTGATTACATTCAAATCGATTTTTGCTTCGGTTGTTCAATGTTAATGCAGTTTATTTCGATAAAAACGATATAAATTATAAAAAATTTCAAATAGCAACAATGTCAGTTATCAAATGGAAATGAGTAAGGCGAGCCTGAAAAAATAACAACAACGGTATTATTCGATTTCGATGCGAAAAGAATCAAACATTCCAACATCTGGAAACTGGAGTTTGGATTGTTCGAAAAAGAAACGCATACATTTTCTTCTTTTTTTTCTTTTTTTTTTGCAATCACTTATTATTACTTATCATTATGATGTTAATTATCATATTACCGCACTTCAAAGAATTCCTTTGCTGATGCAAAATAACGAATACAGAAACTAAAACTAGAATTCATTCTTGATGTTCAGTGTTCAGTGTTCACCAGTTCTAATCAGTATTTTAAATCTGTTGCTATCTGCAATCTGCAATGTAAAATTATTCATATGAAATGCACTTAACATAGTCATTTTGTCAACGTTTTTATCGCAGTCAATCTACACACACATACAGACACACAGTTCAATCTATTTTAGTTGTGGCCTGTCAATAATAATTATACGGTGTTAGAATTGAATTATAATGTGAATAAATGGAATTAATAATAATTGGCAATAGTAGCGGAATTTATTGTTGCAGGAATTGTTAAACACCTTTGTTAACATTCAATCCCAATGTAGTTGATTTTGTTCTCTTTTTCTTTCGCTTTTTTTTCTTGTGTGTGTGTCTGAGTGCTTTATTTAAATAATTTAGAAAAATCATACACCTTACGCCAGACACATCATGAAAATAAAGGATCTGTTTTATTTTCCCATTCAAAATGACTAGACAAAACACACAAACATTAATAATTACAAAAAAAAAAAATTAGATTCCGTAATTTTGACCGTCGGCCGGCCGACGATATTCGAGGGGAAACCAGTTATGAACATGAATTGTTAGCATTGAATTGTATTTTCATTATTTATTATTTATTTATTTTAATAAATAATTAATTTTTTTATTTTCAGTTCAGGACTCATGTGGTTATTTTAAGTTGGAAATCAATTCCATAGGAAATCTTTTGAAATTGCTACACTGAACTGAAGGTTATATGCATTATGACTTGATAATATTGAGAGCATTATTATTATTATTATTATTATTATTATTATTATTATTTTCATTGTTTCTCTGAATTCTAATTTCAATAGCTTTTTTGTCTCACCTGTTCAATTAGAATCATTCATTTCAGAAATGAAATCAGCAACCTCCTGATAAATGCATAATAAATTTTTAGATTTAATTTTAATCATGAAAATCTATTCTCGCACACACAATAACCGCTTATCGTTTCATGCCATCAACTCGTCATTGAATCAATTAGATTTTTCATTTTAAATTTGATTAAAATTAATCTATTTGATTTATAATAATTAATTGAATGCCGTTTCGATTGAATCATATGAGCAACAGCTGTGCGGCCAGTAGTTATTTATATCAGCAGATGTTCGATTCGAAAATGCGAATTTTAATATGAGCATGAGCTTGAGTTTCGACTCGAATGCAATCGAACATTTTGATGAGAGAAGAGAATAAGAGAGCGACAAAAAAAAATCTCAGTCACGCACATTTTATTCAAATTTCGAAATATTTCGGAATCCAAAAAAAAAAAAAAAATTAAAATACGAATGATTAAAAGTGAAGTAATGAATTGCAGGCTATAATTCAATCTTTTGGTTTAATTAAATGGATAACTGAAACAAAAAAGTGTATACATTCGAAAATTGCCTTCAAAGTTGGATTTTTATTTGTTTTATAGTGAAATCTATTTCAAATGCTGATAATAATAATGAGGTCTTGTTAGATTTGGTTGTGTTGTTCTTTATTTTTTCTTTGTACATTTACATCCAATTCCAAGTACGAACACTGTTTTTTTTTTCTATTGTTTCTTCTTTAACTCTTTGTGTTTGGCGAAATGCAAACGCGAAAAAATAAAAAATAAATTACTTGAACTCATTTCCCCCATCAGAACAATTGATCATTAGCAATTAGCACCTATTTTTCTGGGCTGAACATCTGGATGATTACTTAAATAATAATATAAATGATCAAATAAATCATAATCATAAGCAAATGAAATACAAAGTAATCGTATTATACCTGGAAATGTAACTCAATTTTCAATGCAAAAGCTAATCTGTGATTGCGTGAACTTTATTCGTGGGAATATTGTTGATGATTGTTATGATGATTTGTTGCCATTTCGTTCTACAATAGTAGTATATAATGAACTGAATTCTGGAAATCGATTAATTGTGATTAATTGGCCTTGCATCTTTCGTACAATTGACTGATTTATTGGATGCTAATTGCATTATTTATTATAGTAGTTATAATCTAGTGAAACCGTTTTTCTAGCATTTTATTTTTAAAAAAAAAAAAGAAAAAGAAAAGAAAAATATTTTTTTCTTTGCCAAATTGGACCAAGATGTATTGTGCCGATTGTGAATGATTCAAGTGTGTGATATTTAAGTTAATTTTGCTCACTGTGGTTATGCTTTTACCTTATCAATTTTGTGATGAATGCAGGCGCCCAGCCAAATTTTCCGTTAATATAATGATTCAAGTTAAACTCCGTTACATAGGCAATATGGTAAGTGTGTTTTGATTGTTAATACTTGCCGATCCGTTTTCGTCGCCGTTTTTTTTCTTTTTTTTTTTCTCCAGAATACTAATTCGCATTAATAATTGAAAACACCAATTCAGCTCCGTAGCAAATGAAACTGTTTTTCTTTTTATTATAATTATTTTTCCAACTTTCGTCACCATCATCATAATTGCCTCCTTTGGCATACAATTATCATTTATAATATTCATTTATTTATTTATCAATTAGTCAAAAGAGACAGAAACAGAGACAGAGAGAGTAACAAGGAAAAAATATGTCCGTATGGTCCAAACAATTTTAATCTTTTGGTAATGCACTATCACTTTTACCGCGTGCATAAACTCTTGTACCGCCCAACATTCGATCCAATAGGCCAAGTTTTGATTTTCTGCGTGCACTCAATACATCACGGCATAATTCATGAAATACATCAGCCACTTGAAGTACATGCTCAGCAGCCGATAATTCACTGAATTTACAATCAAAATCTTTGGCCAAAATATCACCTTCATCGGCGCTAACCTGACGCAAATGAATCATATCCACTTTGTTACCAACCAATGATACCGGAATGTCGGATGGAATTTCAATTTTTGCACGTTTTATATAATTAAATGATTGCCGATCGGTTATTGAATATACTAATAGAATGCCATCGGCCCACTGAATTGCGTCAAGTGTTGTATTTGTTATTTCATTGCCGTCCATCTGTTTATTTTTTTTTTCGTATTTTTTTTTTTATTTTGGAAAAAAAGAGTAGGAAATGAAAAACAAAAAAAACATTTAATTTCTTTTGTTAAAATTTTCACCACAAACGGGTGCACAAAATAAAAAAAAAAATAAATAAAATTATTTCAGTGGCAAAATGCCCAAATGACGCAATTTCCCATAATTTTCCAATGTCAATGGACATAATGATAATTTGTTCACAGAAGAATCTGTTTGGTGGCCATTTGTTTTGTTTACGCAAATTTCGTAAATGCCATTACCAAAAAAAAAAAAAATAAAAAAAATAGAAACAAATTAAAGAAAAACGCCATTCATTTGATCGCGAAAAGTGTCGAACGCACATTTTTCTTTTTGTTGTTTTTTTTTTTTTTAAGTATCAAAATGTAGGATCTGCTTACCTTTGGGCATGTGTCCAAAATTTCAAATAAAACTGGTTCACCATCAACCATTGCCTCATGTCTGTATCGATTCTCTGGTAAAATGAATGAAGAAAAAACGAAAAAACAAAACATAAAATGAAAAACAGGGCGAAAAAAAAAAAGAGGAAAAGTTATACGATCCGAATAAGAGATACGAACAATTTATGACATGATATGAAAATGATATTCTTTTTCGTTTTCATTTCAAATAATAATATTGTGTAGAATTCATTGATCTTAAAATCATAAAAATGGCCGGCTGTGGTGCAATTGCCCTGAATGTATTTACGAAATTGTGAAATTAATTTTCGGGAAAAGTTAATTTCATTTTCTGTGTGGTTCTTTGCTTTTCATCGCATCCATTATTATTATTTATTTGTCATTTTTATGGTTGATTTTCGTCTTTAATTATTGTCGCATGCCCTTCATTCCTCATTTATTGTATTCCGTTTTTGAGAGATGTATGCAACAAAAAAAAAAAAATGATGGTCGAGTTGCAATTAAATTTCGATATTTTTAAATGATTTTCTTCGCAAATAATCAGAATTCACTTTTTCAGCCAACAAAATAAAACAACAACAAAATAAGGCCCTTTCGTCCGTTAAATTCAAGGTTAATCGAAAAAAAAAAGGAAAAATTGCGACCGAATTATTATTATAATTTTTTTTTTTGAAGCGGCCAATTAATGAATTCATTTCGATGTTGAAATGATATTTTTTTTTGCTCCCGAATGCAATTTGTGTACGGTTTTACGTGATATGTGACGTGGCCTAACAGGGATCAAACACAAACGATATAACAAGTGCCCATATGATTTGTTCACTCATCAAAAAAAAGAATGAATAAATCAACGATATGAAATTTTAGCAAAAATCGCATTTTTACAATCATCATCCGGACGAAGGTGCATTAATGGCAACAAGCCCAATATACATACTAAACATATTAATTCCTTTACACTGTACATTTTACATTTTCTACATTACATGTAATAAATAATAATAATTATTTGGGCCTGAAATTATGAGAATGATGTTGCCGTTGCGGCTGAGCAATTCACCATAATTTATGATCCCATTTAATTGGATTGAACACACACACACACACACATATTTGATTTGTGATTGAATTTCACATTTAAACATTTAAACAGACATGCTATTTTATTCGTAAAATGATCTTCCAGATTGAATGTTTTGATTACAGTCAGCCTGCCTGCCTGTCCGCCTGCTCGATCAATATGAATCGAATTTAAATTGTGCGTATCAATCGATACGTTTGTAATTTGTGCGGATTTGCGTTCGAGTCTTGTACCCGATTGTAAATGAAAAAATAAAATGCGGATTTTCTATATTTGAATCATCATCGCATATCATTTCTGTTGTTCATGACCCAAATATTCAATTGTCTTATTTTGATTATTTGTGATGATTTATTGCATACGGCAAATGGCAAAGGCAATGTCAAAAGCGAATCTGTTTTTTTGCAGATATATGTATAATGTATAATGTTTATATTCATATTTATTTAGTCGTTTTGTTTTAAATTTAACAGACAGTGCGCTTGAATGCTTGATGCTTTGGTATTGATTTCATTTTTACAAAACGCTATCGTTTACAATCATTCAACACATAAATGAACATAGCACATTTTCATTTCTCGATCGAACGAAATCGGTGGCCTTTAGATCTTCTCCAAAGCTAGCTAGTGTCGGCAATCGGCAGTTGTTTCGATTTGCCCTCATTTTCGAATAGAAATTGATACATTCTTGTTCAATGGGACAACAACGACGACGACGACGACGACGACGACGACGATGACAATCAAATTGCCGATTAATTTCATTCACATTTCGGAACAGATTTTTTTTTTTATTTCTTTACTTTCTTGTTTCGTTGTCGAACATTGCGAATGTTTTGAAGACGAAGCGGCTGCAATGAAATAAAATGCACGATATACCGAAAAATGGAGGAACTGTAAGACTGAGAAGCGATGAAGCAATATGATGATGATTTAGAAAGGGAAAAAAATCATGAAAACGAAACCGTCCTCTCATAAAATCAGTTTTCATTTCATTCAAAATCATCATGTAATTAGTTATTGCATGTTATTTTATTAGATGTTCTGTGGATCTTTGGTTTCTTCTTCTTCTTCTTTCGTTTTTGCTGTGCAAATGACAAATTATAAATTCGGACCGACATCAGCTCGCGATACCGAAAATAACAATAAATAAATATAATTTAATTTGTTTGACGAATTAAATTCGATTTTTTGGTTTGTTATTTGCTTCGTTTTTCATTTTTTTTTGTTTCTGTCTCTCGTGAAAAATTTGAAAATTTCAAATTTTAAGATTGTTTCCATATTCATTATTTAATGTGTCACCAATCACACATTAAATGGCCAAAGGAATGACAAAAAAATAGAGATACAAAAAAAGTATCGATGTGAAAAAAATGCCGTAATTTTTGGCGGTCTTTAAATTCGAAAATAACTAAACCTACCAGTTTGATGATCATATTCGCCTATGTATCGCTTGGTTAGGAATCGCACTGATAGAGCTGCATATAAATAATATTAAAAAGGTCCCCAAAGGTCCGCCACACACATCAAGCACCCATTATAAACAGGAAAAAAGACAAAATAAAAACATTTTTTTTTTAATTTTTATTTTTTTTTTTTAGATTATTTTTTTTTGGCTGAATTTTAGATTCGGAAATGATACAATATTAAAAAGGTGGATCACATCGCATCTGTTTGAATAAAAATGGAGCAACCGGAAGACAGGTTCTTTTAAAAGAGAAAAACAACAAATCATTCTTTTCGTTAGTTGATGAAACACAAAACAACTAACGACCGATATAAACATTTGGGACGCATGTTTTCTTCATTTCTCATTTCATTTCTTTCAATTCTAAAGACTACTTGAAACTTGAAATACTTATAATCAGAGCATTAATTGATACCTGTCAAGTATGTACCTCATGGATACGGCGTACCCAGTGACGCAATATCTATAAAGCTGTTCTAGGGCGGCTGTACTTGATCAGATAAAATGTACCTTTTAGTAGGAGATTATTTCTGAATGTTCCAAAATATTAGAACATTTACAGGTATATTTTACCTGATCAAGTACAGCCGCCCTAGAATACTCTTGACAAGATATCGATTGATGCTCTGCTTAAAATTGATTAAAATGATGACGATCCAAATTCAAAAAAATACAGAAGAAAGACATACCGCTTTTACCAACACATTGGGCACCACAAACCGCTATCTTCACTTCAGTCAGTGAAGATTTTTTGCGTCGAATGCCTCGAGTCGTCATTATTGTACACTAAAATCAATACAAACTAATTCTCAAAATATGCCACCGACCAAAGATCACGGAATCCGATTTTATTCGATTTCGGAAACAATTGAAAGCAACAAATCCACTAAACAGTAAACAGTCCTTCATTTACATTTAGCACTTGGTGATCAATGGTCACGGTTCTGTTGGCTATATTTCGGTCACACAGCTAAATAGCTAAACAAACTGAACAAATGGAACACACATAAATCGGACAAACAATGGCGATGGATATGAATATTTATATTTACTATATTGTTAATTTGGTGCAATTATTTTCCAATTGTTCCTCGCAATAAGAAAATCAAGGACTTGATGTGTAATCGCTCATAAGGTTCTGGTTTACGCCTTGAAATCGAAGGTTTTTTGTTTTTAAATTCAATTGATTTTCTCCTTTCTGTTTTTGCTCGTTTTTATATCGAAGGAATCAAAAAAAAAAAAAACAATCAGCCAAAAAATTCCCGAAACAATTGACGAACACAAATATACACGTCTGGCCATTGGCCACTAATACACTGTACACGCTAAACAGAATCGAAATGATAGCACAATTTAGAGAAAAACAAATACACAGAGAAACCACCAAATGTAATGTTCTGATTCGAACGATTAAATTCGATAATTTATTGTTATTAAAAGATTAGGCGACGTGGCTAGCGGCTAATGATGATGCATAGAAACCAACGAAACATGAAGAAAAATAGAAAAATGAATATATTTTTTCTCGAATTTTATTTGTTTTGTGTTATAAACAATTTCCTTTTACGTTTGCTTTTACAAAGCAAAAATTTTCGCGAATTCAAACCGAAAAAATTGCATGTACCCGAATTGCGGTTTGGCTGAATTAAGATTTAATCCACATTCGGCTCTAGGCTCTGCCGCTGCTCTCTAGCTCATCACACAAATAAATTTACGTTTGTACAAATTAATCGATGGTGTATACCATATACCATACGCACCACACTACACACATGGCAAGAAACAGTTTTTTTAATTTTTATTTTTTACGTTTATTTATCTATTTATTTTGTTTGTTCCTTCCTTCCTTTCTTCCTTCCGTTCTTCCTTTCTTCCTTTTTTCCTTTGGTTTTACATTTTCCTTCAATTTGTTCACATTCGATTGTCGCAAACAGCAAACAGCAAACAGCAAACATGCATTCAAAACAAACATTTATTAATACTGAAATGGGCCTAATAAATGATCATTTTCAAACTTCAGTGGTCAAAAAATTGAATATATATTTATTCATCGATGCTATGTGTAATGGGTTGTTTGTTCATTTATTTTTGGTATTTTTGGTTATTATCGTTTGGGCACTGAATTTTTAAAAATTAATTTTTCCGTCGGTTTTTGCTTAACACGCAAACGCCATTAATAAATCAATTGCTTTTCGTCGCGCAATTCCTCTCTCTTTTTCTCTCTGTGTGTGTCGTGTGATTTTAGCTCTTTTGTGATGGCCACATTGGCCAATTTCAAACGTTGAATCCGTTTAGTTGTCTCAATTTTTTGTTTTTTTTTGTGTTATGTCTTTTTGTTCAGAATTAATTGCGCGATAGTGTGTGGTGTTTTGTAAAACAGTTATGCGATTAAGTCATAAATTTTCCAATTGCCGTATAAACAAAACACACTTTTCCTTCCATCAAGTTCTTGTTTGTTTCTTTTTATTTATTTTTATTTTGATTTTTTTTTGCTGCTATTTTTTCCATTTCATCTGTGTGCACATTCATCAAATTCAAATGACACATGATCGATATTTGATTAGCAAATTTTTTAAATTCAATCGATGAAATACACATCACTCACATCCCAAAAATTCTTTCGCATCAAACTCATAATTCATCGCAATAAAACAAACGAAAAAAAAAAACAAATGCAATAAATTTTTGAGAACAGAAAAACAACAATTTGAGAAATGTTTACGTTTTTGGTTCGCGGGCACAAATCAAACTGATCGAAGATCCAAAATAAGTTATTCGTTTACACAATTTTGAACAAAGAAACAAATTAAAGTATTATTGAGTATTGAATTGATCGTTATCCGACACAAAAATGCCACCAACAACATTTTGTTTTGATATAGTTTTCTTTTTTTTTTTGTTCTTCTTTTCGTTCACATTCCGTGTTGTGTTTCCCACTTGTGTTCTCGAATCCGATTTCGATGGTCCGCCCAAAATCAAAATTGTTGCGGGAAATTTTTTTCAGCTAGTGTCTGTTTTCGTGTTTTCGGCCGTATGTTTGCTTATAAAAGACCAATAGATTTAAATTAAGCTAAATGGACCGAGCTTTTATTCCGAAAGACACGGCACTGAGAAAAATGAATATATATTTGACCGTCAAACAAATTTTTTCATAGATCGACTCATATACACATATGTATTCATATCAAACACATCAATTTTCGGAATTGTTCGGTGTTCGGTATTCGGCATTTGACGACCACGTTGTGTGCGATTCCAAAAAAAGAATCACTCCAACGGTCGATTTCCCATTTTTCTTTTTTTTTCTGTTTTCGATTGTTATTGTTGTTGTTTCTTGTCCTTTTGTTGTATTGTAATTTGTTGTATGTGCTACTTAGAGCCGTGAGCCGTCCGAATACGTTCTATTCAAATGCAATACGAATTTTCGAAATTTTTCTAAACGAACACATTCGGTGTTTCGTTCGAAACCGTATGCATATTATATATACGTTTTGCGGAAAACAACAAGAATCAGAGACAAAAAAAAATTTGGAAGAACAAAACAAAATTACACAAAAAATATTATTATTAGATTTAGCAATTGAAAAAGGAAAAACAAATTAGAAAGCACATAAAAACCCTTGTCAATGATCATTAGCCATTCAGTTGTAGTTAAACATCATTGTTCAATGGAACCTGTTGGAAAACGAGATTTACGCTCAACACTTTATATTTTACACTACATAATTTAGTCAAATACACGTTGAATGTCGGTAATAGCAACAGCAACGCGCAGCATCGTCTTCAGTTGACAGAGAATTTGTGAACAAAATTGAAATAGATTCGGATTAAGTCAGCTATCGATATATTTAGATGTCGATTTTCTGTGTTTTCATTTTTTTTGGTACTTCTTAATCTTTTGCTGCTTTTCATTGTTTGATGAAATTTATTTATTTAAGTCCAGTCTTAGAGCCATTCATTCACACTTCTTATTGTTGTGTGTGAAAAGTGAACATTCTGATTTCGAATATTATTATCGCTTTTTTTGCATGCAATTCCGTTCGAAATGGTTTGGTGTTATTTAGTGTTTCGATCGGATTAAAAACGGAGAATCCCAATTGACGTGATTTTGATCACGCTCGCGTAGAATTGCGACAATTCAGAGAATTTTTGTTGGGAAATTTGGGTCAACAAGACTGATGAAATGTGCCATAGGTTTTTGTATGCTTTAAAACTGTTAGTTATTTCGCAATCTGTTGTCCCTTTGAATTCGTGCTGATTTATGGGGAAATTTCATTACATTTTGGTTTTTACACTTTTGTTTCTCCTTCAAGTTTTTGAAAAATATTTCAAAATAAAGCTCCAAAATTATTTCATTTCGAATGAAAGCTTTTCATTGACAAATGAAAAAACCGCCTGACGATTTTCTATTTATTGATCGCAGATCAAAACGAATTTGTTGCTCTCAATCCCTCGAATCATTCGATATTTTAGTAAAATTCCACTGCTTTTTTGTTGGGATGGGATTCGGTAATTTTTATTCGGCTCAAATTCAATTGAAGAGCACGTTGTATCCAAGTGCTGTGCAATGCGATAGACCTATTCTTCGAACATTCCAACAGAATAAAACAGGCATAAAATAAGAATCGACTAGAAAAACAATTACGTGTTCGAAATAATTTTTTTTCTCCATCAATTCACTGGTGCGACTTTCGTTATCGATCGATGAATAATATGAACAATGTAAACAATATGATGAATGATGATTAAGAAGATTTTGTTATTTTGAATTTTTATATGAAACTTTCTTATTTTACTTGGGAATCCTTAACCAAAAAAAAATAATTTAGGAGCATTATGAGCAACAAATGAGTCCGGCAAATTAATAATCTGGAAAACAAATACAAATTACGTTCACATTAAAGTGTTTTGTAAAATGACCAATGACTCAATGCGTTCATGTTATCTCTCACGTATTACAAGATTGATTACTTATCCAATTTCCTTTTTTTTTTTATTTTTTTCTTAATTAAATAAAGGGCTCAGTGCTATCGATATTATTATTTGCACATCATTTATAGCATTTTCGTTGCAAAGAAATACAATGAGATCAAAATAAATCAGTGGAAACGCGGAAATTCACTTTACACATCATATGTGTGGTATAAATTATAAATGATCCATTTACTTTAATCATAACGATAAAGCAGAAAAATCTTTCATGAAATCTTTAATAATTTGCAATGAAAACGCTATAAATGAGATGCAAATAATTATGTGGAAAGCACTGAGCCCTTTCTTTTAATCGAAAAACAAAAAAAAAATATAAAAAGAGTATTTTTAAAAAAAGTAATCATTCTTGTAATACGGATTAACGATCTCAAAATTGCGATTACATGAACGTGTTACAAATTTGCAAGCATTGTAATCGGCAAAAAGACAATTGCCGGACTCTGATGAGCATAAAATCATTCTCGTATCTGATCACGAATCATCGATTCAGATGAAATTGAATTGCAAGTTTTTGTCGCAAAACATTTTTCCAAATACAGATGTTGTACGTATTTGTCAAATGACAATACGTGGATAGAATTGTTCCACGTTGGCTTAAAACAAACATCATTAAAATGAAACGATTCAACGG
>GL501524.1:564670-578629 GCA_000149185.1 Mayetiola destructor | reverse complement strand
CATTCAGCAGACAAACATGGTCCGGGAAATGCAAACCATGCTGCAAAGAAACCGCACACAGCCCAACCAAGCACATATGACTTTCTTGACATAGGCGAAGACTTTGCAGACGCATGGGCAGTACTTCGCGGAAATTTAGGAGGGCAGAATGGAGCAGGCAAACCGGCAGTTGCATCAGCTTCAGTTGGCAAAACTGGAAACCAAAAGACGGCCTCACCACCACATGGGCACGCATCACCAACAAAGCCAGCCCCACATAAAAAGTGATCATTTCATTCAATTGAAAGAACATTTGGAGACGTCGTGTAACCAAAATTAAACATTTATATGCTCTCATATTTTCAATTTGTCAATTTAAATCAATTCTTGCAATTAAATTTTTGAATGTAAAAAAAAAAAATTGAGTATTTTATTCAGAACAATCTCCCCTCATTCTTATCCATCCATAGGTAATCTATTTAGTTATTATTTTGTTCAAATCATGAACAAGTTCGATGATTTCATGACAAATGACTCATATCGAATAAAAAGATACACTTCTGTATGAATTTACGCTTAACGTTCACATTCGTCTACGTTTGGCTTCAATTCATAACAGAATTTGTCTGGAATGAACTGATGACATTTTCAATTTGGTCGTAATGCGATTCTGAAAATTCATAGATAAAAGTGAATGGCAAAATTCATTTTCATTGCGTTCAAATAATGATTATTATTATTATCGATAGAATGCGACCACTGAGATGAAATCAATGAATACGGATTCAATCAATGAATCTTTGAATACGGATTACCGATCTCAAAATTACGATTACATGAAAGTATTGCAAAATTACAAGTTTTATAACCGGCAAAAAAAACTACTGCCAGACTCTGTTGATCATAAAATCATTTTCGTTAATCACATAATCATCGATTTAGATGAAATTGAATTTCAAGTTTTTGTCACAAAACATTCGTCCAGGTACAGATGTTGTACGTATTTGTCAAATGACAATATGTGGATAGAATTGATCCACGTTGGCTAAAACAAACATTATACATAGACATATTCATTGGAATGCGATGGATGGGAAAATTTTGCTATAAAAATGGATGGATCGGCATCTATAATTCACAGTTCAATTCGAACCGTTAATTCTTTCGATATCCACTGGAACATCCAAAAACGAAAATGTCCAAATTTTTACTAGCTTTCGCCGTCATCGCCGTCTGCCTTGTAGCAGCTCAGGTAAATAATAATAAATAAAAATCTCACATTCATTCATTGTGTGGCTGGATTCGTATTTGGTTTCCTCCATTTCTCAATTTAATTAAAATATATCAATTTAATTATTTCATAAGGCTGTACAGGAACCACAAGCATCGCTTCCCCAACCACATTCTGCACCAGCATCGCTTCCCCAACCACATTCTGCACCACTTCACCAACCAGCACCGCAAACAGTCCATTCTAGCTCCGCATCGTTGAGGTGGGATCAGCTTGCGCAACCGGCAGGTGGCTATAGAGGAATGCCAACGAGGACTGAACCACCGAAAACAAGAGGGGACGGATCATCAACAACAACAATCGCAAAAAAATGTCGCCACGGAAATGCACCCAGTGCTGTAGCAGCACCGTACACAAACCAACATAGCCTAGGGGAATATTCTGTCGAAGATGATGAGGACTGGTACGACGCATTGGACGAAAATTTGGAATCACTTCCCCGAAATGTTAATGGGCATCATGAAGCAGCCAAACCACCCAATACTGGAAAACACCAGGCGACCGGATCATCAAAACCACATGGGCAAGCAAAACATAGAAAGTGATCATTTCATTTAATTGAAAGTACATCTCATATTTTCAAATTGTCCATTGAAATCGATTCTTGCAATTAAATTCTTGAATGGAAAAAAAAAATAATTGAGTATTTTATTCAGAACGATCTCCACCATTGTTATTCATCAATAGGTAATCTCTTTAGGGTAATCTTTTTAGGTGTTTAAATCATGTACAAGTTCCAATATTTCATCACAAACAATTCATATCGAATAAAAAGATACACTTCTAATGAATTTCTCTACGTTTGGCTTCAATAATAACTAACTTAGTCTAACTTAACCAATGTTAAACGACATTAGGGGAAAACACGAATGATGAAATGTGCCATATATTTCCTATGATTCAAAATAAGTTAGTTTTTTTTTCGCATTCTTTTGCCCCTTTTGAATACGTGCTGATTAATGAGGTCTCAAATACATGCTGGCTTCATTGGGTACATTTTAGTTTTTTCAATTTTTCTTCAAGTTTCTGAAAAACATTTTAAAATAAAGCTTCAAAATAATTTCATATTGAATGATAGCTTTTTATTGAAAAAAAGAAAAAACCGCCTGACGATTTTCTATTTTCTGATCGGAGATCAAAACAAATTTGCTGCTCTCAATTCCTCGAATTATTCGATATTTTTGGTAAAATTCCACTGCTTTGTTGTTGGAATGGGATTCGATAATTTTTGTAAGGCTCAAATTCAATTGAATAGCACATTATATCGAGTATCGAAGTTATGTCAATAAGGATAATCTATTTTTAAAACAAAATAAACAGACATAAAATAAGAAGCGACTAGAAAAACAATTACGTGTTCGAAATAATTTCTTCTTTTTTTTCAATTCACTGGCACAACTTGCGTTAAAGATCGATGAATAATATGAACAATGCAAACGATATGATGAATGATGATAAAAGAGATTTTGTCATTTTGGATTTTTATATGAAACTTTTAGATTTTACTTGGGAATCCTTGACCAAAAAAAAAACTAAGGACCATTTTGAGCAACAGAGTCCGGCAAATTCATAATCCTGATAATAAATACAAATAACGAATACATTTACGTGTTTTGTAGTCTGAAAATTTCCAATACACGTTAATGTAATCACTATCTGTAATCGGAAATCCGCATTACGAGAATGATTAATTGTGAAAATTCCTTTTTTTTCATTTCTATTTTGTTAATTTAAAAAAGGGCTCAGTGCTATCGATATAATTATTTGTATATCATCTTTAGCATTTTTATTGCAAAAAAATACAATGAAAGATTGCTGCCGAACTTTGATGACCATAAAATCATATTCGTTAATCACATAATCATCGATTTAGATGAAATTGAATTTCAAGTTTTTGTCACAAAACATTCGTCCAGGTACAGATGTTGTACGTATTTGTCAAATGACAATATGTGGATAGAATTGATCCACGTTGGCTAAAACAAACATTATACATAGACATATTCATTGGAATGCGATGGATGGGAAAATTTTGCTATAAGAATGGATTGATCGGCATCTATAATTCACAGTTCGAATTGAACCGTTAATTCTTTCAATATCCACTGAAACATCGAAAAAACGAAAATGTCAAAATTTTTATTAGCTTTCGCCATCATCGCCGTCTGCCTTGTTGCAGCTCAGGTAAATAATAACATAAAATTTTCAACACTCATTTTATTGTGTGGCTGGATTTCATTTTGGTTACATTCCTGGCATTTCTCCAATTTAATAAAAATCTATTAATTTAATTATTTCATAAGGCTGCTGTACACAGCAGCCATTCCACAGCTGCACACGCAGGAAATATCCATGCAGCAACGCATACAGCCCAACTAAGCCTAGCTGACGATCTTGACGAAGATGAGCACTGGTTCGACGCATCGGACAAAGATTTCGAATCATATTTCGAAGATGATAATGGCCCTAATGTAGCAGCCGTACCGGCAGGAAAACCAACAAAACCATTGAAGGCCAAACCATCGCCACATGGAAAAGGCCACCAAAAAAAGTAATCATTTCATTCAATTGAAAGAACATTTGGAGGCGTCGCGTGTAACCAAAATTAAATAGTTATATGCTCTCATAAATTCAATTTGTCAATTGAAATCAATTCTTGAAATTAAATTCTTGAATGTAAAAAAAAAATAAAATAAAATAATAATTGAGTATTTTATTCAGAACGATCTCCACCATTCTTATTCTTCCATAGGATAAGGTCTTTCCTTTAGTTGTTATTTTGTTCAAATCATAAACAAGTTCGAAAATTTGATAATTTCTATTCAATGTACGAGTGAACGTCACATTCGTCTACGTGAAACTTCAATTCATAACAGAAATTATCTGGAATGAACTGTTGAAACGTTCATTGTTAAACGTATCACCGAAGAATTTTGTTTTCAACATTCAATTCTTAAAAATTCAAAAATAGATGTGAATAGCAACATTATTGCGTTTAATTAATCGTACTCACATATTAATACGCAAACACTTTTTTCGTGATCTCTATTCCTCCTACAATATTTAATCGATTTTTATAACAAATATACTTACCAGTAAAAATGTCCAGATGAGTAAATGTACCGGGTGTATTTGTTATAAAAATCTTTTAAATATTCAAAGGTAAAAAATCAGGTTGTAGAGGAGCCGGTAAATTTTCGTACGATACATACAAAATATACTTACACGAAAATAGTTCGAAAGACAAAACACATGCTGCAGCGGGCGTTTAACAGAAACGAACGTTTATGTGTATTGTGTTTACGTAGCATTCTTTCCCATTGAACATTTCTGTGTGTGTTTTTTCACTGTTTCATCTTTCGCTATGAATACGTGCTTCTCTCTGACAGATGGATCACATTTTATGATTGTGTCGTTTGTTTTTGATTTGAAAAAGTGGCGCTACATGTCATGAGACTTAAATAAATAAAAATTATTTTGACAGAACCAAATAAATATCCAAATGTACAGTATGCACATGGTGTTTGTGTACGACATATTCTGCATGCGTACAACGTTCATTTCAATTTATTATTAACATTCATCGGCTGATTCATAAGTTAATTTGTTAAAAGCTATTCAACGTGATAAATATCTACGGAGAAGAAGAAAATAAAAGAAAAGAAAAAAAATGAAAAACGATAAAAAATCGGGTAAACCAAAGCCAACCGGTGGTCCAAGTTTGAAAAAAGTTCAAAAGAAACCTCAATTTAAGCCATCACATCCAAAATCAAACACAAATTCCAACAATAATAACAAGAAACGGAATAAATCTGGAAAAAATCAGTTTAAAATAGCTGAAGAACGGCGTTTGGATCGAATTCGAGAGAAAAATGAACAAAAAGCCGAAAAAGAAGCAAAGATTTTGTTAGCCAAAAAAGAGAAAAAACGAAAAATGAAGATTTTACTGAAGAAAACTGGCCGAGGACAGCCGATGATGGGAGGTAGAATGGAATTATTATTGGAAAAGATTCAAAAACGCGTCGGCCGTAGCTGATCCAGCTGTGAGTACCATTCCTTGAGTGATTTAAACGATCGATTTGTGTAAAGGTAAAAAGGAGACCAAAAGCCAGGCATTTCCAACTGATGCCATGTGTCAACTTAAATGAAACACAACACAAATATAGAAAATCAGATCCGATTATTATTTTTTTTTCTTCCACTTAATGGATGCGAAACATAAAAATTTTAAATTTTAAATTTTGTTGAAAATAAAATTACACAATTTTAGCGATACTTAAATAAATACGCACAAATAAAAGGAACATGTAAACAATAAATTACAGTCGAGTTGTTGATGATCTATTTTTTTGTTTTTTTTTTTGAAAATAAAATCGAATTTTCTCTCAAATGCAATACTAAAATGGTTTGTTTTTTTTCTTTGTAAAATAACTGATCAAAATGGGTGATTGATTAAAGCTAAAATACCAATCGATTATTGTGTATCGTTCGAATGAAATCGTTATTTCGAAAGAAAGCAAATGAACAAATTGAAAGAAAAGAAAAAAAACTGAGAGATCTTCGACAAAATGCGATTTTAATCATCATCATCATCATCATCTTTGCCGCTATTGTTTCCATTATTGCTAATAATCGTTGGCACATGACTCTTATCCGGTATCATAGCATGTTCGATAAGAAAACTTTCAACATCCGATGCAAAAAACTCATCACCGCCCAAATCATCAGACAATCGTACAAAATTCCCAATAAGATTGCCACCTTTGTACACCAACAATGCTGGAATGCCACTAATCTTGAATGTTTTGCTCATGCCAGCCACTGAACCGATAATTTTGCAAAATTTCACATTCAAATAATTTCGGGCCAATTCGTCAAGGCAACGATTCATTGTTTTGCATGCCAATAATTTATTTTCATAAATATGTACAATGATTGTAATCGTTTTATCTTCATTATCGATTGCATTTAGAAATTCGTCACCATTATTCAATGAAATCACTGTACCAAATCGTTTTTGTTGTCGGCCACAATGTTCCAACATTTCACGCATACGTTGCTGTTGAAATTGCAATAAAACTGTATCATCATTCATTAATTCGGCCATTTCGGCATCCAATTCATCTTGTTCGATTTGTTTTCGATCTTCGGCCACTGTTTTAGCAGTAATACATAATTTTTTCATTAAACTCAAGCGTTCATTTTCTTTTTCCATATCACGTTCAATTTCCAATTGTTTGAAACGTTGCCAATCTTTGATAACACCTTTGGGTCCGGTATTTGTTGAGCTACCCGACCATTTATCGGTTTCACGCGTAAAATATGTTTGATTACTACCGGTTGCAGTTGATATAGTTGTGGATTCATAGCGTCCATTATCATCACCAGCAGCACATTTATCCGAATGGTCTGCATCATCTTCGCCTTCGTCCGAACTGCAATAGTTTTCTCGTTTATCATCGCCTAAAATTTTATCCTCAAGCGTTGTCATTGTTATGTACACCCTTTTTTTCTTTTTTTTTTTGTCTCCGAAAAGTATTTGTTTAATTGATTTTTTTTTTTCGTTTTGTTATTTGCGCTCACAACATACACATATATCGTGATGTGCACCTAGAGAAATCAATACGGCTTTGGTTAAAAAAATTTCCTAAATTATTGTTAACGAAAGCGGTTCAATTTTTTAAGCGGCAATTACCTTTGTGCTTAATGCTCAGGAATCTGAATCACTTGTTTATAAACACAAATTTTTTTTTAAACATTTGTGTCGCAAATAGAAAACATAAAAAACAGATTGGAAATTAGTGAAAAATAGTGTTTAGAAATTGCCGTCTACGTTCGAAGGGGGGAAATGTTTGACTTGATACATCAATGGCTATTGTTCGATTCGATGTTGATACCAAAATATACCGATAGAGTGATTTTTGAGCTGTTTGGCGCCACACGTAGTGACATCTGTTGATTGCACTTACACAAGTGTCTTTCTATTGTGCCAATTTTTTGTTTTTTTTTATTTATTTTTTATTTACAAATCAACAAGTAACAATTCAAATAAAATTAAGAAATTAATTCGGGGAATTAAATACCTACTAATAATAATAATCATTATTCATGAGTGGTTTCGATTGGTTTTTGAAATTTTTGCCGATTTTTTAGGATGCTAGTGATAAAAAATTCACCAGCTTTGTATGAACTTCGTACCAACGGTCCACTGGCCGTATATAAAAATCCCAATTCATTTCCTTTCAATTCCCATTGCTTGAATTTACTTGGCTCAACGTATTCGTACACCTTTAAATGTCGAACGGATGGCTGCATATATTGGCCCAATGTCAAACAATCAACATTCACCGAACGCAAATCGGCCATTGTTTGTTCAATTTGTTCATCTGTTTCGCCCAAACCCAACATTATCGATGATTTTGTTATTAGCGTTGGATTAATATGTTTTGCTTCATGCAAAACATTCAATGTTTGTCGATAGGCCGCACGACGATCCCGAACGAATGGTGTTAATTTTTCCACCGTTTCGATATTATGAGCGAATACATCAACGCCCGAATTTGCAATCAAACCGATACATTCTGAATTTCCACGAAAATCAGGCGATAAACATTCGACAAATATTCGAGGATTTCTGCGGAAAATTAAATTTGAAAAAAAAAGAAATGGAATTTATTTGCCGATTTCGAATAAAATTTGTGAAATTTTTCACTTACTGTTTTTTGATTTCCCGAATGCATTCAGCTATATGATGTGCACCACCATCGATTAAATCATCTCGATCGACTGATGTCAATACGATATAATCCAATCCCCATGAAGCGATTGCCGATGCCGTATTTGTTGGTTCATTTGGATCTAATGGTGGTGGCTGTCGTGCCGTTTTTACTGAACAAAATCGACATCCTCTTGTACATGTATCGCCCATCAACTGAAAATACATATATAGTATACACAGTCATTTCGTTATCAATTTTGATCCCAATGACCTATCGACCCTTGTCGACAAAATGACAACTCCAAATGAAAACAAATCCACCATGAAAAAAAAAAAAAAATCATTGGCCATACCATAATTGTAGCTGTTTGTGTTCCATGTTCACCACCACCCCAACATTCACCAATGTTTGGACAACGTGCCTCTTCGCACACCGTTGCCAATTTTAATTCACGTAATTGTGATTTAATTTTATTAAAATTAGCACCAATTGGAATTTCCTTTTTTAGCCATGGCGGTAAACGTAATCGTTTTTCATCACCTTTATCACGTTTCAATTTGCCATCATATTCGGGCCAATTTTCTGCTATATTATCTGTATCCTGCACAAATTCCTGAAAATTTGGACCATTTGCTAATCGTTCACGGATTTTTTCCAATGTTTTTGTACTGCTCGGTGTTGAATATTGCTATGCGATGAAAAAATGGGTGGAATTTTGTGTTAAGTAATTGAATTGTAAATGGAAAATTTGAAATGTTGAATGAAACAAACCTTAATTAGGTGCAATTGACCCGTTAACATGCTTTTTTTTTAGCATTATTTTTCTAGGATTTGACTAACAAAAAAAAAAATTCGGAATATGAAGGACAATACAGAATTGCGTTCGAAATTGTGTGTTATGAAATAATCGAAACTATTTGAGAAAACAACGTCAAAATATACGACACATGACATTTTCAATTGATCACAGAGGGCACCACCAGTCGAGTCGGGAAAATTATTATTAATATTTTATTAATTCATTTCAAAATTGATGCAATTTATTCGAATAGACAATTGAATAGACCAGAGAGAGAGAGAGAGATAAAGAGAGAAAGATGATTCACACATAATTTCATCGAAATCAATGGCAAACAAATGTTCTTCACGACAACGATGACAATAATTTTCAATAAACATATCTATAGACAACAAAAGAAGGTGTAACCATTCCAATGGTCACACATACACACATAAAATACCAGATGTATGGAATGGTAACCATGCAACCATGGGCCTCTTGGCCTGAATGAGTTACTATAGCAATGCTCTAACCGATACAATTATGCGTTTGTATGCGGTAAATAATGAAAAAGTCAATATTAATGTATTTGTGTTTTTTTTTTGAATCCAATTTGAAACATAAATTGTATATTACTGGCACACACACACACACACACACACATACACCAACAAAAACAGTTCATAAAATTTCAACGTTCGAACATAAGAAATAAATTCAATTCACACAGTGAGTTTCATAGTTTTTATACAACAAAACGTTCAAATTTACCGTTTTCATTCAACAATTAAATAATAAATCTCATTTTAGTTAATAAATCAAGTGGAACAAGACGATACCATTAATTGGTGTGGATCGGGTCAGTTTTGCAGTAAAAATTCTAGACTATTTTTAATTTTCAAAATCCAAAATTTTCTTCGTTTGAATGAATGAAAAAAAATTTTTTTGGCTTTGCATACCTGACAGACAACAGAGACGATCAAAAACATATTGTGTATGTCTGTTTTTCTTTTCTTTTTTTTCTTCATTCTGCCCCAATAATACAAAAAAACAACAACAACAATAACAACAACACCAACAGTAGTGGCAAACAGTTGATGGAATCACTATAAAATCAAATCACACCTATTGAATGGCCAATGAAAGTGTTTTTCTTTTTGGAAAAAAAAGTGTATATAATTGACCAAAATAACCAGTATGGCCTAACATTTATGTATGCAAAATATGAAAATGAAGAAAAAAAAAACAAACGATCTTTGGGGTCAATTAAAGTGCATATTCAATTTGAATGTATTGAAAGTTCAATAATAATAATTTGAATGAGTCGTGACTCTCCTGAAACTTTTGTTCAAGAGAAAAATTGTAATTTGCCATACCAGTGATTGGCATTTTGGCAGCATTTTTATTTTGATCTTTCCATTCATTTTTCCAATATTAATTTTGAATTTGTAATTTCATTTTTGTGCGCAGAATTAACCAGTTTACGCGGCGATATAACTCCTCGTCAAGTGGACCGTATGTGATCTCTTTGGCTGCATTTGATTAAGCAATCATCTGTTTTACATTTAAATACAGTACAATCATAGGCCGCATAGTAAAATGGGTAAGTTTTTGGTGCTCATTATTCGTGATGAGTAATTTGTTTCAGTTGCCATTCGGTTTGATTGGATTTGACGCGATTTGGGCTTAGTTAATTGTTTACTTTCATCTCTCAATTACTAACCAATCGCTCTCAATCAACGTCCATGAACTATGAATATCATCGTCAAATAATAATTCAACCAACAACAAAGAAGAACACGTTAAAAATGAAAGTTTCGACCAAGTTTTTTTTTCTTTTTTTTTTTTTTTTTAAACTATGATATTTGGTCAATCGGGTACTCATTTTCAACTTTTAGTCAATTTTCAACTTTTGGGTAATTATTGTTGGATTTTTATAATTGTTCACATGATGTGATACGGTTCCATAATCATAAATAATAATCAGATTAAATTATTTAGTTTCGCTCATAATATAATAAGCCAAATCTGGCTTTACATGCTGGGCTAAGTAAACGGGAACATTTAAACATGAAAACGAAAGAAATTTCAAAAGAAACAAAAAAAAAAAAAACAGATTGAAAATGAAGTAAAAATTTGAGTGCAGTGTCAGTTGTCTACAAATGGATGAATTTCTGAATGGGTCGATTTAGTTGAAACTTAAAATCTAATTTAAAACAAAAGCAAAATCATCCCAAAATATCAAAGAATTTATTTATGGAGTGCGATTATTTCATAATCAACCATAAGTACCAGAACAGGCCAAAACAAGCTGTTGTTCAATCATTATTATTATCCGGTGTATTCATTAATTAATCAATTATGAATCATTCTTTTCATGCACAATCTTTTGCTATCAAAAAAAAAATTGGTGCACATATTACAGCAGCAGCTACAATGGCACTCTGAATCCACTTAATTTCAATTAACGCATCGTTTAATCGCATAATTCTTTTTTATGTGTGTCCGTGCGTGTGTGTGTGTGTTGAGTTTTCTTTCTCGGTTGGAATCCGACTGGTGCCATTGCTTATGAACAAATTCAATTTTCAACATGAAAACAAAAAAGGTTCTTTAGAACCAACGGACAACAAATGATGAACAATGATGAGCAATGGCAATGTACGAAAACACCACCAACCAAGTATGGCATATGGATCCGTTAAATATATAATTCATTTTATCTTTTGTCATGCAAAACGGTAATTCGTTGTAATTACACATTTAGAACGTTTCGGTCGGCAAAATTGTTGGAACTTTAATCGTTAATTTTGTTTTGGTCTTTGCGTTTTAAATGAGCCACAGTAATTGAAAAATTGCAATTTTAAAATTTTGACGAATGACATTTTGTTGATGCACAAACACAATGTCAACAAACTCAATCTCTGGATGAAAAATAAAGAAAAAAAAATTTTTTATTTTTTTTTTAATGATTTCTATACGGCAATGAAAAACGAACGCTTTGCACAAAACATCCAATCTCATTAGATTAGCGAAAATGTGGCGAATATGAATGAATAACAACAAAGCGACAATTTTCATCGAATAACATTTACCACATTCATTTTCGAACGATGGACCATTCCATAAGGAACGAAAATGAAAAAGAAAAGAGA
The DNA here is from genome assembly GCA_000149185.1 of Mayetiola destructor. Lineage (NCBI taxonomy): Eukaryota > Metazoa > Arthropoda > Insecta > Diptera > Cecidomyiidae > Mayetiola > Mayetiola destructor. The sequence goes on along the minus strand of GL501524.1, from coordinate 566,707 downwards.
AAAATGGTGTTCAATCATTAATGGCATCTCATTATCGGCCCATTAATCTCCATGCCCTTTTCGTTACCTTTGTTGAAATTCTCTTCTCGTTGGTTCTGTTCTGTTCTGTTTTTTTTTCCATTTTCATTTTCATTTCCAAATGTTTTGGAATGCAGCGGATGTTGATGGTGATATTGAAAATGAAAGAATGTACATTAAATGTCAATTAAAGCGGCCTCAGCATCAATTTCAAATTTTGACTAGAGAGAAAGAGAGAGAGAGAGCGAGAAGATTAAATAAACTAAAAGTAAATAGTTTTACATACTGGTGAGCTGATTGCGGTTGCGATGTTGATTTCAACATATTCAAAATACACACACACACACACACACACATATCATATAATGAAACAATTTAAACGCCGTACGGCGTACGGTATACTGTTTACAGACAAAAGGCATTTTCTTTTCTTTCTTCTTCTTTTTTTTTTTCACGGCAAAGGTAAAATTTTGTTGTTCATCAAAATACAAGGAATTCGACCTAACTACGACGATTACAATGTGAATGAGATGAAATAGTGACGAAAGTTAGAGAAATATAAATACAAATAATATACAATTAGTTTCTTCTCTCACTCATTTATATCGTTGGTTATTTTTACATGTATCGTACTGAAAGTAAGAAAAAAGAGAAAAAGAGAAAGAAAAAGAGCGCGCCTTCGTCCGAACAACAGATAACATTGAACAAAAAAAAAACTCAAACCAATCGTTACATCGTCGTTGAAAAAAAAAAAATAAAATAAAATAAATAATAAAGAAAGAGAAAAAGAAGGAAAAATTCATTTGTTCGACACAAAACAATCCACAAGTGAAACATTGAACCATACATAAATACACCACATATCGAATCGAAACACGCTTAACACATTGAATTCAAAATGCGAATTTCATAACACAATAAACCAACGACGACGACGACGACGATGACGACAACAACGAACGAAAAGAGAATTGACGTGGAATTGAAGTGAACACAAAAAAAAAATGAAAAAGAAAAAGAATGGAGAAACAAATCACGTTCAGTTCAATATCGAATCGTATATTCCGATGATTGTTGTATAAAGTTTTGTGCTTATTTTTCTGATTTTTTCTTCTCGAAAGTATTCTCTCTTTCAGGCAGTTGATTGGTGGTGTTATGTGTGTGGAGCTGCAAAATGAGTAGCAAGAAAACCGATTAGTTTACATCGAACCGATCAACGTAACGCATTTTTGTTTGGGACCGCCGTGAACATATTCTTATTTCTTGTTGTGATTAAAACACATCATTTCAATCAATCCAATCAATGATTCGAACGAAAACGACAAACGATTCAACGAAATGTACATTAAAAATTTGCACAAACATCAGCACAAATTTTATCGGTATTCGACGAAACCAGAAGAAAATAAATAAATAAACAAAAATTGACCAAGGAATATTTAGTTTTTGTATTCGGTTTAATTTCATTCGATTCACAACAATTGATCTTCCAAAACTTTTTTCGGCAATTGATTAACCAATTTAATTGAAAGATTGACAAACAACGGTCAGAATTAGCGCAAATTATTATGTCAATCTTAGTACAGGCACAATTAAGCATAAATTCATTTGAACAACATTCAGAAATAGTTCATATTGGATTCTGTTGTTTATTTTGATATTCACTATTCGAATGTGTTTGAGTGTTGAGTGTCGGAGTGAAGTGACATTTTCCTTATTAATTGCATTAAAAAAAAGAAAAATAGCGAAAAAGTCTTGTGACGATTGACTTTATACAGAATATGTGGAATTGTTGATTAATCATCATCTGGGAACGACGATGTTTTCGGTATTGTTAATTCTAATGCTATTGCTCATCGCCAGCGTTTATCGTAATTGTTTGTAATGTTTTGATTAAAAACTCGAAGAGTGTTTTGTATATTGCATATTGTCACATATTGTGTTGCGGCCATCAGCCAAATCTGGTTTGGTTGAATTTATTTGTATGCGAAAGGCTCAAATCTGATGGAGATAGATAAC
>GL501524.1:464256-505042 GCA_000149185.1 Mayetiola destructor | reverse complement strand
CTTACTTTCTTCTCTCTCTCTCTCTCTCTCTCTCTCTCTCCTTTTTGCACACACACACACACAAATAAAATCAATCACAACCGCTTCTATTCGATTTCAATTTAGTTTTATTTTATTTTATTTTATTTTTTTGAATTATTTTCGCTTCTCAATTGATTCATTTTATCATTCAATTATTTTAATTATTTAATTTTATTAAATTAATTAATTACAATCAAATCAAATTCAATTTTAATTTTTCTATAACTTTACAACAAATTTTCCACTGAATTGTGTCTATATGTGTGTCTGTGTGTAGTCTATTTCTTATTTTTTTCGTTCTTGATTATGCGGACAGAGTTTCTCGTACTTTAGCAATCATTTCTCATAATACGAATCTCGTAATTCGTATTGTAAATTTTTAAGATTAAAAATTAATCACAAAATCATTCATTGTTTTCCTCTTTCATTCATTTGTTATTGTTTTTGCATATTTTAATGATAATTAATTTGAATTTTTGTTTTTCGCAATTAATTCGGAATAAAATTCCATTGTCTCTTCAAATGAAGGTTGTTTGCGATCAATTCAATTTTGTAAAACAAACGAAATGAAATTCAATAATTTTTTTTTTTCAAAATAAATTTGGAAATGAACACTAAATACATGCAATCGATGTCAAAACGGAAGCAATTTACAAAGTGATAAATCGATTTTGGAGATTTTCGTTTGCCCATTTCAATCACCAAAAAGAAAAAAAGAAGAAATTGTTATTTTAATATGGGGCACAAAATAATAACAAAATACGACCATCAAGTTTGTGTAAATTAATTTTTTTTGTGGGACATTTAGTGTGGTGTTGCAGGAGCAGTAATAAAGCGCATCGATTCCAGAATGTGTGGTACTAATTAAATATCTTTTGTATTATGATTTTCATTTGTCCAAAATTTGACAAAGAAAGGAAAATTATTCGAAAACTACGTGGTAAGCACAAAATAAATCCGTTGTCACGTGTGTCGCAAAAGACAGCCAAATTACAATCCACTCAAAAACACTCACACGCACATTTCGATTCGATCAAAAAATTTGAAAAACCGAAAACGAAAAATTAAAAAAAAAGAAAAAAGAAAACAAATAAAAATTAAACTATGAAATGAATGGAAAATAAGGGGGAGAAAAAACTGAATTTCACAAAACTGAAAACATCAACAACAACAACAATAATAAAGCTTTCTGAAATGGATTCGGTGGTGACAGGGATTTGTTCATGTCCATTTGTGAATTTTGAATACAAAATACAGAAGAAGAAAAAAAAATCATAATAATTATGTTTCGGTATTTATCAAGTTGAGATGTTCAATGTTTGATTTTGTGTCAGTTTATGGATATTTGCATCTCATGTGTTTGAGCTGTTTGCTTCATTTCTTCCATTGGACTTTGGTGCAATTCTGTAAATCTCTTTCATTTTCGATTTCATTTTCATTTTCATTTTCATTTGTTTTCGTTCCTTTTTCCATTCGTCTTTCGTTCGTCTGTTTCCATAATTTGTCTCTCTCTCTCTCTCTTTCTCTCTCTCTTTCTCTTGTGAAGGCGGATGAGGTGTGTTGCTTGTGAATGTTTTGTTGGTTCTTTTTGTTTTCTGTCTATTCACTACTAAACTTCGGTAATATGACTTGTGATTGATGCTGATGGTGTTGTATCAATCAAAACATTTGCATTGTTGATGGGCATCGCAGATACTTCTGGTATTAATGGCGATGATGACGATGACAGATTTTTTTGTGCTTCTAATTGTCAATTGGTCTGCGGTACACTTTGATATCTTGGTTTATTCATCGTGAATGGGATATATTTGTATTTGACCATATGCTGAATAAATGAAGAAAGAAGAAAAAAACAATTGAATCCAAATCACAGTTTTGGAAATTACAAAAAATATATATATGTATTTTCACTCACTTTAATTTGTCGTTTCATAGTTATGCAAAATAGTGTAATGAAATACATAACTAAGATTGGCCAAAATACCGGAATGTTGAACACTTCGAAAAATGTACAAATAATACCGATCACCGTACTCTTTGAAATAGCATACCAAAATTTAAATTCCGGCAATCGACGAATAAATGGTCGAAATTCTTGATTTGATCGTGTTGGCAATTCGGGACCTTGATCATCTATCCATTGAAAGAAGGAAAAATTGATGAAAATGAAAAAATGAAAAAATGAAAAAAATGAATTTAATGGGAAAATTACCGTCTAAATCCAATGCCGGATCAATTTTTGGCGTTAAAAACGCAATGAACAAATTTAAATGATAAATGCCCAATGCATAACAAACAATATACCAGCCCTGACAGATAAATACACGTACTAAAAAGAGAAATACTAAAAAACCGGCTGCTACCCATCGCACTTTTGTATGTGGTGTCCATTTATCTAATAGTCCTTGGTAAATCTGTACAGAAAATTCAATTCAAATCACCGAAAATAATATGAAAATAAGCGATATTATTGTAATTATTGTTGTTACTGAATAACTTTGACTGAAAATATTTGGGATATTGGTGATGGGATCCACAAAGTGACAAAATATGACTGAGTACAATGAACTGTATAAATTAATTTTATTAATGATACAATTCATTTCAATATTTCGAATTGAATTTATTATTAATGTTGTTTACATGGCTGATGTTGGTTGTCGGCTGTCGGCTATTTGGCTGTCGGTATTAATTTTCAGTATGTTCATTCAGGAAGCGCAAACTCAATGGCTCAAGCCAAATAATAATGAGATCAGGCCATCATTCATGGTCTTTCAAATAAAATCAAATGAATGGACACTTTGAAAACGGCTTGTGGTAAAACCACAACCAGGACATCGATTGCTGGACAGCCAAACAAAACCATGTAAACGTTATCATCATTGTGTGGTCAAATGTGGTAAATGATAACAAAAAAAAAAGGAGCACACAAACCTGTGATAACCGTTGGAAAAACTGTGAAATCGGATTACGAGACGGCGCTGTGGACTCTTCGTTCATCATTATGTTATGTTATGATCTATATCCTTCAATAACAATAACAGCAGCACTACAGCAGTAATGACAACAATGAAAAAGAAGAAACAATTACAAACACACACACGCACACACACACACACACACACACTGGACGCGAAAAATGGGTCCGATGAGTGTATGCAATTTTATGCGAATCAAATTGAATCGATGGCTCGTATTTCGATTTATTGTTTTGTCTTAATATTTCAATGCCGGCCGTTTAAATTAAATTCCATTTATTTGTTCCGAATTTGTGATAAACGTTTCGTTTGTTTTTCAAGGTTTTTAATTTCATTAATGCACACCCGCGCACCAACACACACTGCACAAAACAAAAACCATTCCCCATTCAATGGAAATTCTGATTTTAATGGATCACCCGAATTCAGTGTTTTGTAATCCGTGCCGAAATGAAATTAAAAATCCAAAAAAAAAACTGCTAATTTAACGAGAAAAAAAACACATGCACACACACTCAGAAAACATTCGTTTTTTTTAGTTTTCAAATTTTGTTTTAGTTTTTGTTTTGCGCTCCGCAAAATACAAATCCGTCGAATCATAAATGAATCCAAAGCAAATTCATAAATCTGAAATGAACAGAAAAATTGATAACAATAATTAAATTCGTTTGTCGTTTTGTCTTTTATAACACAGTTTAATGCCAATTCACTATTTATAAGTATTTAAATGATACACGACAAAATGCACCAGTAACACGAATAGATAAAAGAGTCGAACAGAAAACGAAAAAAAAAAACACAAAAAAGAAAAATGAAACAAAAACCAAATGGGAACTCTCTTGAGAAATTGGATTCGATGTAGAAAAAAAAAAAAATCGCACTCACTATCGCATATGAAATACGAAAATTGATTTTAATCAAAAAGTAGACGATTTGTTATACTATATTTTGTCATGTTTCATTTTTTATTTATTTTTCTTTTTTTTTTTCATTTTTTGGTTTGAAAACGAAATAATTTGAAAATATTTTTTGTCATTTATTGAATTAGTTGCGTATTATTGCGGTGAGGAAGTGAAAAGAACTTGATAATGAAGACGACATGATACGATACAATACGATACGATATGACATATAATAATTTATTTACACATTAGCAAAGACTGAGTTGAAATGAGCCGACCCGAACGCCTTAGTTTTCGTTTGAATTGAATAGGTTTCTTAGGTTTCATATGACCATAGGCTATTTGAATCGGTTATTTAGTCAGAATGCTCGAGCAAAGAAGGAAATCAAATGAAATTTGAATTGAAAATGATGGAGACGGAAGTTTGTCACATTTTGACCGGCCAACTAACCAACCCGAAAAAGAAAAATTAAACTATTGCTGAATGACTCGAAAAAAAAAATAAAATAAAATAGAAAAAAAAAAAAACAAGATTGTAATGATTGAAAACAGTCCTCGTGTATGAAAATATGAATGCGATTTAGTTTTCCTCTTTCGTTCTTGATTTTTGGTTTTTTACACCAACCGGCCAATCAACACACAACAATACAAAAGATTCAATAGATTATTATTATTGAATTTCGTTTTCGATGAAATGCAAATGCAGCGAAAAAAGATCAATTACTATTATAATTGCAAATTAAAACACAACAACAACAACAACAACGACAATTGAATGAAGAAAAAAAAAATGCAATTTTTGTTTTTTGTTTGTTGTTTTTGAAGATCAAATCAAATAACTTCAACAATTGAACGAAAAAGAGAAAAATACGGAAATTAATTACAAAATATTTGATTACTTCATTTTCACGCAATCACTTTAGGCAAATAAAAGTCAGCCACCGAAAAGTCAATCGAAAGAATTTTGTGAAATGATAGAGAAAAGCACCACGTCAAAAACAATACTTAAAAAAAAACAACACAAATATGAGAGCTAAACTAATCGACAAATGACAAATATCTTTGTGTATTATGTGTACGATGTGTGATGGATTTATACAGTATGCGTGTATAATTGTATATTAAGTACTTACACTGCTGTAGGGGAAATACAATCCGGCGCACGAATACAAGCAAACACACAATCTTATTTGATTTGAAAGAATCCGAACAAACCGAAAGCCATCCAATCAATTTGTTATGCAAATTTTATGAATGAAAATTGAGGAAAAAATATATTCGGCCTGCAATCGGTGAATAAAGATGAAAAAAACACGAACATTTGATGAGGCAGAACCGGACCGATTTACAGAGATTTGATGGAATCGGATCGATTAAACTTATCCGCTATTCCAATAAATTTTGATGATTTTACATCATTTACGTATGACTGAGACATTGACATTTCAGTTTTTGATTAATGCGATAATCGAAAGATGGCGATGCATGACATCATTGATAATTTCACGACATTTAATCGTGAAATGATTGGCAATGCGTTGAGTGTTATTGAATTATTTTCACATTGATTGGAATTGCCAGAAAAGTGAAGAGACAAAATCAAACAACGGAAACGGCAAAAAAAAAACAAAATGTCGGACATTCCAGAAAATGCAGCCGAACATTGTCCGGGCACACAAAGTGATAGTGCTGGCAAAGCATCAGCGTGTGCAGGATGTCCAAATCAAAATGTTTGTGCATCGGGAGAAACAAAAGGTCCCGATCCGGCCATCGAATTGGTAAAACAACGATTGTCCGAAGTGAAAAACAAGTTGTTGATCCTATCCGGAAAAGGTGGTGTTGGTAAAAGTACAGTTACCGCAATGATAGCCCGTACAATGGCACTTAAAAATCCCGATAAAAATTTTGCTGTATTAGATATTGATATATGTGGACCGTCACAACCACGAATGTTTGGCGTTTTAAATGAACAAATCCATCAATCGGGTTCCGGTTGGTCACCAGTTTATATTGATGATAATTTATCGTTGATGTCAATTGGATTTTTGTTGGGCAGCCAAGATGATGCGATTATATGGCGTGGACCAAAAAAGAATGGCATGATTCGGCAATTTTTAAGTGAAGTGGATTGGGGTAAATTGGATTATTTAATTGTTGACACACCGCCCGGCACATCCGATGAACATTTGGCCGCTGTCAATTATTTAAGTGGAACCGAAAATTGGGGATCCGTTCTTGTTACAACACCACAAGAGATTTCATTGCTGGACGTACGAAAGGAGATTAATTTTTGTAAAAAAGTTAAAATGCCCATTGTTGGTGTGATTGAAAATATGAAAGGTTTTGTTTGTCCAAAGTGTAAAACAAAATCGGATATATTTCCGGCTACGACTGGCGGTGCTGCCCAAATGTGTATAGATATGAATGTTTCATTTATTGGAGCCCTTCCAATTGATCCACAATTGACGAAAGCATGTGATCAAGGATTGAATTTTGTTGAGGATTTTGCTGATTCGGATGCCACCAAAGCATTGAATGGAATTGTTGAAAATATTGATAAATTTTTTGGGCAAATTTGATTGTTGAATCAATTTTTTTTTTTTCTTAATTTAAAATCCTCAATAAAAACATTATGTTGAAAAAAAATGCAATTTATTTTAGTCTTCAGTTTGGTCATTGTTATCGTTATCACTATCGCTGCCATTTTCATTAAGGTCCTCTTCGATTACTTCGGCGTTTGGATTTTGATTTGGATTTTGAACTTCCTGCATTCCAACCGTGCTGAATCGATGACAATCAGCCCATGGATCTTCTAACATGCTTTCGTGAAAGTATTGCTGAATTGGTACATCATTTCGTTTACTATGGCCATGCCCTCGACCATGCCTTTGACCATATCCCAAACCCATTCGCTATGAATCCGAATTAAATTCGATTAATTTTTTTTTCTTCACATTTTCTGTTGGCAAAATGAAAATTTAAAGAATATTTACTCTGTTTGAGTTGAAATTGCGGTTCTGATTTTGATGATAATTTTGATTGGAATAATTTAGTCGTCCCCTGAAACCTCCACGGCCATTAGATTCCTGTTGATGATTACCGATGGGGCTGCTGAAGTTTGGTGGTGAAAATTGTGAATCTGGAATAATAAAAAAATATCGAATTGATTACAAATACGAGCAATATATCCATAGGCTTCAGTTTCACTATCATGATTGTTACCGGAATTTTGTCTATAATTGAAATTTCGATTCCGATTTCTGTTATATGGATGAAATTGTTTATGATTTCCTTGATGTTGTGTAAAATTCCTAGCATTTCCATCATTCGCTTCGTTTCCGTTGTCGAATGATAGGAAATCCGTACTTGGATTCGATGATGGTTCATCTGGATTTGAGCTCATTTTTGTTAAGCTACAAAATAATAGTGAATAGTTTCAGTTGATTCGCATTTTTTAAATTTATGAAAAACAACAATCAACTTGACATACGAAGATCCAAACTATTGAAATATCCAATATATTTTTTGACAGATCAACAATAGCCAGAGCAAAGGTGAGAGATGGTATCGATAGATGGCGACACTATTAAATTGTCACATTTGTGTGTTTTTTTTTCAAATTTGAGTTCGATTGATAATATTGCCGATACAAAACTTATTATTTAAGTGAAAAAAAAAATAAATATATTTAGGTTACGTGAATGCCATCACATACCATTTTAAAGCTCCCACGACCATTGATATAATTTAATGGAGTTGTATGTGCGATGCGAATATCGATAGAATGAAGAAATTCGATAGAGGAGAAGGATAAAATCGACACACATAATTCATGATGCTTGTTCGATCACAATCGAACTATAAAGACATTGGACTTCAAAAAAAAAAGAAGTTGCATGGGAAAAAAAACTAATTTGACCGGCAAATTAATGCATGTGATTGTTTTTTTTTTTTTTTTTTGTAGAATACATTTTGCAAACGTTTTTGTCTGGTATGGATCGCATTGTTGTTGATGATTTTGCTTTCCAATTGAGTATGCCATTTTGCATATCCATCCACATGCTTCTTTTTTCGTTTGAGATCAACCGAAAATTCACTCAAATCATAAAAGTGCAAATGATAACTGATGCCGATAACAAAAACCGCATAGGTTTTTTTTTTGCACAAACACTCGGATTCGAATTGTGTAATAGAATCGAGAGCAAGGTGAATGCATTTGATTCAACACCGAATTTCAATTGAAAATGTCAAAATTATTTCCGTCCATTCAGTTTTTTTTGCATTGAACTCCCACTGCTTCTGCAATTTTCAACCATATCTATGGTATAAAAGAGTTTGACCGAAAATGAATCGATATTAAATCACATTTGCCCATCAACCAGTGCTGGAAACATGAAATTCTTTGTAAGTTGGTCCAACATTGATGATGATGAGTCGTAAATTGTTTTCCTTTTTTTTTTTCTTTTTTTTTTAAACAAATAATATTTTATCATTGAATTTTAGGTTGTTTGTATGTTTGCCGTGTTGGCAACCAGCTATGCTGAAGCTCCACTTCCATATGCAGCAGCAGGAGGACCTGGTGGTTTTACTGAAGGCTTTTCGTCCGATAATGGCCACGCATTTTCGGCCACCATTCGCCATGGATTTAATGATGATTCGGTGTCAGTTTCAGTACCAATACCGGCGGCACCAGCACCAGTTTATGGAGCACCAGCACCAGTTTATGGAGCACCCAACCATCAAAATGTTCCACATCACGAAACCGTTGAAGTTATCGAAGGACGCGCTAATTTGCCACCACCACGTACCGAAATTCTCAAAAATGTTCACATTCACAAGGTTGAACGTATTTTGGAACCATATCCAGTGCATGTTGATCGAACTATTGTCAGAACCAAACATATTGATCGTCCATATCCTCAACCAGTTGAAGTTATCAAAACAGTACCACAGCCCTACCATGTGGATGTCGTCAAAGAGGTCATCCGGCATGTCCCAGTGAGTTGATGTGTCAATTAATGTTTAAAATATTTTCTCGAATGAAAATTTCAAAAATTAAAATCATTTCATTTCATCAACAAGGTGCCACAACCAATTGAAGTGATCCGTGAACGTATCGAACATGTACCGGTTGACCGTGTCGTCCCACAAGTACGATCAAACACATTGAATGCATTTTTCTTTATGGACATGGGATGTTAATTGCTTATAATGAATTTTGTTTGCCATTTTTAGCCCTACGAAGTGATCAAAAAAATCGAAGTTCCAGTTGAACGCAAAGTTCCAGTATACATTAACAAACATGTTTCAGCCCCAGCTCCAGTTTATGGTGTACCAGAACAACACACCAGCCGGCATGTTCCAGTCCCAGCTCCAGTTTATGGTGTACCAGAACCACATAACAGCGGATACAATTATCCAGCTCCATATCATCATTAAGGAGAAAAAAAAATTTTTTTAAAACTGTTTAAGTTCCAGAGACTTCTTCTCTTTGCCGCAAAAAATTTGCACTCACTTTTCTTTTGTTATTTGTTCTTTAATTGCACACATCAAATGTTCTTTGAATGATTTAATGGATTGGATGAAAAAAGTTAAATGAAAAACATAATAAAAATTTAATTTGAAATACTTTTTTGGCTAGATAAAAATGGAATAATTTTATTGGCCGAACGGAATCAACATTGTTTTCGGCAATCAATTACTAAATGCATCCGATAAAGGGATATTTTGCTCATTTGAGTAATGCACTCGGTGCATTGCACCCCATACTATTTATGTTTTGATTTTCAATGTACTGCTATATTATGTTTCCAAACAATGTTTTTGCTTGCTTTTGTCGCACCAGAGCTATTCTCGTTTTATTTATTATGATCGATATCAATTTTCCAATGAAGTTTATTTTTCATATTTTCTCTCAATCGTTCCAGAGATCATCACTGTCGCGACATCATAAACGTTCATCACTGTAGAAATAATAATAATAATAATATTGATAAATTAAAATATGTTGTAAAAATAGATCGATTTCATTTTCATAAACAAAGCAATCAAATCGAATGGCATTTGAATTGTTTGTTATCTGTGATGCTTTATAACTCAACTAAGCTCAATTCATAGCTTCACTTAGCTACATTTATACATTTAATACATTTATCTATGTATTCAATATTTCCATTGCCATTTGCATTTCGCCTTTTATAACGATTCATTACAAGTTTCATCTGACTCATACTCAATTAAAGTCAATTAAAAATTGAACTCATTTCATACGCTACACATATATGAGAAAATTCAAAAGAAATTGTAATCGGGCCACTAGCCAGCCGTGTCGTATTCCAAACTATAAACAACAACAACAACAACAAAAAATTGACTTGTTTGCAAACATAATCGTTGATCTATTAAATATTGTTGTTGTCAAGTGCAGCAATTGGTCAGTGACCCTCTTAACAAATATTTTGGCCAATGCCAAATCTCAACGGAACTTCCAAAATTGTAATTGAAAATGGTGCCAATGATTCATACTCCAGATAATTATGATACGAAATAAACAGCAACAATAAAATGTTTATTGTCAAAAAAAAATAAAAAATAAAAGAAACCAATTAAAATAGTCTATTTTTAGCCGTGATCATGTGATGAGTGATGATGATTTATCAAATCATTGCACCTCACATATATGTATATAAATATCTAATAACAACAATGACTCAGGCTAAACAGATTTACAACACGAAATTGTTTATCACAAAAGTGCACATTCCAAAAACAGATTTCAAAGATATACAAAATAACAATACAGATTCTCAACCCCATAAAAAATTTGCACGTGCAAAACGGATGATCATTTTATAAATCAAGCGCACACTCCTTCGTACTTCGTGTCGAAATAATAATAATGGCATCAATCATAAGTACATACCTATACATATGCATACGATATGGATTTTTAGAAATTATTCAACTCGTGAGATTGGATTCGAAATTCAGACTCAGAAGCCGGTTCAATAGAAAATGAATGACAAAAAGTCTAGAGCTAATTCCCTGCTTTGAAATGGTCAACTTGTACAATTGCCGATGTACGTCATTCATCAATCAATATCAAATTAATTTTTATTACACATTTTAATAAAAAATAATAAAAAAAATAAAAAATAAAATTGATTTTATTACTATAGCGAGTGGTTGTGATCATTTGAACACAGTATGTTTGCATTGACAATGTTATAGAATGTTTTTTACTAATGCGTTCAATTGCGGCCGGCCGTATTGTCAATTGGCACTTTGAAACAATTCAATCAAGTGTTTTCTCATTTCTCATTCATTTGAGTCACGAGACTCGATATCCCGATAATTCGATACTCGAATAAAATTTATTATATTTTGATAGCATACGCATTGAAAATTGGGGCCAATGGAGAAGAAATGGAAAATCCTTGATTCAAAAAGTAAATAAAATCCATGTTTTAATTTTATATCGGATGGAATCAAAACATCACACGGTTAATGTGTGTTTTATTATAATTCTTTACTGCTCATCATTCCATTGTGGTGATTATTATTTTTGGATCTCTTTCGGATGAATTCAGTCAGACTTTATGCGCCATCAAATACAAATACAATCACAATTTTACTTTAATTCGAAAACAATGAATAATAATATCATATCGTTATTGCTAACCGCATAAATGAAAGGATAGATTTTTTTGTTTTTTTTTTTGTTTTTTTTTTCGTTCAATTATTTTATGGCTCCTGTAATGATATCATTAAATATATAGGTATATATATATATTAAGCCGAAGGACTGATAGGAAAATATTTTTATTCAATAAATACAATTATTATTATTAACAATGCCAATAACTATTTCAAAAGCAACACAATTATATTATATTGTTGATTCGAATATTATTATTTCTATTTTATCAATGTTTCTATTGTATTATTGCCATAAAGCATTTTATGGATGAAATGATAATGATTTGATTGTAGTTTTTTTTTCTCTTCTTTTGTTTTTTTTTTCTTCTTTTTTTTTCATTTTTTTTTCTTCATTTTTCATTTTTCATTGCTCATCGCTGATTCCCGAACCGAACTCGATCGATCGAAATTCAATGGATCGATATTATTCATTTCGACAATCAGACTGAACGTTTTTTTTTGTTTTTTTTTGGTCATTGGTCGAATCAACGTTGCAATGCATTTAGCATTTAATTGCTTTGCATATTTACTGACGCAATCAATAAATTATTGAATAATTGACCACCAAACGCCAAATATACACTTAATTCACGCATTGGCAGTCGGATTATGATTATTATGTAGGAACAATGAACAGTAGTACAAAATTTGCGAGAGTAATAGTTTGATATCATCAAGAAAAAAAAAATATAAAAAATTGTCTTTATTCAAAATGTATATTTAAATTTTGTATTAATTATGATGTAATGCACAATCGAATAGAGATCGTATCGAATTGGCTACGACTAATTCTTCCGTATATGTAATTTCCTTTCACATTGCAATTACCAATAACGCATTCGGCAATGTGTTACATGCAAAACAGAGTGAGAAATAAATAAAAATCCACACACACACACACAATCTTCAGGCGCGACGCCGAAAACGAAAAAAAAAACAGAATTGAATTTGCATAGAGAACAACACACATTTTTATAGATAAACAGCTGTTTAACGAACCTAGACTATGAACTATTCGGAAAGTGGTGTAAAAAAAAAAAAACGCCAAGATCCACAAATAGTCAAAACAGACATACAAACACCACAACTTATATAGTGTGTCACAGTTTTTGTGATCCGATGAGTGTTCGGCTTTTTATTTTCTTCTTCTATTTTTTTTGTTTTTGTTTTTGTTTTTAGTTTTCGGTTATCACGATATTCACTGTGAGGTTTTCATGTCACTTTTTCATATGATTTGATTTCAATATTTGTATTGTCGCAGGCCCGTTAATCGTATTCAACAATCTTTTTAGCTTTCAGTCGGTTTCATATTGTTTTTCTCTTTAAATGTGTACATATAAAATCGAAATTGAACAACGGCAAAATCGTAACACCATTAACAACAACAACAACAATCAACACAAAGACAAAGACAAAATAACAACGACAATGAAATCATTATAATGAAAAAGAAGAATAAAATAATTATTAAAACGGCAATTCTTGCGACTGTTGAAGCTGGTTTGATAAATGATAAGTTTTTCAGTTGTAATTGAGTGCTCCATTTGAAAACAAGGGACTTTATTAATTATTATTATCGATCAACAAACAGTTAGAGTCGTACAGTTCGAGCGACGGAACATTATATTAGATTTTAACCATTTCTCGTTTTCTCTTTTCGAAGACGTTTTTGTCCTGTTTTTTTTTTTCTCTCGAAATTCTGACTGATTTCGAACACAAAAAGTGCAAGAAACTGACTAAAGACAATTATTTATCGAAACTAAGAAAATTCAATTTGTGTTTGTGTGTGTGGTTTGTTTTGTGGATGAAAAAAAGATAGGAGTAACATTTCTAGTGCTTCATTGTTTGAATTTTCATCATCAAATTCAACGATAGCCGGATTTTATTCAAAAAGGGAGAGAAAAAAAATAGAAGATTTTGTCGCCATTGAATCATGGCGATTCGATCTCATATCTTTTAAGCAATTTTACTCAAGTTTATTTCGTTTCGGCGTCATTAAATAATAAACAACAACACGTGTGTGGTGTGCACCAGAATCATTGCCATTATTTTTATTTGATCGAATGATATTCGATTTGAATCGAGGAGGAGATTTTTTTTGTTCTTTCTTTCAAAAGCCGCAGAAGTAAAAACTCGAGGAAACAATGACAGAGTAAGTGAAACCGTTTTTTTTTCTTTAAATTCTTTCGTTCGATATTTTGTGGGGTTTTTCCGTTGCATTTTTAGCATTAAAGTGAAGATTTGTCGCCTATTTACTGTTTGTGAAGTTCATTTTGGCACCGACAAACATTTGTTTTGTGTGTGCGTGCGCGCGCGCGCGCGATTATATTATGCACTCGTTCGTTCGTTCATTTGGTTGTTACTTTCAATTTTGCATTCGGGCATCTGGTAATGAGCCGCATGCCAAAAATTACGAACTTCTGAACATTAAATTGTTTTTATCAAATTCAACGGCTCATTTTTTCTTTTTTTTTTGTGTGCCTACAATAGATCACGAATTACGGTACCAAAAGGAACTTTCGATCTCACTTGATGAGTGCAAAATTCAAATTTATTGGTAGCGAACGAATATTTTGGTGTGTTCGGTGTTTGAAATCGTAGAGTGTAAAAATGAAAAACCTAACGAAATCTCACGAATTCCACGCACACAAATCCAAATTACACAATATGCATTTCAGAATTGTTTCAAAATATTTGTCTAATTTTAGAAATAAAAAAATTTTCCACTTTGGTGTTTGGGCATTTGTCATATGAATTGTCATTAGTTTTAACTAATGTTCACGCATTCCGTATGAAATATGCACAAATAATTTAAAATCCAATATCGAAAATCATTTACGAATGCTTTTTATAATTTGCATATGATTTTATTCAAAAGAGTCAGTCAAAAAGACGCCAACAATAGGTGTGTGTGTGTGTGTGTGTGTGTGTGTGTGTGTGTGAGGTGTGAAAATGTTACCGTTTGCCGATAAAATGCGCGTCAAATAAAATGCGCACTGAATAAATTAATGGTCAAAATGTAAAATATTCGGAAGGAAATTTGATAGGAATGTTTTTTATTTGAATTTTTGATGAATGATCGCCGGAAATACATACAAGAGAATTCACAATTTTTCATTTTTATTTTTCTATTCAAAATTGTTAACATTTCGAGGCTGATGATATATAATAATAATAATAATAAGTAATCTGTTTAATTCCTAAAAACAAAAAACAAAAAACAAAATATAGCAATAAAATGGATACACACACGCTAGTCGATTCGAATCACATAAAACCAACAATCGTTTCGAATGGAAATATTTCAAATAATTCACATCGAACGCAACAACATGACATCGTTCAAATGCAAATGGAAACTCAAACAACACCAACAACAATCCAAAGCGTCAACAATACATCCATACATAAAGGAAAAGCATTGCGACAGGTGGTTGCCGCATTTATTGCAAATTTAGGCACTATTAATACGGGATTAGCGTTTGGTTTTAGTGCTGTTGTTATACCACAATTGCAACAATCGGATTCAATTATTCAAATTGATGAGAATCAAAAGTCATGGATCGGTAAGATTCAAAAAAGAAATTTTTTTCTTTTTATATTTTTATAGTATTTATGGTCGAATCAATTCAATCAAACTTGTGGAATCACAATTGTGTTGCTAGGCTGGCGATAATAGGGTAGTTTCAAAGTGCAAAACATTCGGATCGATCACATTTCATCGATTCGCTAACGGAAAATTGTCGATATTTCAATTTTTGAACGTTGCTCACCAATTATGGCACATAATGTTTTCGACACTATGAATTTCGATGAAGCTCTCTAATCAAACGTTCAAATTCAATGTAACCTTTTGATTAATTCAATTGAAACGCGTGCTTGATGCTTATGAGCAATCAACAGCATATGATTAAACAAATAAGTTTTTACTCTGGACTTTTTATTTGCGTCGTCGCGAATAAGAATCACGTTTTTGTTTTCGCAATTTGAGAATTTTGAATTATAAATGTGGATTAAATTGTGACTGACGCATCGCCAGCAAATAAGTCTCATATTGCGATAATGTCATGTAACGAAAAAAAAAACGAAACAAAAAAATCCTGTCCAGATGATTGCCGTTAATTCAATAAAAAATGACGGCATTTTTTTCCTCTTCATTATTTTGATTGAAATGGAACGTATCTCACAAAGCCAGAACCGCACATTTGCCAAACATTTCGCGCAGCAGTTGATAAAGTGTGTTTTTTTTTCTCTCTGTAAAATGAAATCACATGGCTTTGGCTATTGATAATGTTGATTATGGGCAGCTCTAATCACATCCACCAATTTTTTTTTTTTTTCTATTCTTCTGTCCTTTCTTTGTCGTTCGTCAACATTACAATTTGCAAATGATTCTGAAGCATTCAAATTAATATTTACCACATGCATTTGTTATTTATAATTATTATAATAATTGAATAAAATAAAACGACCAATTCGATTGTTCGTTAAATTATTATGATTCAAAGTGCACTTTTTAATTGACCGTTTTAAACTTTTCCAACTTTATCATTTATATAACAGCATCATTATCATCGTTGAGCACACCGGTAGGTTGTATTTTGAGTGGCTGGATGATGGATCGATTTGGTCGAAAAAAAACATTATTATTAACGGAAATTCCATTGATATTCGGTTGGTTGCTCATCTCAATGGCCACCGACATTCGAATGATTTACGGTGGCCGTTTATTAGTTGGTCTTGGTTCCGGAATGGTTGGTGCTCCAGCTCGTGTTTATACATCAGAAGTGACACAACCTCATTTACGTGGAATGTTGGGCGCTTTAGCATCGGTTGGAATTAGTTTTGGTGTTTTGTCACAATATATTTTGGGGACATTTTTACGATGGCAAATGTTATCCGCTATATCAGCTATAATACCAATTGCTGCATTTATTTTTATGTGTTTAATGCCTGAATCACCAAATTATTTAGTCTCACGATCAAAATCGGATAAGGCACTCAAAAGTTTACACAAATTACGCGGATCCAAATGTAATATACAACATGAAGTTGATCATTTAAAACAATTTACGCTAAAAACTCAGGCCACTGCCCGTAAACCAACATTTAAAGAAACAATTAGTGCTTTACTTAGTCCGGCTGCTATGAAACCATTCGGTATTCTTGTTACGTATTTTATGTTGTATCAATTTAGCGGTGTTAATTCGCTTACATTTTATGCGGTCGATATTTTTAAAATATCCGGTTCCGATTTTGATCCAAATTATTGTACCATTTTTATGGGTGGATTTCGATTGATGTTCACGATTATCGCTTGTATTTCGATGCGGCGTTGTGGTCGACGACCTTTAACATTTATCTCAAGTAAGTGTGTGTGTGTGTGTGTGCACATCAGGTTCAACCAGGCCAATTTTGTCATTAATTCAATTTTTTTTATTTTTTAATCCATGTGATTTATATAGGTATCGGTTGTGGAACCTCTTTAATTGGATTAGGCCTGTATTTGTTATACAAATTTAGATTAGAACAATCGAATCCAGATGCAGAGATGCCAGCAAAATGGTTTCCAGTACTTTGTCTATTTGCATTTACAATTTGCTGTACAATGGGCTATTTAGTGGTGCCTTGGGTTATGATTGGTGAATTGTATCCGCAAAAAGTTCGTGGCATTGTCGGTGGTATGACCACATTTTGTGCACATTCTTTTGTTTTTATCGTTGTCAAAACATATCCAAAGCTAACGCATGCACTTGAATATCATGGAACATTCCTCCTGTATGGGAGTATTTCAGTAGCTGGTAAGCTTTGTTTAAAAACAAAAACAAAAATTTAAGACCAACCAAAAATTAATGGAAATTATTTCATTTGTTCGTTTTGCAGCCACTGTGTTTTATTATTTCTATTTGCCGGAAACCAAAGGCCGAACATTACAAGAAATTGAAGATTATTTCTCTGGTCGGACAACAACATTGAAAGCTAAAAAAACCGCCACCGCATCCAAATTTAATATTAATTTGAATGAAGCCGCCAAAGAACAAACATTAAAAATAGAAAAAGAAAAATTACTGTTAGCTTGACGTGTCAGTTGAGCATTTCTTCTGATTTATTTTTTTTTTTATATATATATTTTTGATTCTTGATTTGTTTAAAGATGCGGAATTTAGTGTGGGTATAGGTAAAATCGTTAAGCATCAAAGCTTGAAGTGTTTTTTTTTTAATAAATAGATGAATACATAGGCAAACGGTGGCTCCAAACCATTTGAAAAACCTGGACTTCACCTATACCCATCCATTTAGGGATTATTTACAGAAATTTTTTTTGTTTTTTTTTAGGATTTTTTTTTTTAATAATATAAGTGTAGATAGTTTATTAAATACGGACCCTTTAATGGCTTCAATTTATAGTTCGTGGATATTTCGGATAAAAAAAATAATAAATTAGCATTTAAGATTAATTATTTGATATTTGTATTGAGTATTTGAGCATGAAAATTGAAAACAATTGAAAAATAATCTACTTACATTTGCCAAAATGAAACAAGTTCCTAGAATAACCAATGTACGTTCGTCTGTCTGTTTTCTTATTATTTGTTAAGTTATTGGGTTCTTGGCTCATATAATTTTTTTTTAAGCCAAATACAATAAATGAATGGAAAAAATAATAGTTAATAACACTCTTTTCTTGTGCCAGGAAGGTGCGTGTGTGTGCCAAAAATATGTACGGATACCGTTGATTGTGACATCAACCACATTCAACGTTCAAACGTTTCCCGTGGCAACAACGAATTTGTTTGAAAAATCTAAAAAAAAAAAGAAATGAGTTTCTCTTAGTAAACAAATGATAAATTCTGTCTGAAAAATTTTATAAAAATGGATTCATTGTCAACATGTGAGAATGATAAAACAGTATCATCGCATTCAATTCAACGAAAAGTGATTTTAGAGTTCATTGGCCAAATCCAAAAGGAAGTGTCATTTTATACAACAAATGAAAAATATACGAATCGTCATGATATCGATTCACAGCTTCAGTGTCAACGAATCAGAAAAATATTCGATACATGTATTCAATACATCAAATTGGCTTCATATTTACCAACATTTTTGATTGAATCGCAACAAATTGCCGTTGCATCGATTCCATTACTGGAACGCACCTCTCTGAATTTAGCTGATATTTTGTCAAAACAAGAAGAATTTAATTTGGTGCTTGGTCGTTATTTGACTGCAATTGAACTGGATCAGAACCGCATGCAGCTATCGCATATTGATGATTCACAGGTAAAAATAAAATTTACAATTTCACGATATTAATCATGTGACCATTGGTCAATTGATTGAATTTAAATGTCAAACAGTTATCAGTCGGGGTTCGTAATATAATTGCCATTTTGTGTGCATTGAAACGGATAGCCGAACATAAAATCCAAACAAGTGCATCATTGGAATTAGCAAAACAAAAAGTTTTCCATCACATTTGGTCAAACAATGACGCAAATGTGCGCAAAATAAATGCCATAATTCGTGAAATGGAAGAGATTCAGGCGAATATTTTGCAGAATACAATCGTAAAACGAGATGAAATTCAACAATACAAACTTGAATGGGAACAATTAGAGCAAAAAAGCGAGAATGAATTCACACGCGTGATGTAAGACTGAAAAAGAAACTCTTTCTCATTCTATTTTTTTTTTTCGTTTTTCATTTTTTTTTTTCGTTTATCGATTTTTCATTTATCGTTTGTCAAACACCCACACTATCCAGGATCAATTCAAACAAAACAATGACCGAACTGTGCGAAATTGGAAAATGCCGGCAATTAGCGGTCAATGAATCATTGCGAAAGGCCCAACAAATGTTTGATACATTGCGCAAAAATGATTTGTGCGAACAAAATGAAATAACAATCAACAAGTGAGTGACAATGTTGTGAATGTTTGTATATAGAATGACGATACAAAAAAAAAAAAAAAAAAATACAGCGACAAAAAAAATGATAAAAAAAAATGTAAATATTTGTTTATTTTTATTTATTTTGTAAACAGAATGAATCTAGAGCGTAAATTGAAAGATATTCTATTGTTGTATGACCGTGAAATTGGCGAACGCAACGATCAATTGAAACAATATAAAAAGATATTGGACAACGAATCAGCCACATTGGCGCTATGGAATGAAAAATATGACAAACAAAAACAACTTTATGATCAAATTCAAGCGGACCAAGAGGCCGAAGAGTTGAAATGTCGAGAAGAGCTAATTTTATTATTTTTGATGAATCGAGCCGCACGAATTATACAAAAAGCTTATCGACGGATTTTGGAGCAGAAAAAAATGAAACGAAAGGGACGAAAGGGTGGAAAGGGAAAAAAATAGAATATGTATTTCAAAATTTAGAAATCACCTCAGCATTCAGCGCAATTTTCATCCATTATTACGTTAATGGAATCATATTTAGCCTAAATTACGTCAACCATACGTTTGTCCTTTGGGGTCAAATTACTTACTGCACCTTAACTTTGAACTACCAAAAAAATGTCGTTTTCATTAAAAGCGACATAAATTGAAAAGGGACAATATTTTAGTAAATACATGCATTTGTTTTTTCTTTTATAAAATCGATTTTATTTATATCGTTTCAATAAATCGGTCAATGATGAGACTTGCCACAAATCAAAATGTCCAATCATTTATTTAGAGCAGAAAAAATCAATATTTCACATATTTTATATTTACATGTCCGATTGTGAGTCGGATCGTTGAATCACTTGTTGCTTTGCAATCGGAAGGCGGTCATTATCGTATCGTTTGGGATTTCCCTTAATAAATGAATAAAAGTACACATGTACAGGCTGCTGGTGCTACATTTAGAATTGGAAAAAGGCTGTCTTCGATTTGAAAAAGAACTAGATTTTCGCTAAAAAGTGGATCCTGCCACCGGCTAAATCTGAAACCAGCCCAATCTAAGACATTCTGAAGACATATTCATATTCCACTTTATATTTGTGTATCTTTTCGCTTAATATTATTTTTTTCAAATAAACCATTTTTTAATTTTAATCAGTCATATTTCTAATTCCATCTTGTGATTCACACATACATATTCCATTGTTGTTTTTTTGTTTTTTGTTTGTTTTTTTTGTGACTCATATCGCATTCAATGTTTGGCATTCAGCATATGGCATTGCTACACATACCATTTACCACCACCATGCATATGATATTCGGCATTCAAGTGAACCGTTCAATATACGTGTATTTTACACACTGCACACCACATATCCACATTCAGATGGAATTGTTGAAATTTTTTTTTCTATTTAAAATCCCCAACAGATGACGAGTTTATATTCAGTTGATTTTCGCCCGTTGAATTGTGATAATCTATTTGGTTAAGTGCGTGTCCGACAAATTCTCGACAAACAAAGTTCTTGACAATTTGTTTTTTCAATTTTTTTTTTCTTCTCGTGAAAGGAAAAAAAATGTAAGTTCATTTGACGGCCAAATTTTACATAAATGTTTTTTTTTCCATAGGAACAATGAACAATTCTCGGTTCCAGTGAATGTCATAATAAAAGATTCTTCATTTTTTTTCGCGGTTCAGTGCTAAATGAGATTTGTATAGAAACTTTTTCGCAATAAATCGTAAGAATAATCGGAAGTTGTCAATCGATTTGGCACTTTTGAATCAACCAAAAATCATCTCATTTAGTTCGGCTTCAATAAATTTTTGTCTTTTTGTACGCATTAATGGTTTGAGAATGTTTTTTTTTTTTTTTTTTTCATTCTCCACTCCTGCGACAAATCAATCAAGCGGCAAGCAACTCCTACCTACGACGAAATGAATAAGAAAAGATTATTAATAACAAAACTCTGATTCAGTTTTCGATATAATTTCGGGCGTTTTGCATTGTTAGTTTTGAAGCAATTTATATTTGATGTGTGTTTTTCGTTATTCATCAACATAAATCGACATCGTTATTATTTTTTGGTATTTGGGTGGGGTAGAAAAACGGAACCAATTATCGTGGAAAACAAAAGTGATAAAAAATATCTCTATATCAAAACATGAACAATGAACGGTGGTGAACAAACCACTGAAGCGTTTATTTATCACTCTAAATACACACATCATGAATTATTGTTAATATTTCCAAACAAACCAAAACAATAACCAGACGGAGAGAAAAAAAAATTGGCGTCCCAAATATTCAAAGAAAAAAAAAGAAGAGAAAAATCGATTTTATTCAAGTGTGCAGTGTGCAATGTGCAATGCACAATAGTCTTCGATAGCCCTTTATGACCTTTTACAACCATCTTTGCCATTCTCAAGCCATTCAAATTCCGGAATTCTGGAATTTCTTTGAGATTCAAATGAGGATACCCAAATTTTCCATTGAATGTCCGAATAATGATAATATGAACGATATAAAAGCACGCAACGTTGTCTCATTAAAAATTGATAAAAAAAAACATATGTTGTAAATTATGTACACTAGACAATGTACACAGTGTACACACTACACACTACACACTTGAGGTCATACTTTATTCGAAGGATTCGAAATGGGCGGTTCCAAGTTCCGACGGAAAATGTACATTTTATTAATTTAGTTGAAACAAACTAATCGATCAGGTTGATAACAGTCAATGTTAAAATTGATCGGAAAATATTTTGACCATTTCCTGATTTTTCTGGTTCATCCAAAAAGATGCCAAATCCAAATTTTACCATTCCATTAATATGAGGTTGCGAATAAATGGGGTGCTGGACGTTGGCCAAAAAAAGAACGCGTATTTCAACATTTAACGGTCATCATGTAAATTAAAATTCGTTAATCCATTGTGTACAGTATATATGTAATCGACACGCAAACACCATAACCTGCAGCTCACAACCACACAACTCAATGAGTTAATTGTTAATTGAGCGTTAAACTCACTGACTGACGCAATTATCCTCATTTTCACTATTATTTTATATTCGGACGGTCAGTAGCTCGGACATATCCTCAAAATTCCATTAAATTTATTTCATTGTGTATAACCATTGACGCTCAGGGGTCTCAGGGGTGATAGTGCCCCATTCTGAGCCATAGAAATTTCGGTTTGAGACTCGGCAGAATTGTTTCCGGAAATCAACTCCCAGTCATAAATTTTTTTTTTTCCGGAAAAATGGTTCTTACACTAGATTTATTTGGCTTTCGGGAAAACACACCCTTTTTAATTTACGAACTTTGAGCATCAATGCACGGTTATGTTGGCTTTCCGAACGGCAAAAAATGGAAAAAAAAGAAAAGATAAATATGTTGAATTTGTTTGCATTGTCTGTCATAGAATCAACAGAAAAGTGGAATTTTGTTATCGTGTCGGTATGCGTGTCCATAACATAAGTCTGGCCAAAGAAAAAAGATACGATAGACAGAGTGATAAAATAGAGAATAAGAACCGTTTAATTATTTTGAAGTGTAATTTCATTCAAATACAGGGCAAGACACACACGCTCATGAAAATGAACAGGGCCAAAGGTGGAAACAAGACACACTGGACAACGGGAAACACATATTTTTTCAACCAAAATTACAATAGTTCATCGTTTAATTCCGATATATGTCCATGAAAATCAACCATTTTCCAAATCGATTTATGTTTTTGTTCAGTGTTTATCGAAACGTTCGATTGGAATGTTGATTTTGGTGTGTGCATTCATTTGGAATGCTGTTGTGGTTGGTCGCTTATTATAGGTGAGAAAAAAAAGGGATAAAAGCATTTCCATGTGATGTGGCTGAAGATAATGACCATTAAGGAAATACCAACTTTTTTGGAAAACAAATTTTAAAAAGATTTTCGAAAAAAACAATTTTTGTTTTCTGTCTGAATTTGATAAAAATCAATCAGGACCGATCAAGAAGTAATACAAACAAAGTCTGTTTTGGTGTATCGTTGTGGTGCCGTCCTTTTGGTTGGTTCACTAATGAACAATCAACTGAATTATCAGGAATTTTGAACAAATCATGTACGGTCGGCGCAGATTTACTTTGAAGGTATCGATATCGTTTGAATTAATTTCCTCCACATATCCACTAATTTTCACTGGACACTGTGGACACATCTGCGCCGCTATTCCAACCACGAATCAGATGTGTTATTTATTTGGCAACATTGTGACAACATTTATTATTATTTTTCACTTTTTAGATGGCTAATCGTCCATCGAGTTCGATGTCTCGCAGCGAATCCGAATTGATCAATCGATGCCAACGTGCCTTAGACGATGGCACCAAAAAAGATCCCATTGAAAAATTACGTTTATTGTGTTTGGCACGCGGTGCATCGGGCATTGTGGGCCTAGGACGTGCATTCCGTCGCATGGATGATGATGGCAACAAAGCGTTATCACTTGAAGAATTCATTAAAGGGATTCATGATAGCGGATATGAGTGTACGGACGAAGAAGCTGGTGAAATGTTTAAGCGGTAATTTTGTTTCTGTTGTTTTTATTCTGCAAAAATATTCCATTTCATCAGAAATTACTCCGAATTAGATGTTTGAAAATGAAATTTGAATGATTTATTCCCTTTTTTTTTTGTCGCACAGTTTCGATACCGATGGCAGTGGTTCGATTAATATGAGCGAATTTTTATTGCAACTAAGACCACCGATGAGTCAAAATAGACTTAATATTATTGGCGAATGTTTCAAGAAATTGGATAAAACGGGCGATGGTGTTATTACCTTAGATGATTTGAAGTAATTTACCATATTTTTTCCCCCGAATCATATTGATTCATTTTGTTTGTAAATTAATTCGATGATTTTTTCCTTTTTCCATTCAGGAATGTTTATTCTGTCCGTCATCATCCACAATATACGAGGTTAGTAGTGACGATCGCATCGATGCCATTTCGAACATTCAATTCCATCAAAGTATTATCACGATTTCAATTTACATTTCAGTGGTGAACAAACAGAGGAGCAGATCCTAAATCGTTTTTTGGCCAATTTTGAAGAAGGCGGTATCGTTGACGGTCGTGTTACCGAAGAGGAATTCTTCAATTATTATGCTGGCATTAGTGCTTCAATTGATAACGATGCATATTTTGATTTACTTTTGCGACAAGCATACAAATTATAAATCAAACATGGTATAGCAAATGTGACACGCTGTATGCCCACACGAATGCCATACATCGACTTCTGTTCCAAAGACAACAAATTTTAAGTTTTTAGCTCTATTTATTTTTTGAGAATAACAATTACGCCAAAAAAGAAAACAGTCAAAATCTGTTTTTTATTCACTCAAACACATGGATGGTTTACCAAGGAACAAGTTTCGCTAAGATTAATGATGATTGAAAGTTTTTGTAGGGCAACCGTGGATCACGACCATTCTTATTCCAATAGTTTGTATTTGTTGATTAATTCATTTGTTCAGTTCATTATCCGCCCGAACATCACGTGATATATTTTCATGTGCTCGATTAATTTTACAATAGCAATCAATAAAATGTTAATTATTATTATTATTATTTCGTTTGTAAAACGCCAAAACAAAATAAAGTTTATCAACCAAAAACATCGATTCATTTCGATAAATGCTATTTAATTCCAAACATATGCATTTCATTTCAAACGAATCAAATAAAATAAAGAGAGAGAGAGAGAGAAAGAGTATTTAATAAGTAAATACAAAATAAACAACGTCAGTGTAAGTGATTATTTATTCGATGGGAACAGAATTCGGTTCAAAAATCGTGTATTAAATATTATCCAAACAAAAACATCGCAAACGCCATCGACAAATGGTGACCGAATCGATAACTAAGACAATTTCCACATATATAATTAACTGATTGTTGTGCATTGCTATGCCTCCAGTCTATCCAAACAGTATAGAATTGCATGTGTAGGCAGATGCGATTGACAGTGCGATTCGGAATTTATTGAACATATTTAACATTGAGCATCAAAGAAAATCATTTATTTTTCACAAACGCCTTTACCGAAATTATTCGAAAATAAATTATTTTTTAATCAAATTTGATATTCAATCAAAAAAGTTAAATAAACCGGCATCTGTGTATTTGTTCAGAAAAAAAAAAAATAAAACAACAAACTTCCCATTGAATTATTACGAATTGTAATACGCCATGTCTTGTCATCCCAATTTTACTTTAAAGGTATCGATTTTGCTTCAAATATTTGTTTTCATTCGTTTCATTTTTGTTTCATATTTGTTTCCAAAGGACACTAAACGCCGTATTCAATACGGAATCAGATGTCTTATTTAGTTTTAATCTTTATAACGACAATAACAAATATTATAATATTAATTTCACTTACCAGATGGTCAATCAACCAATGACTTCGGAGGCTCGCAGCGAATGTGAATTGAGTGATCGATGCCAACACGATTTAGACGATGGCACCAAAAGAGATCCCATCAAAAAATTACGTTTATTGTGTTTGGCTCGCGGTGCAGCCGGCTTTGTTGGTCTTGGCCGTACATTCCGTCGCATGTTCGGTGATGGCAACCGAACATTATCATTTGAAGAATTCAAAAAGGGGATTCGTGACAACGGATTCGAGTGCACGGACGAAGAACTTGAAGAAATGTTTGAACGGTAATTTTTTGGAAAAAATAAAATAAAATTCCACTTCAGTTGATATTTGGAATTATGTAATAATTGAATGATTTGTCTTCGTTTGCAGTTTCGATACCGATGAAAATGGTTCGATCAATGTCACCGAGTTTTTGGCAAAACTCAGACCACCGATGAATCAAACCAGACTTAATACTATTGGCAAATGCTTCAGGAAATTGGATAAATCAGGCGATGGTGTTATTACCTTGGATGATTTGAAGTAATTTACAATTTTTTTTTCTTTTTTTCCAACAAAATTCAAATTGTTTTTGTTTCGTAATCAATTCCATGTTTTTTGAATCTTCTTTTTTAATTTAGGAAGGTGTTCTCTGTTCTTCATCATCCACAATATACCAGGTTTGTAAAGCAATCTCAAAGAAATCGATCTGTTTTTCTGATCCGTTGAAATTCCATTTTAGTGGTGAAAAAAGCGAGGAGCAGATCCGAAATCACTTTTTGGCTGAATTTGAAGAAGGTGGTGCCGGTGACGGTCGTGTTACCGAAGAAGAATTCTTCAATTACTATGCCAGCATCAGTGCTTCGATTGATGACGATACATATTTTGATTTACTTTTGCGTCAAGACTATAAATTATAAATCAAATATGGCCACTTGGACTCACATGTATGTCTATTCGGAATACTAATCACCGATTTTTGTTCCAAAGACATCAAATAATCAGTTTTTAGCTTTATTTTCGTTCCTGATGGAAAACTGTCAAGATTTATTGTTGATATCTTAGAAGCCATGGATCCGCTGATGGTTTTCCAAAATAGAAACATCGTTAAACATTAATAAAAAGTAAAGGCATTATTCTAGGGCAACAGGCACATACAAGCATTTTACTCGTCGAACATTATGGGCCGTTTAATTCCAACAGTTCTCATTCATTGCTTTAAAATTAAATATAATCATTCCTCTAGTACTTTAACCACCCAACCAGCACGTACAAAATAAAGTCTATCAACCAAAAAAAATCTCAATTCATTTTCAATTGAATTAAATAAAATAGAATCAGAGCTTAGTGCAGAATGGTTTATTTTTCATCCAATTATTTATCGATTAATATTCAAAAAAAAAAACATCGCAAACGCCATCGACAGATGGTGACAGAATCGATAACTAAAACAGTTTCCAAATATATAATTAACTGATCGTTGTGCATTGCTTTGCCGGCGGTTCATCCAAACAGTATAGAATTGCATGTCTAAGCTGATGGGATTGATAGTATGATCCACAATTTATTGAACATATTCTATTGCGCATTAAAAAAATTTCATTTTTCACAAACGCCTTTTACCGAAACAGTTCGCAAATAAATTATTTTTATTGAATTTGATAATCAATCAAAAAAGTTAAATAAACCGGCATCTGTGTATTTGTTTGGAAAAAATAAAACAAAAAACATTCTATTGAATTAAAACGAGTTTTAGCACGTCATGTCTTGTCATCCCAACTTTACTTTAGAGGTATCCACTTTATGATATTTATTTTAGTCCCAATGATAGCTTAAAACAACAATTGATAACTAATGAAAAAAAATGTCGAAAACTAAATCGGCCAAAATTATAGCTAAAGAAAATTTTAAATGTAGGGCTGAGAGTGAAAGTGACCAAGAAAACGTTAAAAGTAAAAGTGTCCAAAGATAGTGCAATTTGACATCTAAATTCATCTAAAATTAAATGAAAAACGGACACTTTTACCCTTAACGTTTTTTTGGTCACTTTCACTCTGAGCCCTACAAGTTATCTCTATTTTGGGCAATTTGAAAGCTAAAATTCCTTTCATTGCATTTGTGTTGTTTACAACGCATACAATGTGTATTACGCATTACGAATTAAATTTGATTCGAAAATATATTTTGAGCAAAAAAATCGTATTTGTAGTGGTTCAATGGGATGCAAACTGCGCATATCAAAATATATATTGAAACCAAATTTAATTCTTAATGCGTAATACACATTCTATAAAGTGGGTAGTGTGAATCACACCAATGCAATGAAATGAATTCGTTTTTCGGAAGAAAAAGCTAAAACAGGCAAGAATGTTTTCCTAGACTTGAACCTGAAAAAAGTGATTTCTTAAGGTTGAGCTCATTTCTAAAAAAAAATCATTTTCGTCACATTCAAGTCTAACAACGCATTTATTTTATACGCAACTTCTCAATAACCACTCTGAAAAAGGACCTATGCCATTCATATTATAATATTAATTTCACTTACCAGATGGTCAATCATCCATTGACTTCGGAGGCTCGTGACGAATGTGAATTGAGCGATCGATGCCAACACGATTTAGACGATGGCACTAAAAGAGATCCCATCGAAAAATTACGTTTATTGTGTTTGGCTCGCGGTGCAGCTGGCTTTGTTGGTCTTGGCCGTACATTCCGTCGCATTTACAATGACAACCAAATCTTATCATTTGAAGAATTCAAAAAGGGGATTTCTGACAACGGATTCGAGTGCACGGACGAAGAACTTAAAGAAATGTTTGAACGGTAATTTCTGGAAATAAGAAAATAAAATTCCACTTCAGTTAATATTTGGAATTATGTAATATTTGAATGATTTGTCTTTGTTTGCAGTTTCGATACCGATGAAAGTGGTTCGATTAATGTCGCCGAGTTTTTAGCAAAACTCAGACCACCGATGAATAAAACTAGACTTAATACTATTGGCAAATGCTTCAGGAAATTGGATAAATCGGGCGATGGTGTTATTACCTTGGATGATTTGAAGTAATTTACAATTTTTTTTTTCTTTTTTTCCAACAAAATTCAAATTGTTTTTGTTTCGTTATCAATTCCATGTTTTTTCAATCTTTTTTTTTAATTTAGGAAGGTGTTCTCTGTTCTTCATCATCCACAATATACCAGGTTTGTAAAGCAATCTCAAAGCAATCGATCTGTTTGTCTGATCCATTGAAATTCCATTTTAGTGGTGAAAAAAGCGAGGAGCAGATCCGAAATCACTTTTTGTCTGAATTTGAAGAAGGTGGTGCTGGTGACGGTCGTGTTACCGAAGAAGAATTCGTCAATTATTATGCCAGCATCAGTGCTTCGATTGATGACGATACATATTTTGATTTACTTTTGCGTCAAGACTATAAATTATAAATCAAATATGGCCACTTGGTCTCACATGTATGACTATTCGGAATACTAATCACCGATTAATTGTTCCGAATACATCAAATAATCAATTTTTAGCTTTATTTTCGTTCCTGATGGAAAACTGTCGATATTTGATCCCTCTGAAGCCATGGATCCACTGATGGTTTTTACAAAACAGAAGCATCATTAAACATTTATAAAGTTTGAAGATCCTTCGGCAATAGAGCAACAGGAACACACAAGCATTATACTCATCGATCATTATGGATCGTTTAATTTCAACAGTTTAATTCATTGATTTTAAAATTGAATATAATTATTCATTAATTATTAATCATTCCTCTAGTACTTTATCCACTAACGTTCACTTTAACGTATAAAATAAAGTCTTTCAACCACAAAAAAATATCAATTCATTTTGCAGAGGGCTATTCAATTCTGCACAAATATGCATTTCATTTCAATTGAATTGAATAATATAAAATAAAATCAGGGTTGGTTGCAGAATGGTTTATTTTTCTTCATTCAATTATCTATAAATATATATATTCAAACAAAAACATCGCAAACGCCATCGACAAATGGTGACAAAATCGATAACTAAAACGGCCACCACACACAAATAGCTAACGAATCACTTTTGATTCAATGTTCAATGTTCGCTATGCATTGCAATGCCGACGATCTATCCAAGTTGTATGGAAATTGTATATTATAAGGAGATCCGATTGACGGTGTACGCTTTCGATACTGATTTGTTTGTTTGTATATTGATTATCTTTCAAATTCATAACAAATTATATGTGCGATACGAAATGGTGAACCTTGTAGTTTGTACGATAACTTGGTCAACCGTCAACCGTCAGCAGTTTTTTTTTTACACAAACAAACACACACACACACACACACATAAAGACAGACAGACAGACAAAAACAGACGATTTTCAGCGTAATAATAAAAAAAAAATCGGACAAACGAATATACATTGTCGGTTAACAGATTGTACAATTCAGTCATAATCGAAACCGTCATCGTTGACGTTTGTTCACGTATTTTTTGTGTTCCTGTGTATTGAGAATTTCTTATTTGTGAGTTGTATTTGAAGAGAGAGAAAAAAATTAATAATAATTATATTACGATTGATCCAGAGGGAAGAAGAAAGAACAAATGAACGATTAAACGAAAAAACAAGAAAAAAAAATCGAAAAAAATAAAAATAAAAAAATAAGCCAATCATTATTGTTATTATTCGATTGCATGCACAAAAATTTCGACTGGCTGAACATTTAAAGCAATGTGATTAATATTTCGTTTAATTTGTTGTTTTTATTTTCGGAATTTTTCATTCGCATTTGTTTTCATTCCTAATTTGAATCGACACTTTGTCTTTGTATTGCAAATTTCGAAAATTGAACCGCAATTAAAATTCAATCGAATTGCATCGCATCGAAGCGTGTTCAGATAATCACAACAATCGAATCGTTTTTCTTTACATTTATTCTTTTATTTTCCATATCAAATAAAGGACCGAAAGGACAGGGGGAAAAACAAAGAACGAAAGAAAAAGAAGAAGAAGAAGAAGCTATCAATTAAATCAACGTCAAATAATAAAAACAACAACAATTTGACTAACTGACCGTTTGGCTAATGAAATAGGATTCGCACAGCTCAGTCGCACGTTAGAGTTTCATTAGATTGTTGCTATTGTACTGTTGTGCTGCTATTGTGTTTTGTTTTTGTTATTATTTCTTTACTTCGTCCGAATAGAATAAAAAGAAAGATCAAAAAAACATTCAAAAACTAACGAAATATAGAAGAAATCAGCTTCACGCCATCGAACAAAAGGGAAGTAACCGCGGTTATTTTTCAAAAAAAAAACCACAACAACGGTGCAATAAAACATCATTTCCAGTAAACAAGAGAATAAAACGAAAAAAGAACCAGAAGTCTAAATTGAAGTCGAAATTGAAGCAGTTACAAACATGTTCCATAAAAAGTGTTATATTTTTGTTGCTGTTTTGTTAACAGTTTGCGGTAAGTTAAATTTTTTTTTTTTTTTCATCAAATAAAAATGTTTTTTTTTCTGTTTTCTCGATTTCATTGTTTTGTGTTGAAAATAATAATTCAGCACTCTGTTTTGTTCTTGCAACAGGTTTTGTTGTAATTTTTTTTTTCAAATAAATTCATTTTAGTTTTTTGGCCTCATGAAGATTCGGCATTATTAGTTTCAGTTTTTTTTTTCACCTTCTTCTTCTTCTTTTTCTACTACTTTGCTAGCCGAACCGAACCGAAACGTCTTCACTTTTTGGTTAATTCTTTGGATTTGTTAGCTTAAGCTTGTTTTTGTGTTGTTTTGATATTTTCGATGGAAAATAAAATAAAAATGATCTTGAAATTTTCGACGTACATGGCCATTATGGCCTGGAAGATTTTTTGCCTTGTTTTCCTTCTTCTTATTCGTGTTAACGTTTTTTTTTTCCATTTTGCATAAATACTCAAATTAGAATTTCAAATAATTTCACAAAATACTTAACAATCTCGTCGTAGGCATTTGAACGATTTGATTTGGAATTGTACGTTTGATTGGTACTATACGATTAACAATATTCAATTACCATAACATTTCGATCTCCATCTGATTGGCTTACAATTTTTCATATACATTTCAATGCTTATACACTTCTTTTCTCTGCCTTTGGACCATAACCAATTCAAATTGTAACCGAACTTTCAACAGAAATGATCATAAATGAATT
The DNA here is from genome assembly GCA_000149185.1 of Mayetiola destructor. Classification (NCBI taxonomy): domain Eukaryota; kingdom Metazoa; phylum Arthropoda; class Insecta; order Diptera; family Cecidomyiidae; genus Mayetiola; species Mayetiola destructor. Next base: position 472,923 of record GL501524.1, on the reverse strand, counting down.
ATGCAATCGAATTTAATCGACGTAAATATAAAATTGGTGATTACTGTTTTTTTTCATTCTCTCTCTCTCTCTCTCGCTCTTTATTTTTCACCGTTTCCCTGTTTCTCATACCGATCATAACCATTTAAACACATTTACACACACACATCCACCATTTGAATGGTGAATCTCAGGCCAGAACTATTAAAGTATTCAAAATATTTACATTTTCCGGTAAAATATTATTTCCAATGATGATTAAGTTAGTTCCATACATGTATGTGTAGTGTGTGTGTGTGTCATTTTTATAATATGTAATAAAAATATGAAATATGTTTTGTTTGATTTGCTCATTAGATGCAATTAGGAAGGTTATGATGACAATAATGACCTCGTCATTTGTTCATGCATTCATTTTGTTCGTTTCGTTAAAATTCTTGGATATTTTTTTTTTTTACTATTGTTCCTGTGCCGAATTAAAAATCTATAATTCAATTGCATTTACAATGATTTTTTATTTTTTTTTTTGGTCAACTAAACATTAATGGACTACTATACGGTGCCTGTGTTCGAATCCAAAGCGCTAAAACTGTAGCTAATGTCAAAGCTTTTGTCCATGTATGGTGTTCAAAAGTGTGCTGTTTATTAGGGGTATACGTAAATCAGCATATATTTAAAATGGGGTTTATTTAAATTCTTCTTCTCCTTCTTCTTCTCCTTCTTGTCGTTTTTCGTTTTTGTTTATTCCATGTTTGTCTTTCGCATTTCATATTGATCGATTTTCAGTAGTCGTTTCTATAAAAAAATATTTCTGTTCTTTTTTCACGAAAAAAAAATCAATAATGAATACAGCAAAAAAAAATAAATAAATTCGTATTTTGTTAGCGACGGATTCGAAATCGATAAAATCCAATTGATTTTTTATTCCAATGATTGATTATAAATAATCTAAAACAAGCAAGCTATGACGACAATAACAACAACAACAAGAACAACAACAACACATGCAGTTGAGTCATTTTTGTTTGATTAGTAATAATTTTATTATCGGTGTTTGGACTTTGATCCGATTTCATCACAACTGTATTGTAAAACGGCGATTCAATTTGTATTTGTATGTTCCATAGCTTCAGTATTGGATGATTTGCAAACTCATAACTGTGTTGGCTCATCATTTATCAATACATAATCACTACAACTGCAACTGTCACCATCACAACACACATCGAACGGTTTCGCGTTTATCTCAAAAACCGGCGTCATACACAGGTGAACTGTGAACAAAATCGAAAAATCAATCGTTTACACAATCGATTGCATTATCAGATTATAAAGATTCACTATTTCAATTCAAGTATAGCAAATCAAATTTTTTCAAATGATTTTCCATCTCCTGAATAAATAAAAAGAGACCAAGAATGAAAGAAAAAAACACACTTTTCCCAATGACATAAGTTCCAATTGACAAACATCGAACATTGCATTCGCATTACTAAAATGAAAGAATGAAACGAAGGAAAACTTTCGTTTAAGTGCAATGTATACACAGTATACGTAACCTGTACAAAACTGACAAATACACGAAATCAGAATATTCGTTATTCGAAACTCATTTATTATCAATTAATGAATGTGAAAATTGTTTATAAAAGAGTTTCGTTTCGTTATTCGGTGTGTGTTTTTTCTCTCTCTGTAAAAAAAGACCTTTCAACTTCCTAACAAGCACACCATTAACAAGAGGGCACAATTTGGCACTGATTAATAATAATAATTAGTAAATAAATTATTTTGAATTGTTTTGTTGTCTTTAATTTTAATTCCTTTTTACGCATTTATTTGGATTTTAGCATTGAAATGAAACGATGAAAATTCCATAAACATTTTTCTTTTTTTTTATTTTGATTTTCGTTTTCGCTTCGGTATATTTAATTATTAATCAACTAATTGCAGTAAAGCACCAGTCTAAAGTTTTCACAAGGTTCACAATATCATTCTGAATCACAGCAACAAGCAGCCTACGAAGAATAAATTGCAATAACTAAATGAAATACGCGTGTGTGTTGAACGTTGGAATGGAATGAACAAAAATGAAAATTAATTTCGATTTCAACGAATTTAGTTTGTTTTTGATAAATTTTTGAAATGAAAAATTTTTTCCCCATAAAAACATGAAATACAAATGGGCTGTCACGTGTCACCCATTGTCCATGGCCTGTGTTAGTCTTTGAGCCCTGCATGACTCAATAAACTTTAACACATTTGACGCACGAAGAGCTAACAAATCATGCAAATGATTTTTTTTTTATTGTAATCGAGTCAATGTTAAGAAGTCATTGGCCCATCGAAATATATCAACGGCAACGACAACAATTTTAAAAGAAAAACACCATTATTTTCAAACATAAGATGTGATCGCTCGTGTAGAAACAAAAAAAAACTTATTTTGCAAGCACATTTTTGCTGAATAGCATTGTAATAGTTGCATTTTATTATCAGTTTACCATTTCCGCCCACTTTTGCTTTGCTTAACAAATAACAGGATCGATTTAATGGTTCAACAATCTATTCATTGTTCAATGTGTTACAATTTGTCTCTTATCTGTATGAACTTTGTTCATTATTATTTACGACACGAAATTGATAAATTCCAATGAAATTTTGTTTTTTTTTTTCATTATTTTGAATTGCTACTAAATACACACGATTTTACAATCACTTCATCAATCAATCCATGCAAACACGTCTTTCCTATCAATTCGAAGAAGATAAAAAAAAAACCAAAAAAATATTTTATTTTCTTTTCTTTTTCCTCCATTTCGTTGTCTTTACAGTGTCCGTTCAATGCGAAAGCAATGAATTGGGTTTGGACATCGATAAATTACGTGAAAAATTACCGGCAGGCTTTCCAGACAGTATTCCCGATCAATATAAAAATGTAACCGCAATGATTCCAGAAAAGCTCGACGAAGGAAAAAAAATGTTCAAAGAAAAATGCAAAGAGCTAACCGGCAATGACAAGGCCTATGAACGTATCGAATTAGCATTTGAAGAGCTTAAAAATTGTACCGTACCTTTGGTGAATACGGAAGAATTACAGCAAGAGATTCAAGATGCACAACCAACCGGTACACTTGACATCGTTTTCAACAAGTAAGAAAAATCGTAAAATTTTTCAATTGAACTTAATTTGAAACATTGATGTGTGTGTGTGTGTGTGTGTGTCATATCAGGCCATGTGTTCATCGAATGTGTAATGAATGTAATTCAAATCTGAAAAATAACAACAAAATATTTATTTTCTTTTTTCTTGTTTTTTTTCTTCTACTTTTTGTTTCGATTCGATTAGATATTGTCGTAAGCGTGACATTGCCATTCAATGTATGGAAAATTTTACGCATGTAGTTGAACCATGTTTGGAACCAAAAGAAATCGAAGGCCAAAAAACATTTGTGAAAATTTTTACGAATCTGTTGAATTTTGTATGCTATAAAGATGGTGATCAAATTGCATTGTTTATTGCGGAAAAAGGACCCGAATGCTTTGATCAACAAAGACCAGCTTTAGCCGAATGTATGAATAATACATTCTCTCATTATTTACCATCCGAAAAGGAAGTTGAAACAACAGCATTACCAAAATTACCGCAATTAGTTATGGGCGTTGATCAGTGCAAGTGAGTGCAACTCATTCAAATGAACCAAAAAAGAAAAAAAAAGAAAAAACAGACACACAATATTTTATTGTTTATTTTATTTGAGTATATTTTAATATTGCAGTGACATGGATAAATTACAAATTTGCGTTGTCGAAGCGCTTGAAAAATGTGAAGAATCGACGCCGGCCAATTTAGTCGAATCAATGTTCAAATTTGTTCGAAATGAGACTCCATGCGTTAATTTAACAACGGTAAGATATGTTTATAGACATTTTGAACGTTTGTTGGAGACAAAGCAGGGCCAAATTCAGGTCGCATATTCACATTGAACGTATTTTCTCTAAATTTGTGTGTTTTTTTTCAGCCTATTGTACGTAAAAAGGGATCAACTAATGCAGCATACAGTCATTTGGCTACATCAAATCTTATTACGTTAGCGCTTGTTTTAATTGTCGGCAAAATATTTACGGTGTAAGGTCAACAATACCAAAAAGAAAAACAAACAAAAATTACGTTTAATTTAAAAAAAATTCTAGACCAGAATGACTGCAAAACCGAATAAGTTCATTTTTTTTTTTTTTACTTTTATTGTGAATTATGAAATGCAAAGCAATCGATTAACACAAAATTTTAGATTTTCTTTTTTCATTTTTTCTAACACTCACCCATAAATCCCTGTACCATAAGTGGTCTATTTCGTGGATGATGATACCAAAATTTGTTCACCAAAGTGGATGGTTAATTTATGGTTTTTGAATTTTTTTTTTCATAAGTAAGCCGAAAAACAAAAATTAAATTGATAGAAATAGTAAAAATTCTTTCAAAGACTGTTAACGATGTATGTTACACACTTTGTTTCTGTAGATTTTCAATTTTTATACTCGAATATTTAATGGAAAATTTTTAAATGCAGTTGTGTGGCTTCAATCTTGCCTCTCCTAGGGAATATTATTATAAATATAAATATATTTCTAATAAGATCCGAAGAGAAAAAAAACCCTTTTATCTTTATTTAAATTCTACAATTCCCTTCTTCTTTTACTCAATTCATTTATTTTGCCTGGCATGCAAATCGAATGCAAACAAGCTGCAAATATGAATCAAACAATTTTTAGAAAACAAAAAAATCTTTATATAGATAAATAAATATAAATTGATTAATTATTTTATTTATCAGTCGAACCAATGATGAGCAATGAATCATGAACAAATTCATCGTGAATAGGAATAGAATTAAGAATAAAGAAAATTTATCGGAAAAGCAGCACCGGAAGATCACCGGATATATATTGTATGGAGCTGATGCACAAGTGCCTAAGTTAAATTGCGAAACATAATGTCCAATGTCCGTTGTCAGTTGTCTTAGACTCCACGACAGATTCACATTATGTTAATTTGATGAATTTTACTTTACTTTTATGTTTGAGTTTGAAGTTTTCAATCAAAGCTGGTAAAAATAATCTTTATGATAGAATTTTCATTTGATTTTGGTTTTTTTTTTTCTCGTCTTCAATTGACTGGCATCTGAAATTCACAATTATTATCTCAAAATAAATCCTCGCCACTGGACACTCGACACTCGACACTCGACACACAATGTACAATAAATAAAATTAAACTGAATTCGCTTTTTTCTTTGTTTTGCCACTCACTTGTTTTGATTTATTAATTTTCCAAGGATCGATGAAATGTATTTCTATAATTTGTGAAGGAGATAAGTTTTGGAATTTGATGATTAGGCTGGAGCCAAGTTAATTCGTTATAATTAAAATAGTTAATAAATATTTTAATACAATTTTTCATCAACCAGGTGAATAAACAAAAAAAAAAAAAACAGAAATAAAATTGCTAAAAATTGCGGAAAAATGTTTTTTGGTTTTCTCTTTTTTTTTTTGTCAAATCCTATTATGCCAGAACAGGAGAATAAAAAATTATTTAAAGGTAATATTTTCGTCTCTCAGTTTGCCAACATAATCAGCTGATATCATTCAAAACATTTCAGTTGTTTTCCGTAAATTAGTCATCAGCTTTGAAATCCATGGATATTGTTAAAATACTTTTCGATGAAATCGATGGCATCACTCAAAATCACAATAAAAAGTTCTCAAGATTCTTTTGATTCAAATATTTCTGTTTTTATTGGTTCAAAAAATGCAAGCAATCGATAAAATTCAATTAATTTTTCTTATTTAAATGTTTTTGTAAAATAAAAAAAAATAAAAATTCCTATGAATCAATCAAACATCAAATTTTCTGTTGCAATAAATATTTTGTTTCTTCTTTTTCCTTGTGAATTCAAATTCTTATCGCATCAGAAAGTGTTGACAGTGGTATGTGGTGTAGCATCCACCATTCAAATCATTTTATTCAAATGCTCGATTTTTAAAAGTAATTCCATTTATTAAGAGGAGCCAGTCAGCTATTCTCTTCAATCTGGAATTGAGCTTTACACGATTAATGTGATAAAATGATTGAAAAGGGCTAAAAGATTTTTTTCGATGTAATAATTCACGATCCAAGAAGGGAAAACGCAGGATTATCATCCACGCTCAAAACTATCACAATACCAAAACGAAAGCAATTTCAGATTGAATTTTTTTTGTCAATTCTGAAATTTTTGGAAACATCTAGGACATGCTCTTTACGGAACTAATAAATAATAACTTGTTTTTTGTTTTCTTTCGTTTTTTTTCTTTTTTTGAATTTAAAGATAAAAAAAAAATAAAAAAATAATTCTTAATATAAATATCCACAGATGTACAGTAAATGGGTGCTTTTGCGTCCTAATTAAGGTAATTCAATTAATTTGTTTGTTTTGTTTGTTTTTTTTTTTGTGAAATTCAATTTTGAATCCGATCCAATCAAAAAATATGAAAGAACGAAACTATAACATTCATAGCCAATTGAAGTCCGGCACTGATCCATTTCAACCAGACAAAAACCAAATAATCTAGTAAGTACAAAACTAAAGTCTTCTTTCGTTTTTTTTTCTTCTTCTATTCATTCAATTCAATAATAATATATCTTATCGCCATTAATCAATTAATGAATAATAAAATAATGATGGAACGCTGTCATTCACTTTCAGTTGGAGCTGATTTGTGGCCGCAATTTAATAGCCGTCAAGCCGAAAGAAACAGCATGAACAAGAAGGAAAAAAAATGAAACTAAATATAAAAGCGATAAATATTGTATATTGCTCATGATGTGTCTTTAGGGATCAAATGATAACCCATGGGGGGGATATTTTGTTTATGTTTGTTATGGGATTTTGGGACACGATTCATATATCGAAATAATATTTTTTTTGTTTTGTTTGTATTTTTCATCAACAATCATCATTTGAGAAATATATGTAAATATATGTTCGGTCAAGCGATACATTCCGTTCCATTTCATTCTGTTCTTTTTTAGTTGGTGCAGCAACCAACCGAACCGCACCAACAATAATTATTATTTATTATTAAATATTATTCAAGCGTTTCAAGCGTGAAGTATGTAAAAATGTTTAGATGTTTTTTCTTCTTCTTCTTCTTCTTCTTCTTCTTTTTTTTGCAATAATAATAATTTTAATTTCATTTTTAAAGTTCAATGTTCGATCAATTATAATAAATATGAAATTGTATTTTCTCTCTCTCTTTCTCTCTTACACATTCTCTATCTCTTTCAAGTTTGTTGGTTTTATTTCATTTCAATCCAGATTTGGACGTAGGCTATTTTATGAGAATAAATGATAAGCTAGAATATTCGTACTTTCAAATGGCTTCGGTTTTTGAACGGATGCGCGTTGCGCGTGACTTGTGAACATTAATTATCAAAAATTGTGTGAGTTTTTTCCCCCCTTTTTAATTTTTGTCTCTTAATAATTATTTTTTTTGCTTTATGCACGCAATTCGTCCTTTTTTATATAGTTTTCTCTATCTTTGCAAAAATGTTGTTAAATTTTTTTTTTTATCTCCTCCCTCTGCCTTTCTATTCTTCATGTTATTGTTTCGTTTTATATTGTTTTATATTAGCAAAAAACGAAAGAAGAAAGAAGAAAGAAAAAAAACAGCTTATGCTTTATCTGGAATGATATCATTATCCGGAACGGTTGGTGTTGTTGTTGTTGCCGATATTGATGTTGTTATTTGTTGAGCACTTGAATTGGGCATTGTTGCATCTAATAATTGATCGCAATCGCTAATATCCAAAACTGGTTCTCGCCAATAGTTAAAACTTGAAAATTCAACCGATTCCTCGCGATCATTGACCGGTGGAAATAATTGATCCACAATATAAGCCATATTATGGTATGTGGATTGGAATGTTTTATTAAGTTCATGTTTTAATTCACCTTTTGGATTAATGGTAAAAATTCGAATAACTGGAATCCCAACGGCACAATAGGCCCATACATCCTGCAAAAACACACACACACACAATGCTTTATTGTTAATTGGATTCGATTAAAAAATACATTTTCGAATTGGAACTTACATTAATACGATTTCCATAGCCGGCATAGAATGGATTTTCAGGAAATAAAGCTTTAATATCACTCAAACAAGCGATTTTAAATTGTTCTGGTTTGCGTTCGATAACTTCACGATGAAAAGCCGATATTAATGATGTTGGATTTAATAATAGCGGACCATCCGGTAATTTAACATTTCCTTGTTGAATTGAACGTAAATAATCACGTGTTGCTCTCGATTGGCCAATTGCTCGGGCCGACAAATATAATAATTTGTAGCCATTTTTTTCAATTTTTGTAAATAATTCGGCAACACCCAATTGTGCCCAATCCTTTCCAACCATTGGCAATATATGACCAAGAACATCGGATTTTGTTATTGTTCCATCAATATCTGATATAACAACTTTATCGGTATGTTTCCAACGGAATACATAACATTTACATCTGGATGTTCCTTGATATGCGGTCGTTACACTAAAACCTAATTCATTCATGCCAGGCTTTAGATTAAGGCTTTCCTAAAATTGTACACACACACACACACACACACACACACACACACACACACATACAA
>GL501524.1:449520-464139 GCA_000149185.1 Mayetiola destructor | reverse complement strand
TACACACACACACACACACACACACACACACACACACACACAAGTCATAAATAATTAATCAATGAATCAAAGAATCGAATTGAATTGAATCGGATATGAATAACAAAACACTTACAATTTGTTCCGACGTCAAACGTAATGTTTTTCGATATTTTTCACTTGGAAAACTAGCTTTACTAACATCACCCAATTCCGAACTAATTGAATCATCATTTTTGGCCGCAACATCAACACTGTCTATATTATCAATTCCAACATTTCGTGATGTAAAATCATCGGTGCCATTCAAATCAAATTCCTCCGGTTCCATTGACTGATCATTTTTGTTGGTAATTTCTTCGATATTTTCCGTAAGTTGATTGCTTAATTTGGTATCCCGTTGATCCAAGTCTTTTTGTGGTAATTTTTTTTCATTGTTATCAGTTGATCGTCGCCATTTCCACCATGAATAACCGCTGGCATTGGTGCGTCTATTATTTGATTGGCCAGGGTCTTTTTGTTCGGTATCCATGAGATTGTTACTTTGTTTGGTGTGGCCAGCTTCGGTGCCCGATCCTTTGTTCGAACATATTAGTTGATCAATGGCCTCCTGCATGGTTTTGAAAAAAGAAAAAACAATTTTCAATTTGAATTTATTATTTATGTGCCGCACAAGAAATAGGAATTCAAAACACAAACAAACATACACTTGTTAATGGTTTGCGATAGGCAATAGTGGTCATAACAATTGAACTAGCTGCTGCCCAACTGTAGAACTTGTTACATAATCGCACCACCAATTGCGGTGACATAAAAATGGATGGATCGCGACATACATCCGAATATTCGATGACATGATTTTCAAATTCCTCTGCAGTCGGTCCATTGTTCTCTAGTCCACCGCATAGTGAGAATGCGATCACATTTCTGTGAAAGAAAATGAAAAAATCAAATTCGGACCTCTCAAAACCGATAATCGATGTGTGATGTGTGTGTGTCAACATCAACTACTCACTTCTCATACAATTTGCCATCCAATTCAAAATCAAATTCCAAATTTTTGGATGTTCCATTATCGATGGAGCTAGGACTATGTGGAAGTGATGTACCATTACCACTTTCATCACCATCATTTAAATTTGTTTGATACGATTCAGTTTTGGATGGTGGAAAATATTTTGCAACTATATCCGGATCCAAACCATCTGTATCCATTAAATCGGACAAATAAACACCTTCCGATGTACTTTTTCGCATTTTAATTGTTTCCTTCATAAAACTTAACATTGTATTCAATGTTGATTGACGTTCAGCTTGTTTAGCATCTTTATCGTTAACCGTATCGGCATCCACTTTAGATGGTGTTATTGGAAATTCACCCCATTTCCATGATGCCGTCGAACTGGACATTGGATCGGAATTTTTTTCATTTTTAACCAAACTATCACGTTGTGATATCTCAAATTCGCTATCACTTTGTATAGGTGTTGATGGTCGTGATCCATATGGGCTGGCCGCCACTTCGGTATCACTAAAAAAATGAAAATCACACATACGTGGTGTTTCTATTGTATCGGTAACACCATCACATCTATCATCCGGTGATTTATCATTTGGATTTGTCGATGGCATTTCAGATTTGGCCATCAAATCATCAACCATCATCGATGTTACATTCGATGAATATTGTGCCATATCAATATCAACTTCATTCGGATCAGATGGTATTATTGATGAGCCACCACTGCTGCTCGATGAACTTTTTCGCGATGCGATCGATGTTTGTTGTTGATTTTGATTTATATTCATTAAACTGGAATTGGACGATGTGATCGAAGCTTTCTTTTTCATCATTGATTTTTTGCGACGTTTTTTCTTTGATTTTGTTTCGATGGTGGTGTCTGATTTTGTCATCGTTGGCTCTTGTTGTTGTTGTTCATCCATTTGTTCAAACATTGATTTAATAACGGTTTCGTTGTCTTTGGTATTTAATTTTTGGCTATCAATAATTGAGATCTTGGCATTTGTTGTATAATCATCTGGCATGTTATCCATTTGGTATTTATCAGCAATAGCATCACAATGCCTATCCGTTTGTTCTTCAACAATTGTGGCCACATTTGAAACGGTGTCCGTGGATATTTGGTTTGGTGCAATTGTATCATTGTTATGGATCAATGGTTCCGATGATTTCGATAATATCTCATTTTCGCTTAGCTCTTGACGAATTTGTTCGGTTGTGTATTCCAAACGTGTCTCTTTTGGATTTCGACGATTCAATACTTTTTCGCTATATCTGTGTGCCAAAGCCAAAAAGAAGGCCAAAAAAGAAGAAAAAAGAAGAAAAAAAACAACCAAAATGAAATTTCAATTCGAATCAAACTGATTTCAGGTGGAAATGATGGTTTTGCTTACCGCCTCGTTTTATAGTCCGACGACTGATTTTCATAAACTTTTTCCTTATCACTTTGTGACGAAACTGTTGAGTTTCGCCGTATCTTAACTTCAATACTATCCTTCTCTTGGTCATCGTGGCTATTTTACAGATGAGAAAAAAAAGAGAAAAAACTTTCATTATACCGTATTCCTGCAAATGGCTACTTGGTCTAGAGCAAAGCATCCATACCTTTCATTATATGTACTTGCAAACTCTTCGGATGGAAGTGGTGATGTGGCCAAATTTGATGGTAATTCATCTAAATCATTATCATGATATTCTTGAACAAAAAATGCTTCACCACTTTCGCCCAATTTCATATGAATATTGGCTGGTTCTCCGTTTACTTCGATATCTACCTATAATTTTTACGGCACGTGTATGAACGAGGGGATAAAAAAAAAATGAAAATAAAACAAACGGACAACAAATTGTTAAATTAATAAATAATCATTCAATGGAATTTATTGACAATAATGATAATAATAATAATAATAATCTGTTTTTCCCTTTTCTCCTTTTAACGGAGTTTCGGCCAAAAGCCATGTCATTTGGGGCTTGTCATTTGGTCATCGCATGAATGTTTCATGCAAATATCATGTGCCTGAACGCTGAACATTATTCTATGCATACATGTATCTAAATATTTATTATATTTATTTGCCGCTATTATGTGTGTCTCAAAAAGGAAAACGATGTAAAAATCGACCGAAAATCATACGAAACACGCTTGCCCATTCAAACTCGTTTCAAAAAACATATATAGATGTATTTCAATCAATTTTAGATTATAATGTGATGATGTATGACTGTACACTGTACACTGTACACATTTAAAACAGCAATGTGCGCGCTATTCATGTCCGTCTCATTCAATAATAGTATAATAAAATGGCCCGAAAATTGCGACAAGCATTAAGAAGAAATATGTAAAATTGAATTTGGCAAATGACACAACAGCAAAAAATTTTTAAGATAATCAATCATCACGAGCAATGGCTGCAAAATATTCGCCAAATCACAGCTGTTTACACGAATAGTTAATGTTTGTCTGTTGTTTTTTGTTTTTTTTCTTTGGTTCTTTTTTTGCGATTCGCAAGACATCCGAAATCGATGAATGAGAACAAACGATTTACCGATTCTCTTCAAATTATGAATATATGAAAAAAAAAATGTTGTCTAAATATATAATACAATGTAAGTTCAAGGTCATCAAAGTAAAAGAATGATTATTACCCACGATGGTATGATGCTTAAAATGAACCTGCGGTCGACTGATTTTCTATCTTACAATAATTATTCCTAAATAAAGAAAAAAAATTTTTGGAACTTACGATTTTTTCACGGCTTCGCAAAACACCCAATTTACCGAAACGCACATGAAATGGCGAACATACAAAACTTCCATCAGCCAATTCGACCACAATAACATCGATAGCACCCGTTAATGTTGCACCATTTATTTCATTATAAAATTCTTTGAAGGCTTTCAACAAACTACTCATTGCTCTGCTGATTTTTTTGTAATGCAACCCCTTTGTGATTCTTTTTTTCTGTTTCGAATGTTTCCGCTTCGTTTTGCTGGTCTGCGTTCTTTGCTTATTTGACCCTTTTTTTGCAGTTCTTTTAGGCTTTTAGCTTTTAGCACATTTGCTGCCCCACCCGCCCGTTTTACATACACACAAAATTACATAAATTTTAGCAATAGGTAGCAACGCACACGAATCTGCTGTAAAAGGGAAATCTTTTGATATCCACAAAAAAAAAAAAAAAAGAAAAAAAATTAGTGAAATTTGAAATTGTGCAAATGAACAAAATAAAATGATCGAAATCAGCACAACGCATATGCAAATCAGTTGAAAATTGAAATCACTTTCAGATGATCGAATGAATTGAATCAATCGATCCAAATTCAAATCCAGACAATATTAATATATTTTATATTTGACTTTTGTAATGACCGTAGACCGTAATTAAATTAATATTATTTATTTATTAATTTTTTTCTCTCTCGTCTAATACTTTTTTTTTTTTGACTTCGCTTGAAAATCTTTGCTCCTTGAAATGACAATATTGGCTATTAGCTGTTACACAGACACTGGGCCCAATGGCTGTAATAAAACTGAATGATGAAGCTATTTGATATTTATTTATTCTTTTCTTTTCTTGTGTTTTTTTTCTTTGGTCGCGCTTCGCAATTTACTTAGCAATGCAAAAAAAAAAAAATGAAATCGGAAAATTTGTGTCTTTTTCATCAGGAAATCGTTAAACATAAAACCGATGACAAATCGAGTGGTTACAGTTTCAGTTTTGGTTTTCGGTTTCAAATTCTTATTTTTCTTCTACATTTATTTTATTTTAATTTTTTTTTGGCTTTTGGGTAAACCGATTAGATAGCAAACCAGCCAACAATTTGTGTACACAATTTTTCTCATTTATTATTTCGTTTATTTGTTTCTTTGTTGCGATTTACAAGAGACAGATCATTTGTGATGGTCCTCTCTCTCTTTCTCTCTTTCTCCGCATATAACTATTTATGTTGTCACTTTATGACTTATGAGCGATGAGCAATGCAAACACGATAAAATGAAGAAATTGTGAAGCGAAACGGACACTCAAAAATCATGTCGAAACAAGTCATGGCAAAGGATATTCTTATGAGAATGAAATTTTTGTTGTTTGTTTTTTTGTTTGTTTTTTTTTTGTTTTTCATTTACAATTTCATCTTTGAAATTCAAAATGTTTTGAAAAACACGTCATATTCATCAACATCACATATTCGGTTCGGATTTTGAGTTCAATTGTCTGTCGTGTATGTTGTTTTCGTGTTTTTTCTCTTGCTCCACTCTTCTTTTCACCTATATAGGTTTTTCAAACAAATATTTCTTTTTACGTTGAATTGTTTTGTTTTTTTGTTTTGTTTTTCACAAGTTCGATCACTTAACAGACCAGCCAGTCAACAACACGCAACCAAACAAATAAGCGAAAAAGACACTGATTAATTCACTTTTCAATGTTCGATTATTAGGTATTATTATTGATTTGAAACTAATAATGAAAAAAAAAAATCTTTGCACCGTTTACGAGTATTATTCCATTCGTCTTCAAGAATGCAAAAAACAGCAAACAACGAAAAACAAGACTTCACTTTACGAATAGAAATTAGAAGAAAACAATTGAAGGAAAAAAAAACAACGAAATTCAATGTCTTTGTTTGTCATTACTTTCTATTTTCCACTGGATCCGAGAAATTCGAATATCGGCTGCAACTTGCGCAAACAATACCCCCAGAGACAATCCACCATTTAAAAAGTCAAACTACGAAATTTTTTTTTAATTGAACAAAAATTTTTATAGCAAAATTTAACCTGTTTCGGATCTATCTTTTTTCAATCCAGTCAATTGAGCTGAATTTCCTTCTTTTCCCCCCGTTTATCCGAAACGAAATTCACAGTTTTTTTTTCTCTTCGCTTGTATTTTCAACAATAATGAAAACAAAACAAAAAAAACAACACAACAAACAAATAATAATTTAAAAAAAATATATATTCTTTTTGGTGTCGATAGTTGATGACTTCTCGGTCGACTATTCAATAAACTACTAACATCGTTGTGTTTGCGATATATTTATTATTATTATTATTTTATTTTTTTTATTTCTCTTTTCTGTATATTCTATTTTCTTTGGTTATAGGCATTTTGGTTGTATGTTTTTTTTTTTATCGTATATATTCTTACTCACTGCGCGGCACCTTGTTCGATTTGTCGATGTCTCGTTTTTCTTCTTTATTTGTTTCTTGTTTTTTCGTTATAAACTTCGTTTTCTTCTTATTATTCTTTTTCTTTCTTTTCTGATCGGCTGCTACAGTTTGTTATTTATCTCATTTTTTCCATGTTTCTGGTTGTGTGTTTTTTTTTTGTTTCAGTTCGTGTCGTCGTCAATCTACAAAACAGCTGCAAAAGCTGTCACCATTCGATCGTAATTTAGCAATCGTTCGATATCGTACGAGTTTCGTATTGTATAGCAGCGCGTTGTGTATTTGTGCAAATTTCCACTCATATGAATGTATTTTCGTATTCAATATTCACACAAATTTTGAAACAAAAAAAAACGAAAAACACACAAAAAATTCATTTATATCGAACGATGTATTTCTGTTGTTTTTGTGTCTCTATTGGCTTTTGCTTATTTATTGACTGGGTCACAGAAAACTGGTTCGATAAAATTGTTGTATATTGTATTTGGTGCGTGTATTTTTGTTGTTTTTGTGAAATGTTTGCCCTGTCCAAGGAAATCAACCCAATTGAACAAAACAATTTGAGGGTAGAATATGAATGAACAAGAGAAAGAAATAAAATTAAAAATTAATTTGTACACACACACACACACACAAACCGATTTTGAATAGAAATTCGCGTTTGATTCATTTCCTCATCAAAACATTTATCTGTAGAATTGTCATTTACGTATGATGTGACATGAGATGTCAGTAGTCAGCAGTGAGCAGTGACCAGCATTGAATCAATACATTTGAAAAATTTGCAAATTAAATCACATCAAATACACGCACACACACACACACACTCAAATATCCACTGTACATGGTACACGGGTACACAAATGAGCCCATCATGACGCCCATTCCATATGTATGCAAGAATGAAAAAACATCCGATGTTAGCGTAGTCGATTTTGAGAGACATATGTCACCGATGTTGGTGTAGGGCGAACGGTCAATGATTTTGAACATTTTTCTTTTCCATCCGTTTGTTCGTTAAACAAACGTTCCACGAATAAGTTCAAATTTCAAAGGTTAAATGTATCAATTAGAACTTACCATTATCCATTATTATCAGTTTTCAATTTCATAGGCTACATAGGAGTTTTGCTTCTTTTTTTTTGGTTTTCCCATTTCTCTTTTTCGCCTGTTTGTTCATTGTTTATGTATGATTATTATGGGCGCTATATGGTAAATGTGTATTATTTAATTGACACAATTTCATTGCCTATTGCAATTGAACAGAAACATCATCAATTTTTCGTTGTAAAAATAGCCAAATTTGATTTGAAAAAAAAAACAACAGACACACAAATAATACACACGCTTTCGTTATTTAATTGAACACCTTGAATCAACAGAATGGTTGTTGTTTTCTTTATTGAAAATGCGAATGCAAACAGAGAAAAAAAAACTAATTTTCTTTTTATAAAACTTGAAAAAAAATTACATGTTCTGAAGGAAAACAACATGCGTTTCGTTTCAATGGGAAAAAAGCCTAACAATCATATCTAAACCTTTGTTGTTTCCTTTTTTTTTTTTTTGCTTTTAAACAATAACAAAAAATCTCTCTCAAACGGCAAAAAATTAATAAAATAATCTAAGGAAAAATTATTGAGGGGAAAAAAGTGCAGAAGTGAAAAAGGGTTTTTGCAAACAAAACAAAATCTTGCCATCTTCATCATCCAAATTAATAATAATTAAAACAAGAGAATTTTTCTAAAAAAAAAAACAATGTCCAGGCTCAAACAGTTCAAAGGAATCGAACACTCTCGATAATTGACGATGATAATGTGTAAAATATCAATGAAATGATAAAAAAAATTAATAATAATCCCCTCTTGGTGTCAATTAAATGTGGCTATTTTGTACGCACATGATACACACACACCTTATTCAGCCTTTGCAGATGCTTTGCGTTCCAATTCCTTAATAATTTCGGCAAGATTTTCATGTCGATTGATTTTAATGAAATCCGTTTTCCGAATAAAATGAAATGTTAACCAATTTCTGGGCGCTTCTTTAGCCATCAATTCCAATAGTTCACGCATTTGTTCACGTGTCATCTTTTCACGAAAACTATTACCCAATTTGGCCATAACTTTGTCCAATTCCAAAACGCCTTTGTTTTCGGTCACAAAAATATTTCGTATATAACGTGCCAATTCCGGTAATCGAGCATATTTGCTGGCCTCAGCATCTTGTGATGGTCGTCGTGTCATTGCATCCAATTGTTTGGCCGCTTGTTTGGCTCGAATTTTTTCAAGCAATGCTTTCGGTACACCTTTCAGTACTTTGGCCAAGGGATCGTCGACTGGTTTCGGTGTTTCACATCCAGTATCCGCATCAATTGATGTTTGAATGGTGGTTTCAGTTGCCATTACCGTTGCCGGTGCCATTGCATTTGTTTGTGTTGAATTATTTGCATCAATAGCCATATTATTAGCTGCACAAGCAGCTTCGTAACGTTCCATTATTCGTTCATTTGGTGTAGCACAATTGAATAAATTTCGTGCAGTCGATAAAATATCCTTGGCCGATGAGAATTTTTCCATATTTGGTGGTTGTGGCAATTCACCCGGCAATATATCCGGACATGATTCCAATTCAAAATCTTGATGCCAACGTCTTACTTTATCCTTTGGTATATGAATTGGTGGTTGTAAATTTTTCAAAAATAAATCATGCTCATGCTTGACTCGATCAAGTAAAATTTGCTGAAATCGATGATAGCGTGCAATCATTATTTGTGGATTCATTATTTTTGTATCAGCACTGCGTACAATATTATCATCATCATCCAATTTATGGATACCATATTCGGTGTCCAATTGATTATTATTATTAGTATTATTTTTTAAATTTGATTGTAATGGTTGAACATTTGGTGTTATAACCAATTGATAATAATCGTATTTGGTGTGTGAGCCAGGATTTAGCATTTTTCGTTGCTCAAATTGATAAGCATCCGGATCTAAATATTTTATTTGAGCCAAATGATGTTCGGTTAAATTTTTACGTAGCATACGTTGTACGGCTGGTCGTAATTTTTTAAATGTTATCGTCTCTTTTCGATTATAAAACATCGCACATATTGAATCAACCGAACGAAATACTTCTAATAGGCATCGATATTTGTAGGGCAATTGTAATGTTGTAGTGATTGTGTCACTGGCCAAATTTTGAAAACGTTGATAGGCTGGTTCACTGTACGCTTTTGTTGGGCTGAATAGACGACGCGGTGTTACAGCCGGTTTTGGTGACATTAAATCATTTTGATTTTGATTGTATACTTTGCCGCCACTGTCAAAATCTTTGGATGGCGTTTTGACGGGCGTTTTTGTTGGTGTACGAAGACCTTTCTGTGGGCTGCAATTGAGAAAATATGATGAGAAAAAAAAGGAGAATTTTATTATTTTTATTCGGAATCAAAAGATGTATTCAAATTGATCGCATGCATCGTTCATTGGAGGGAAAAAACAAAACAAAACGAAACAAAACAAAACGAAACAAAACAAACAAAATGTGCTCTCAATATTCGTGCCAATCACACCTAAATACATTTTCAAAACAGAGCTCAGACAACATTTTTATTATATCTGTTTTTTTTTCTTCGAGCAATCAAGAAAAAACGTCACACATTGTGATATTTTTTTTTTGTTGTTGTTCAACAAACGACAATAACAACACAAAAACCTTTATTGTCGGGTGTTTTTTTTTCCTTTTCTTGTCGCAGTCAAATATTTCAATACTGCTGCACAGTTATGCATCAAAAATTAGGCCAAATTCCCGAAATACGTTCATCAAATTTATTGCGTTCTGTTTGTTTTTTCTTCTTTATTAAACACGCTTCTGTTTTTAATATCAATCATGATGGATGTTGAAATTGCGCTATTATTGTTCACCAAACTTAATTTTCTTAATAACAATCTGGCAAAAAAAAAATTTCAAAACATACCTGGACAAAACTTCCAATTCAATGGTATCGAACGATTTAAGACTTTGGCCATCGTTTTTAATTGGTGAATTGAGTGCTTTCTTTTTGGATAGACAGGCCTGATATTGTTCCTCCAATTGTTGCCGTTTCGCCAAAATGGCTTTCAAATCATTAAGACGTGAACTGTTTCCGATTTTGGTTTTAATTTCATCGAATGATAATTCACGTTTGGTATTTGAAATACTTTTATTGACAACGATTGCTTTGGTTGCTTCGGCTTTCGTTGGTGTAGTTGATTTTTTTTCATCAATTGGTTGAATCTATTTAAAGTAGGCCATTTAATATACATATATATATATATTTGTTTCCAATTCGAAAATCCATCACATCATTAAAAAACCATACATGATGAAAATGATTAAAATAAAAAAAAATGTACATACCGTTTTCTTGCGTGGAGATAATGATCCGCCCAAAGTGAATTTAACAATTTTTGGCTGCTTTAGAGATTCTTTGGTCTCTGTATCGGATGGCTTGGTTGGACGTCGTGATGATCGTCGTACAGCCACTGGTTTTGCTTTCGTTGGAACAGCATGAATAATTTTGGTATTATTGGTGGCAACCGTTGGCTTTGGTGGTGCACCAAATGTTTCAGCATCGACAAGCTTATTTTTTGCAAAAATTGCACGTTCCAATAATGCTTGAGCACGATTTGATGATTCATTTCCACTATCTAATCGGCTTAATTTATGCCGTGCACTAGATATATCATCAGTTGCGGCCCTTTTACGAACATTGAAATATGATGAAATCGATGGTGATGACATATTTGGTGCTTTTGATTTGGAAAATAATCTAAATGAGTTTTTTTTGTTGGTTTTTTTTGTTCCACCAAAGAAACGAGGGAAAAAACAGAAACACAAAAATTCAGAATAAAAATTCACGAAAAATATTATCGAGAATATTTTTAGTTAAACTCACAGTTGGAGATTGTTCGAAACAAAAAATTTTTCCCCGTTTTTCTATTCGAAATGCTTGATGATAATCAATCTATCAAACGAATATATGACGAGCTGGCAGCAAAATGATGTGATGCTACTGTAAGTGTCTCATTCCTTCATTTTCTTTTACACTTATGGCAACTGTAACTGTTTTCCCTCCAAAATTGAAATTTTTCGGTTGGTTCACAGTGAATTCCGATGCTATATAGTTGTTGTTAGAGCGAACAAAGAATACAACAGCAGCAAATGCAACAAAAAAAAACATGGCGTTTGACAATCAGCTGACAGTTGGTTGCTTTGTTTATTTTCGAATTCGCCGCATGGTGCAGGGCTCGATAGTGTGCTTATGTGGTTTTCATTTAATTTAAATTCATTTTTTTTCTCCTCTATTGGTGATGTGATCGCTTCGATTTACATGCAAAAATTGAATTATACATTTTTTTTTCTTTTTGAATTTTGAGAATGAATTTATAACGCGACGAAAAAAAAAATTCGAACGATTAAATGTTAAATGAACAATTCGCTTCAAACAGCATGCCATTCGCATCATAAAGAATTTTACCGCGTAATTTCCATTTGCATTTTGAATATTTAGCTATTGAATTTGTCATACAACAATGAACACCGAAAGTGATACACAACAAGCAACCACCGAACGAGCAAAAACGATTCGAGCCATTAACACCGACACTGTGCACAAAATTTGCTCGGGACAGGTAATTTTCCTCGAACATTTCATTGATTTTTTCTGAATGTAATTTCGAATCGATCTCTCTCATTTGTGGAAAATGTTTATGTTCGTATGGTCAGGTGGTGTTGAGTCTAGCAATCGCTGTCAAAGAATTAGTTGAGAATGCACTGGATGCGGGTGCAACAATTATTGAAGTTAAAATACGTGAATATGGTTTGGAATCGATTGAGGTATCAGACAATGGAAGTGGCATCGAAGAATGCAATTTCAATGGATTGGGTAAGTGAGAGAGAGACCGCTTCTGCTGGCCTCATCATAAATCAAAATTTCATATATATTCCATTGGCTGTTTATCGATAATAATTGCTTTTCCTGTGTTGCAGCCGCTCGATATCACACATCAAAAATTCGTGAATTCACCGATTTGGAGGAAGTGGCCACATTCGGTTTTCGTGGTGAAGCTTTAAATTCATTGTGTTCGTTGGCCGATATAAAAGTGATTACAAAACATCAATCCGTAAATGTGGCAACAAAACTTGAACTGAATGGTCGCGGTGAAATTTGCAAACGAACACCATGTGCCCGGCAAACCGGAACCACAATCATCTTAACGAATTTGTTTGGTGCATTGCCGGTAAGAAAGCGCGAATTCGAACGTAATATTCAAAAAGAATTCGCTAAAATGTGCCAAATATTGCAATCGTATGGTTTAATATCGTATGGAAAACGAATCATTTTAACAAATTATACCGGAAAAGGGGGTAAAATGACAATCATGTCTACAAATGGATCACATTCGATGATTGATAATATTGTTGCAATTTTCGGAGCCAAACAAAATTCAAATCTATTAGAAATTCAGCCATGCATTGAACCCAATGAAACGTTAACGCAAGAGGTTATTAAAAGTTTGGACATATCGATTGATATACCGGCCAATGAAATCGATAATTTGGGCCTGAATCGATTTAAATTCGAAGGTTATGTATCGAGCTGTAATCATGGTTCGGGCCGTAGTACACGTGATCGTCAATATTTTTTTATCAATGGCAGGCCTTGTGATCCAAAATTTATTGTTAAGCTCATTAATGATACATACCATCGATTTAATCAAAATCAATATCCATTTATTGTTTTGAATGTGCATTTGGAACGACATGAGATAGATGTTAATTTGACACCAGACAAACGACAAATTTTGGTGAATAATGAAATCATTTTGCGATTGGCATTGAAGAAAAGTCTTTTGAATACATTTGGTCAGGTGTCGCGAAAAATGCAAATGGATACAGGATCGAAAAATACTTTGGTTATGGATGACAAACGAAAGGAAATTAAAGAAACGGCACCAAAACACGAGAATGACAATGATGCGAATGAATCGGACCAATCTTCAGTGGAAGACGAAAGCCAAATTTATACTGAAAAAGGAAATGCCAGCAAATTTGCAAGTATGTTTGCACAATGGCGAAGCACGGGTAATACAGATGGACCATGTACTACACAACCGAAACGCAAAGCACCCACTTTGGATGAAATTTCTACAAGAAATTTGAAAATGAGAAAAATTCACGAATATTTGTCACAAGATGTGAAAAAATCGAATCAATCGTACAGTTGCAAATCAGATTCAGAATCTGCCGATGAAAATGAGAATCCAAACGATGATTCAATGTTACACGCATCATCACCAATGGTGGTGACTCGGTCGGATGAAGTGTATCGCATTGATTGTAAAGTAAATAGCCCGTGTCGATCGGTCGGGACGGCAACATATCGAATTGATCCAATAAAATCAACCAACGCATCAACTGACTTGAATAAAGATGCGCCAAGTGGAAGCACTCAAAGAACGACATCACCACCAAAACAAGATGAAAATGCAACCAAAACAAACAATTTCGTTTCGAATCCATTTGAACTACCGGAAAACTTCGAAAAATCCAACATGGAACCAGAATCTGAGGCAGATGATGTAACAGAAGAGATGCCGTCAATGTCACAGCCAAATAAAATTGCCAAATTCAATACGACCATCGGTGATATTGAAAATTTAATGGCACTCGAACGTGAAATACAATCAAAAATGAAACAAAAATCGGATAATCGCATGAAATTCAAAACAAAAATTGATCCTACCAAAAATAAAGTGGCCGAACAAGAGCTTAAAACCGAAATTTCAAAAGATGATTTTTCTCGTATGGAAATCATTGGTCAATTTAATTTGGGATTCATCATTGTTCGGCTAGATGATGATCTTTTTATAATTGATCAACATGCAACCGATGAAAAATATAATTTTGAAACATTACAAAAAACAACATGCATCCAATATCAACCCATGGTTAAGCCACAATCACTTGGCTTGACCGCCATCAATGAAATCATTTTGATTGATAATATGAAAATTTTTGAAATGAATGGATTTCGATTTGATATTGATATGAATGCACCTGTCACCGAACGCGTTAAATTGATTGCAAAACCTTATAGCCGAAACTGGGAATTTGGCAAAGAGGATATAGACGAACTATTGTTTATGTTACAAGAGAATGGAAATGGTGATACATCTTGCATGGATACATGCCGACCATCGCGTGTTCGAGCAATGTTTGCATCTCGTGCATGCCGATCATCGGTTATGATTGGAATGCCTTTGTCCAAGTCTGATATGCGCAGACTTGTCGATCACATGGGAACCATTGAACAACCATGGGTAAATTTTTCCCCCATTGTCATTTCAAAGTAAAACACAACATTTTTATTGGATTTCATTTTTTTTCTCTCTCTCTCTC
>GL501524.1:431051-449273 GCA_000149185.1 Mayetiola destructor | reverse complement strand
TTTTTCTTTCTCTCTCTCTCTCTCTCTCTCTCTCTCTCTCTCTCTTTCTATTTTTAATTCCGACAGAATTGTCCGCATGGTAGGCCAACGATTCGACACATTTTGAATTTGGCATTACTAAATATCAACGATGACACCACCATGGACGAAAGTCGAAACCAACATTAAGTGTTTAAATATTTTTGAATTAAGATTTTTAATTTTTGTGATGGTTTATAAAAAATTTTTTTGTAGAGAAAACATTTCGAATTTGTTTTATAAATTCAACGATTGAAATTCTTGCGTAACTCAACTCCTTCCCAATGTGATTTATCAGTACAAAAGCTGTTGCAAATGAAAAAAAAAAACAAAAAACAAATAAAAATCATTAAAAATATTCTTAAAATCAAATTTTCGCAATGAATTATCGCTTACTTTTTCAAACAATAGTTCAAAGCGTCTCGCTCTTTGGGTGTCAGGCCATTGAAAATTGCGTCCAAATTGATATCAAGTATCTCTTCGGTAGCCATACCAGTTAAAAATGTTGCCGGTCCTTTTAACTGGCTCGAATACCATTGGGCTAATTTACCCAGCTCAATGTCATGTTTTTTACAATATTCACCGGCCAATCGGCCACGTTCCAATGTTTCAGCATTAGCCATATGCCAATCGAATGGACCACGATTCGTTATTAAACCTAAAGCGTGATTCGATGCACAAATCACACCTAAATTTTGTTCCTGAAATTGAAACAATCAATCAACCGATTCTTCAACAATTCGAAAATAGTTGCAGGTTTAAACATACCAAAAAGAACGGCAAATATTCCAACAACGAATCATCGAGCATCGTATAACGGCCATATGCAAGAACCGTCTGAAAATTGAAGCATCAATAAAAAAGCAAACTAAAAATTCAAAATGATATGATAAATTGTGAATTTACATCAAATCGTCCGGGTGCTTTGAGAATGGCCTCTTTCAATACATTGAGCGGATATCCAGTGATACCGATAAATTTAGCTTTACCTTGAGCTTTTGCCTCTTCAATAGCCGGTAATGTTTCATTGATAACAATATCTAAATTTTCAGCAAATTCCACATCATGAATTTGAATGATATCAACGTAATCCAGTCCAAGATAATCGAGACTAATATCAATTGATTCTCCGGTCCGTTTAGCAGAAAAATCAAATTGTTCATCAATTTCACCGCCATACCGGGCAACCTTTGTTGCTATATAATATGCTTCTCTTGGAATGTCTTTTAATGCTTTGCCTATGATTTTTTCGGATCTTCCTTGGCCATAATAAGGTGCCGTATCGATATAATTAATTCCACTTTTAATGGCCTTTTGAATAGTTTTAATCGCTTCTTCTTCATCATCATGACTTCAGCCAAATAATAGATCGTGATTATGTTAAAAAAAAATGCAACGAAACTTTGATAAGCAATTTTTGATTTAAATTACCCATAATGTGGCGCCAAAGTTCCACCGCCGATAGACAATTTCGATACTATTAAATTTGTTTTGCCCAATTTATTGTAAACCATTTGCCGTACGGCCGCTTCATCATGAAAACCTTTTACAAATGTTGGCGGAAGATTGGACATTTTTATGAGAAAATTGTTGCAAAATCACTTCTGTTTTTAATAACGAAAGGAAAGTGACTAATTTAAATTAGAAACTCGTTTTGCACGTATTCGAACGTATGGGCGTCGCTTTGACGTTTTAAAATCGAAAATAAATTTAATAACACCGGCAATTTTTTTTTTTTTTCTTTTTTTTTTCTTTTTTTTTGATGTTTGATTGTGTCGAATGTTGTGAAAGCGAGAGAGACAGTGTATGATGTTCTTATCGGGATTTTTTTTCTTCTTATATTTATTGTAGGCATAAAAACAGAACATTTCAAATTTTCAAAGTGAATTCAAAGGCAAAAGCAGTTATCAATACCAAAATATTGTTTATATAAAATTCCTATGATAACAAATTGATTCGGAAAATATTCAGAATGGATGACTGTTATTGATATGCGATGTTTTGAACGAAAGTGAAATTTTTTTTGTTGAATTTGAATTCAGATTTTTGATTTTGTAATTGATCAATGTTGACGATAATTTTGTGTTCAACATTTCGAAATTTGTTCGAAATTAACGATTAAAATTTTTGCGTAATTCGACTCCTTCCCAATGTGATTTCTGGGCACAAAAGCTATGATACAGAAATAAGAAAAAAAAAACCACTGAAAAATTATTCTCAAAATCGAATGCAATGAATTATCGCTTACTTTTCCAAGCAATAGTTTAAAGCGTTGCGCTCTTTGGGTGTCAGGCCATTGAAAATTGCGTCCAAATTGATATCAAGTATCTCTTCGGTAGCCATACCAGTTAAAAATGTTGCCGGTCCTTTTAACTGGCTCGAATACCATTGAGCTAATTTACCCAGCTCAATGCCATGTTTTTTACAATATTCACCGGCCAATCGGCCACGTTCCAATGTTTCAGCATTAGCCATATGCCAATCGAATGGACCACGATTCGTTAATATACCTAAAGCGTGATTCGATGCACAAATCACACCTAAATTTTGTTCCTGAAATTGACACAATCAATCAATCGATTCGTCAACAATTCGATAATAGTTGCAGGTTTAAACATACCAAAAAGAACGGCAAATATTCCAACAACGAATCATCGAGCATCGTATAACGGCCATATGCAAGAACCGTCTGAAAATTGAACCATCAATAAAAAAAGCAAACTAAAAATTTCAAATGAAATGTTAAAAGATTCCAAAAGGAGTTTACATCAAATCGTCCGGGTGCTTTGAGAATGGCCTCTTTCAGTACATCAAGCGGATAACCAGTGATACCGATAAATTTAGCTTTACCTTGAGCCTTTGCCTCTTCAATAGCCGGTAATGTTTCATTGATAACAATATCTAAATTTTCAGCAAATTCCACATCATGAATTTGAATGATATCAATGTAATTCAGTCCAAGATAATTAAGACTAATATCAATTGATTCTTTGGTTCGTTTTGCAGAAAAATCAAATTGTTCAGCAGGCGTCCCACCATACCGGCCCACTTTTGTTGCAATATAATATGCTTTTCTTGGAATGTCTTTTAATGCTTTGCCTATGATTTTTTCAGATCTTCCTTGGCCATAATAAGGTGCCGTATCGATATAATTTATTCCACTTTTAATGGCCGTTTGAATTGTTTTAATCGCTTCTTCTTCGTCGTCGTGACTTTGGAAATAATATTGAGAGAAAACGTTGTAATATTTTGAGACAATGAATTGAAAAAAAAAACAGAAGAATACCCATAAAATGGTGCTAGAGTCCCTCCACCGATAGACAATTTCGATACCATTAAATTTGTTTTTCCCAATTTATTATAAACTATTCGCCGTACGGCCGCTTCATCATGAAAACCTTTTACAAATGTTGACGGAAGATTGGACATTTTTATGAGAAAATTGTTGCAAAATCACTTCTGTTTCAAAAAATAATTCGAATACAACTAATAATAAATTATTATATATCCGTTTTGCACTTATTCGATGCGATAGGCGTCACTGTATGACATTTTCAAATCAAAGAAAGAGAAAATTAAATGACGCCAACAATCGAACAATTGTTGTTAATTATGTCATGAATGTCAAGAGAAACAAAGACATGCTTATCAAAGTATTCCGTTTTCGATTAACAAAAGGACAATGCATTTCATAGTTCAATGTGAATTCGAAGACAAGAATATATGCCCATAATAGCCGAATGGTTTGGAATGGAATCGATTGCTGATCGAGATTTAATACGATGTTAATTTTTATTTGAATTCGAGAAAGAGAAGATTTCATGAACACACACATACACACACACACAGACAATCAAACTGTATTTTCGTCATTTTACCCATAGAGCACAGATGCAGTTTGAGATGACATATATGTGTGCGACCGATGGCTGTTTGTGTTTTTTTGTCCATAAACAAATATTGCGATGTTTATCAAATATTGTGATTGTCTCTGTCTATTGTTTAAGATATGAATGTGCGGTTCACAACACCGGCTACTTTTGCGTAAATCATTTCATTCAAATCGTTATTCCGCTCGGAACCGTCATTTGAAAATCATCACAGAAAATAAAGACTCTTTCGTAAATTCGAACAAAAGTTTAAAGTTTAGTTAAACAAAATGGAAATAGAGGAATCTTCAGCTACCAATGGGTCATCCGGAGCACCAGTTGAAACGGATGAAATTCGAACATCATTTTGCGTGGAAATACCAAATCCAATTGTTGAACCAGCAACACAAATTGAACCAGAAAATCAAATGTCCATTGAATCAGATGATGATTTAATCATCACTACGCCCGATACGGTCGAAATAAAACGTGAACAACAGCAATTGTCACTTGGATGGGCTAAAAACTGTGAGCCGAATGTTGTAATCGATTTGATGGACGATGAGAACACAATCATCATGAAAACTGAGATAAATAATGAAAATTTGGATCCAAATCAAGCCAATGCAATGAAACGTCCACGTAAACGCAATATTATGACAAAAAAGCCACAAAAGCCGATTGTTGAACGTTGTGTTGGCCGTATTGGCGTACCGAAAAAGCTGTCTCGATTAAACGACAGAACAATTGGTAGCCGACGAATGAATGATGATGCGACCAATGAAGCTGCTACTTTGGCAGCCAATGAGACGCTTTCGGACAGTGAAGATGATAGTGTTGTCTCAATTGAAGACCAAGAATCAGATAATGAGCCCGGAATTATCGATGCAACCGATATGGTCGCTTTTCCGTTACAAGCACCAATTGCTGATGTTGATGTGCCAGCTTATCGTCAACCGGTTGTTAAATCAATCCCAAATGAATCATTTTGTCAGCTATGCAATTCACAACATAAACACAAAAAAGCTTTACAATTGCATTACATAACAAAGAAGCATACATCAAAAGTGTATGAATTGGCTCGCAACACGGCAATAAGTAAGTTGAATACAAATAATAATAATCATTTCAAAAGAATCGATGGCTTCAAATGATGATCAGAACGATTTCATTTATCTATTATGTTTTTTCTCCAATTTTTATTTTTTTTTTGGCCAGATGCAAGTGGAATTGTTTCACTGGGCACCGATATCCAACGTCCAGTTCAGGCGGCTCGTTCAGTTCGGGCGGCTCGTCCAGTTCGGGTGGCTTCATCGTTGTATTGTGAAGTATGCGACTTTAAATATTCATCCAAAAAGACTATGGCAAAACATTTGAGATCGAAAAAGCATACGGAAAAACTCATCAAAACTGATCCATTTGAACTTGATTAATATTGTAAGCTCAAACAATTGTTTGGTTTTTTTTAAAAATCATTTAAATCCAAGAAATTCATTTTTTTCATATCATTTTTGTGTTTCGATTTAAATTCAAATTTATTTCGATCAAATCGATCGAGCGGTTAGCAGGAACAATAGTCCTTTGTTTTGGCTGTTTTTCACTACTTTTTTTTATTCTTTTATTCATATTTTAATCAAAATGTATTGTTTGATAGAAACAAACAATCGATTAATTCATTCGATTCAAAATGAAGACTCAACGAAAAATGCTGTTCCCAACAATGGGCACATTCAACACATAAATGAAGGCATTGAATAAATTCATTCGAAATCTTTCCAATAAGATTGCTCTGTTCTGTAGAATTTTAAGATCCAACGTATCGGAATGCATCATTTTGTCGCGTTTAAAATTCATAAATTCTAAAAATTTCATTTATGCGTTATTCAGGTTTTTTTTTACAATGCTCACATTAATAAAATGAATTTAAGAGTAAGAAATTAAACGAGCAAATATTCAAAAAAATTCAATATTAATGCATAAGAATTGTCTCTTTATTGTATTGATATGAAATCATCAAATAGAAAAAAAAAAAAAATAATAATAATAAATTTAGCCATTTGCAAGCATACTTAAACGCTAATCGTTTTGAAAATATTGAAACCACTGTGAGCCGTTGACAAAATAACGCCAGGCAATTGTGGATGCCAATGTAATTCTTTGATATCAGTTTGTCCTTGATGAATGAACAATAATTGTGGCGGTAAATTATTAAGCGCATCGTCTTCAATAGGCGTACCATTGCTACCATTTTCGGTTTGCTCTTCAGTATCCTTTTCAACGGCCAAATCCCATAATGCAATTTGATCATCAGCACCACCGGTTGCCAATACCGTTGAATCGGTTGGATGCCATTCAACAGTTGTGATCGGTTTAATATGATGTTTAAATGTGGCAATTGGTATTTTTGATTGAAATTGTCGCAAATCCCATATATGAAGTGCACCATCATCACCACCACTTGCAATAAATGGTTCATTTCGATTCCAACTAATAACATTTATATCCATTGTATGTGCCGTATCGGCCGTTAGCATACAGGCTTTATTCGGTGCGGCTCGAATATCCCAAATACGAATACTTCGATCAACCGAACATGATGCTAAAACGCTACGTTCATTGGGGCTCCATTGTAAATCTTCAACCGATTCGGTGTGTCCGATAAGTGGACGTTGGTCAACATTCCATGTACCGGCTTCATTTGGTTGCCAAATATGAATATCACGGCGACAATCACCAGTTGCCAATAGACCCGGCACCATTGGACTCCAATCAATGCCATAACCCTCTTGTTGATGCCCACTAAATGTAAACAAACAATTTACTTTGTTTGCTTTGCCTTCTTTGTTGTATGAACTTAATAATTCCATATCATCAACGGCTAACAATTGATCATTAATTGACCAAATGTTTACACGTCCCAATTCACTCCAGGTGGCAACTAAAGATGTATTTGCTACTTGTGTTGCACGTATCCGATTAATGCATCCATTGTGTTTAATTAATGCACAATTCATGATGGGCTTATTTGCTTTGGCTGCTTCATTTTCGTCATCGTCTGAATCTGATTCGTAATCTTCTTCGTCATCGTTGTCCTCTTTTGATGTTCGATGCAAATTTGACATTTTCATTATGATAATGCTGAGTGCGATCAAAAATTAATGCGATCAGTTGTAATTTTTTGTTTTTTTTTTTTTCAAGGAAAATGATAAAATGTATGAAAATTTACTTGTTAACATGTGCTTTTGCAGCCTGTGATCCGGCTACCACATAACATGACATTGGAAATGTTTCACGAACGGCACCCATTTGATCCGGAATGATATCAAAACTTAAACATGGTGCACCAGTTCGGGCTTGATGTAACATAACATACGCCGATTCATCACACACCAATTCTTCACCTTCATCTAATGGCTTTCCAGGTAAATACACTTCGCCTGTTGTATTTGTTGCATCTTTTTCGTCTTTTTCATCTTCGTCGTCTGATGTATCGTTATTCATATCGTCATCATCGTAGACATCGGTCACGTCCATTGCATTATCAGCATCCATTTTAAATGATTTTTCAAGTTTTTCTTCTTTTTAATTCTTCGGTTTGTTTTTTTTTGTTTTTTTTACTAATTTGTTTATCACTGAATACACGATCCACGCACAATAACAATTCTATGTGATTTGAGGTTAGGTTTTCCACATGTTTTCTTCATAAATGTCAAAATTATCGAATGTACG
This sequence comes from Mayetiola destructor, assembly GCA_000149185.1. NCBI lineage: Eukaryota > Metazoa > Arthropoda > Insecta > Diptera > Cecidomyiidae > Mayetiola > Mayetiola destructor. The sequence goes on along the minus strand of GL501524.1, from coordinate 441,657 downwards.
ACCATCTACTTAGAATGTACTTGAAGAGTTTCAAATGCGCAGCCGTTAGAGCCGCAGTATAAATTCATTTAATTATAGATTTTGAAAATTTTCATCTTTCAAGATATTTTTTTTCTTCAGTCCAGCAAAATCCTGAAAAATTCAAATATAAAACAGGGAAAAAACCAATTACTTTTTTATCCAAACTGTGATTTATTTTCAATCTATCTATCTTACGACTACAAGCACTCATTTCGTTCTTTTTTCCATCATTTTAGTTTAATCTTTTATTTATTATTGATATTTATGATCCATTTTACCAGCCATTTCTGAATTGGTTTAAATTCTCTTGAGTGAAGCGCCGCTTATTTGTATTACTATAATCCTACTCCAGTCAACAGTCCCATTTTGGTTGCCCATTCCATAAAGATGATCAATGTTTTTGAATGAATAAATTCCAATATTTTGTGGACAAAAGTTGGTTGATTGTCGTTTTCGTTGTTGAATCATTTAGAGGAACTTTTTTTTTTGAAGAATTATTATGTTATAGTGTATGTCGTTAAAACTAAATAAAATTCAATTTGGTATCATTTTTGGCAAAAAAAACAAAAAAATTGATTTGGCTTTTTTCCGAACTCCATTCATCCATAATAATTATTAGCCATGTTCCGATTGTGGTGAATTATTATTATTAACATTATTCGTTTTAAAATGGAATTTATCATAATAAGTGGATGGATTTGAGCTGTTATCCCAATACTGGCATTGACTGGTCGCAACTTCCTTTTCAATCCATGGATTTAAATGCTGAGCCGCTACTCGATTGCCGCTACAGTAATTTGATTCTGTTTCAAAATTTTGTATAGTTTTCGGTTGTGATCCCGTTTGTGATTGAAATGTGAACGGCCAAACCTGAGTGGGACAAACAAAAAAAAATATATATATATCGAAAAACAGAAGAAAAAATAAATAATTATTATATTTTCATAATGATCCAATCATAACAAACAATTTTTGAAAAAAACACCATGAAAAAGTAATAGGAAAATGTAAACACACAGACACACACACCATACATTCATTGCTTAAATAAATTCAATTTTATTTTATTATTCTTTTTTTTTCAATTTTTCACTTGTTGTTCTGCAGAATGCTCAAAAGATGATGAGGAAAAAAAAAATAAAATACAAAATGGTAAAGGGCCACTTAAAAATGATATCATTTTACAGTTTGGGAATGTTTGTTTGGGTTCAAAACATTTTGTTATTGTTATAAAATCCGATCTATTTTACATAGCGCACCGAATCGTATGTCGATTTTTTCGTTTTTTTTCGTTTTTTTTTTGTTTCTTCCGAAAGAATCATTGTAAACAATTAACAAAATAAAATTATCTTTAAATGATTCACAATTCACAGCTATTAAGGATGTGTGGTGTAAAGTGGAAAAAATATAACAACAACAACAAAAATCGTCAGACTTCAATTGGATTCTATTTGAACACATGTTTATGTCGAAGCCGTCAATGTTCGGCAACTTTTTTGTTTTTTTTCCCCCGTTTTTTTTCTTTCACAATTTTAAAATTCACTCGGTTCTCGTATTTTATTATATACATTATTTTAAATATATGTATAAGTAATGGGCTTCGAAATACCCGAACACCCAAACATCCAACCATAAAATAGATTTTGAATATCGACGCACCGAGTGTTTCCAACTGTTGTTAGTGCGTTGTCTTTAACTTTTATTTTTCATATCTTTTATTCCTCACAAAAATCTAATTTTTTTTTTATTTTTATTTTAGATCATGGGTCGGACTGAATGTGAACGTACTTAGTACGAACAACAAATAATAATAATAATAATAATTTGATGGGCTTTGACACGAGGATCGAAGATGACATGAAACATATTGTGGGGAAATTGAATTTATTTTGTAGACGAAATAGAAAGGAAGGAAGGAATGAATGAATGAATGAAAAAAAACCAGGAAGAATAAGAGTCGATTATGTGATTGAGTCCACCTGGAACCATAATGTTCGAGGATGGTTTTGGTACAACTTTTCACACTCATTATTTTCTATCCAAAACCAATGGACGATTATCCAGAGTCTGTCAATGATTTTTGCTGGAAATTTATCAAATGAAAAACCAAAAATTATAAAATGCGCTGAGACCTCAAATAGCAATTACGACATTGTTTAAACATTGACGAACGAATGATGCATGATGATGCTTCTCTTCATCGATTTCAATATTCAAAATGAATAGAAAATAAAATTAAAATCCCCTTAAAATAAACTCACCAAACTAGTTTGATTGCTATTATCACTGAAATTGGCATCCAATCGAATATTATCAATGGGTGAACAATAGATTTCTTTGCCCGTGGCCAAACTATTACGCAATTGTTGAATATAAATTGTGGCTAGTCTCAATGTGTCCAATTTGGATAGTTTTGTATCGGCCGGCACCCATGGTAATTTTGTTTTCAAACGACTAAATGCACTTGATAGTACTCGCATTCGGGCACGTTCACGTGCATTTGCTGCATTTCGTTGCACTGGCATCGTACCCAAACCATTTTGTTGACCTATTCAATATATATATATTCATTCAGCACAATTCGTTTATTTTTTCTTCTTTTTTTTTTTCGTTTCGAAAACATAAGTTTCGTAATTCTTACCATTTGATCGGTCATCATCATCATAATCAGTATCAAATTCTTCACCGCTATATTTTGTATTCACTGGCAAAGCACGTTTTCGAGACATTTTCAAGAAAAAAAAAAATTCTCTTTTTTTTATAGATTTTCTCACTCTGATATCCGTCTGGATATGGGCTAAAGAACTGTTTAAAGACGTTGTTTCTTCGACAGGGCACACAAAACTGATTCCGATCGTTTCAAGAATGAGTCGACGAAACTAATCCTTATACACAAATTATTTCGAATAAGATAAAACTCATTTGATCCGAAAAAATTTGCTTGAAAAAAAGGGAAAATTGCCCAAAAGTAAATCAGAGTGTAAGAGGGGGCGGTCCTTCATACTATAAGCATATGCCCTCTAAATAATATCGTTGTTGATTTTTCAATCTGTCGATCATATGTTTATATATTCATATGTTTCAACACCATATGCAATAAGTTTGAATGGAATTCGACATATCGAACGAGTGTCTGATCTCAAATCAAATCCACTATATTGACAGGCTTGTTTTGACGGGGCGTACACATCTATTTTTCGAATCTGTTTTTCTATTCGATGCGAAAACACATTTTCAAAACACAAACATCGGGGAAAAACAGTTCGGCATAGAGTGGGAGAATTTCCAAGTGTAAATTCAATGACGACTTTTAAAATCAAGGTGAAAATTCATAAACATAAAAGGAAAAAAAAAAATCTATGAAAAATAGAACCTCTTGTAGGCGTTCCCGATACTTTGGACCGTAATAAATTAGTCGTAAATATTTAGTAAATTACAAATCGACCGCAAATGAACCGATCACCAATCATTTGTCATCGCAAACCAAAAAACAGTATTTTCGATCCGCATGCGTTTTGAATGCCTGTCATTTGTTTCGAAATGATTTAATGATGAGTTGTGCAATTAATAAATGAATTTTTCCAAAGAAAATGTGTAATGTCTGGGCTTGTGTTTTGTACTCATCGACGGTTTTCAGCGGTATGATCGACATAAATTAGGACGCATAAATCAAATCTCTGGAATGAACCTATACGCTATGCGCCTTTTCCGAATACTGCAAAAGGGAAAAAAGAACAACAACAACAACAATAATGGGTAAGAAGTGATAGAGCAAAAATTCAGGACTTTTGAAGAAGTGAAAGTATTCCCGTATTCAGTGTAAAAAATTGTGTAATTGGATATCTTTTTTGGTCTAGGATTTCGGTTTCGGTATACAAGTGACTTTCGTAGGCAAAAGATATTTATGATCCGTACATTGTACACAGTTAAAGACTAATTTCTTGTTAACACATCATAAATTTTGAGCGGTAGTTTTAAGCGATACCGTAGTCCAACATGTTGGAATTCATAAAATTCCGAAATATTTGCTGTGGTCAACTAACCATCGATTTCACAATGATTTATTAGTGTTGTGTGAAAAAATTTGGTTTTTGGTGGGTGTCAACAAAATCGGCTCGATCAGACAAATCCACAATTGACAAAGTGCAGTGAAGAGCGATAGGTCATCGGTCACACTATTTTCAATGGCTGTTGGGGAATATGGTGGTTTTTTTTGTTTTGTTTCCGAAAATAGCTCTCAAAATAAAAAATTTGGCAAACTAAAATACAGAAATTTGGCTGACGAAAAAGAACAAAATCCGTCGCTCTCCGATTTCCGGGAATTTGCCCATTGAATAAATGGAGAAAAAAAATAGAAAAACTTCTAGGTTGCTTCGCAACTTACTTACGTGAGAGTATTGGAATGACAATAGGATGTTTGAAAAATTTAATCTGATACGTATTCGCAATATACATTTCATATTTTATTTAAATGAGCCTGCATCATTGCATTCTTATTTTCAAATGGTAATTTTGTTCTCAAAAATATTCGATTTGTGAACATTCAAAAATATTTTATTTCTTTATATCAAATCAATTATAACATTGAATGTTAGTGATACATTTGTGAATGTTGTAATTGAATATTTCAGTTGTTTCGGTTATTATTAATCCAATCAATAATTTCTCTCATCACTGATATTTCCATTCGTCTATATACAAATAAAGATTGTAAAAAAGCTTCAATTTTTCGACGTCATTTCAAACTAAAACTAAAAATAAAAAAATACTCACTCTTCCATCGCTCGGTTGATGTTATGCCTTAACCTGATAAAAAAAAATTCAAAAATAATAAATATTTAAAATTGGCCGAAATTAATATGCTGGTCGTCATTATTGAATTAACCTTTCATCATCATGCGCATCCTCCTGTCTGCAACGCAACGAACGCAAACCAAAATTGACTTTAATGATTAATGTTTTATCAATTTTGAATTTGAATTTATTATTTTTCATAAACTTACGAGCAAATGCCTACATGAATCAAACTAAAAAAAAATAATAATAAAAAAATTCAATGAAATTGAATTGCAATTATTTGGTAGGCGGCTGAGGAAAATAAAATTTACCGTTCAATCAATCGAGCTCGATTTTGACCATCCAACATTTGAAGAATTCTGAAACAAACAAATTTTGAATCGACTTTTTTGAAGAAAAGAAATCGGAAAAATATACTATATAAAAATTGTCAAACTTACTCGTTTATCACACCCAGATCATCTAAATCTTCTTCTTCTCCTTCTCTGAATCTTTCGGACAGATAAAATTACTTAATTTGTTTTTCAAATGAATTATTTGATATTATTATCTGAAATGGACTTACTGTTGCGGTGCAGCGCTGTAAATTTATTAAAGAGAATAAAAAAAAATTCTTTCATTTTGAATGAAATTACCGAATTTGTTTTCGAAATGATTGGTTGATATAATTATCTAAAATGGACTTACCGTCGTTGCGGTGGATCGCTGTAAATGTTTTAAAGAGACAAAAAAAAAATTATCTCTTCATTATGAAATTATTGAAGTTATTTTTGAAATGACTGGTTAATATTATTATCTAAAATGGACTTACCGTCGTTGCGGTGGATTGCTGCAAATGTTTTAAAGAGAAAAAAAAATTTATCTCTTCATTATGAAATTAATAAATTTATTTTTGAAATGGGCTTACCGTTGCGGAAATTCGCTGTGAATATTTTGAAAAGAAAATAATAATTTTTTCTAATTCTGAAGAGCATATATTATGATCATATGGTCACAAGTTACCTGGCCACCGAAATAACTATGGCAGCTACGAAAAGGAAAGCTAATGAGTACTTCATTTTGAATGAATTTTCCTTTCTTTCTTTTTTTCTGAAACAAAGTTAATTCAAAACTGATGAATTTGGATGAGCTTCGATCGTTTTTTTTTTATAGGAAAAAAGTTCTGTAATAAGCAACTAGTTGTTCAACCTTGGAATTCCAATTGGAAACGTTTCGATCTCGTTATTATGAAAAATAAATAATTTATTGAACTGATGACACATATAAGTCGTTATTTTAAATTGTCTTTTTAGACTATTAGAATATGAGTAGTAAATTATTTCACACAAAATTTCGGAATTTCTGTAGTTTGAGCTATATACATATATTTTCGTCTATAAATTTGCGAGACACGAAACAGATGTTTTCATGCGTTCAAATATTGGAACAAGACAGGAGATTTCAACCCATACGTAAGATGTTGTTTTAAAGCTACGTCAATATGAACACGTATTATGTTTTAATCAATGTTCCAAATTGTTCTACAATTCTGTTTGTTAAGTTGCTAAATTATTGAATTTGAATATCAAATAATTCTTTGAATGCGCCAAAATTGAATCGATCGTTTGAATTAAGGATATTGGAGTCGAAGATATTGATTTGCAGTTTGAAGGAAAATTTAGATAATTATGGTGAAGGGATTACTTTTATGTAGTTAATATACAGCGTGTTTTATATATTAGGGTGGTTTAGGAGAAGAGTGACTATCAATTCCATTTTTTTGGTGTAGATAGAGGAGGCTTGAGTAAGAATTTTGGTCGAGCCGGAATTTCAAAATTCAATCTGAAGAAGGGGGGGGGGCGTATTTTGCCCGCAAAAGTGCGGAATTTTGCAAATTTATATAGAAAAATTCAACATAAATGATGAATATCTGGAGTTTTTATGATTGGATTCCACTTTACGAGCCTTCCTCTACAAGATAGAATGATCGGTAAGTAGATCGGGAATGGAGGAGGATAAGAAAATTCAACATTTTAGCCGCCAAATCGATTTTTTAAGATATTTGCTTAGTTTTTCACACGTGCTTATTGACTCCTTTTTCACAAATTAGGCTTGTTTGCAGAACATTTGAAAGCGGTTTGTGCCGGAATTGGCTCCGTGATTTCCAGGAATTTGGCCATTAAATTAAGGGGGGAAAAAATTGGAAAATTTCAGGAAATGGTTCGTCAATTCAACAACCTATTGCAATGAAAATATGATGTTGGAAAAATTTAATTTGATGTCAAATAGATTCATGAATTAACGAGCCATTTTCTGAAATTCACCATATTTATCCTTTTTCGTCAATGTCAACATTTTTGTATTTTAAGTTAACCAAATTATTCACTTGGAATGCCAAAAATTATTTTTGAGAACTATTTCTGAGAAAAAAAAGAGCCGTTTCTATTTACGCATATTTTCAATTGTGTCGATCACACACACACATCATAAGCGCATTTCTTACCTTTTTCCATCATCACCGCAACATGTTTCAATCGAATCGACAAATCGCTGTCTGAAGTCATAAACAAACCAAGAACCTAAACAATGCTGAGAAGAAAAAAAAACACCCATCGAATGACGTCAATTGAGTCAATAAAAATTGATTGCTTTTCTTTTTATTTATTTTTATTTTCTCACTTTTTTTTCAATATTCATATTACATTTGGAAAATTTAAATTTTGGAATGCCAACACATCTACTCGATCCACATCCAACATTTGCTTAATATTTCATTTGTGTCTTTAAGTAAAAGAAATAAGAAGAAAAAAAACAACTGCAAAAAAAAATTGATGAAATTCGCTATGAAGAATAAAGAAATTCATTTGTTTAGTGTGAATGTTCTCCATTAATTTTTAAATGTGCAAATCGTGATTATTTTACAAAATCATCAATCGTTTCGTTGTGTTTCTTCGAAAAAAAAAAAAATTTTTTTTGAGTGCAAAAAGAAGTGAAAATAAAAAAACAAACAATTTTGGCAAACGGAAAGAATATTTGAAAAAACCGTGTGACTTTTCAAACGTTCGTTTTGGAAACGTTTTTTGAATTTCATAATAAATCTTTTTCCATATTATTATTTTGTATTTGTTATTGGTTTTTGTTTGATCAATTTGGTTGGTTGGCCCGTACGCCGAAACATTTTTCACCAAAACATATAGCGATACACAATTGTAGCTAGGATTCCCAATATCAATGGAATGATCCATTGTTTATAGGCGCTGCAAATGAAAATAATTGAAAATTGAAAAAAAAAGAAAAGAAAAACAACAAACAATTCCATTGAAATGGAGAAATGGATATTAGAAATATTTGGATACATACGATTCTTCATCTGATGATTGTTGTTCGCTATTCCAGTATTGTGGTGTTCTTTCTGGAACTACTGTTCGTTCAGATTCGATAACCTCACCAACTTTATAACGTATCATCATGCCACGGGCATCCGAACTATGTCCAACATCTTCAAATGATTCGGTTGCATCTTTGCCAGCCTGTTCTAAAAGGACTTCTTCACCGCCGGGATGCTGCAAATTTTTAATAAACAACGAAACCCATTTTGAGTTAATAATAAAAATTTCAACGGATTATAAAAATTGGATAGAATATTTTGGAAATTCCTTTCGGACCAAGGCCAGCTCAACGGTTCGACGACCTCATTGAATTCTTCAATTGCTGACTATCGATAAAATTCTTCTTTTTTTTTCCGGCCTCGGAACTTTCATGTTTCTCAAAGGTTCTAAGTGCTATAGCTAAGCTAATTATTAAGCAATCACTGTTCGATTCCATTTTGTATTCTATATTTGAAAAAAATATTGATTCTTCATATGTCTGCCGTTGCTCTGGCAGGTAAATTGTGCGCATCGCAACACAAATAAATCAATTAATATTGATGTAGTGCTCAAACTTTATCATTTATTAAGTCCTGAATTAAATGAAACAAAACTCTATTTTGATGCAATCAATCATCAGTATTCAATGAAAATGTTTCCATATCGATATGGATATGATTATTTTGACCAAACAATAGCAACGATATTTCAAATTATGCCGAAGGTCAAATGTGATGAACCGGTAACCATGAAGGTGCATTCATTCAATCATTAACATTTTGCAACATTTATTTTGGTTTTTTTTTTTTTATTTTATATCATTATAGCAATTATAATAATAGCCAACCGCATTGAAATTGTAAATGGAATGTCACCGGGCAGTAAATGAGTGACAAATGTGCTACAATTTGTATGATGGTCAATGTTCAAAAGGTTAACAGTTACTAAAAAAAAAACCAAAAAAAAAACGAACATATCAACAGCCAATTTGTATAACAAATCATCAAATTATGAATGGTTATTAGGCATTGGGTAACCTTGAAAACGAATCGTCAAAAAGAAGTGTTCATAAGCATTTTTTTTTCTTAACTTTTTTCATGGAAATCTTACTTTCGTTGAGGGGAAAAATGTTAGTTTGAAAATTTCCACATCATCACAAAATGTGAGGCGCCGAATGCAAAGAGCACAATAAAATATACAATCGATTGCGCAAAAATGTGTTATCTTATCACGAATTTCATTATTATCGAGAAACAATTCATGCCAAAATGCTAGGAATATATTTAAAGTTAAAAATTTTTTTTTTTTTTGCTTTTTTTTTTCATTTGGAGTGAGAAACACCAATCGGAATGGATTGGAGAAAAGGAGACGCAAAGAGAAAATTGTTTAATAAAATGTGTTTTCGAAAATGATGACAACGAAATTCTCGTAACGTAAATATAATATTCTTTTTTCATGAAATCATGATCAGCATTTTATGGACTTTATGGATATAGAAAAAAAAAAAAAAGAATTTAAAAATAATGACATCAATGCATTATTATTTTACAGTATGAAATCAATTCTAATCGTTGAACAACTGACAAAGCAACAAAAAAATAAAAAAGTAAATAAAACAACAAAGCAACAGTCATTCAGATACTTGAATACACGATGACATATTGATTGTTGCCGTTCGAAATTGATTAATAGTTTGACATAGCAGATAGAAGCTTCGACTTTATGAAGTAGGCAAATATTGTTATTGTCAATTGTCGTATGTCGCATGTTTTTGAATTGATAAGATTGCGCGTTAAACGGTGAATTTTTTAGTTAATGGATGTTAATTTTTTTTTTAAAAAAAGCAAAAAAAGCAAAAAAAAAAAAAAGAACTTTCGAAAGAAACCGGTTCAGTCTTCTAGCCTTTTCAAATGTAAATCAATACAGAAATAAAAAAAAAAGCTACAACTAAAACCCATGAAAATTTAAAAGTTTGAAAACTGAAAATATTTGAAAAGTGTTATGAATAGATTTTCGATCGTTTGGCGATTGATGATTGTATTATACAGTCTTATGATTTTGATTGTCAAAGACGCAATTTTGAATCGTTTGATATGAAAATAAAATTTAAAAATTGATATACATATTTGTCCATGGTGACTACTGCTGAGATATGCGTAATTCCAAAAATATTAGTCACAAAATGAAATTTTCAAACACTTTCACTAACACATCGAAACTAAAAAAAAATAGAGCAATAGACCCATAGAGCATGGGCTGAATGATATTGAGACGAAGAGAGAGAGATAGAAAGTGCACGTGCCTGTGTGTATGAGAAAGAAAAGAAAAAAAATAACGAAATGCAAAGCACATGAGGAGTTTACCTCGACTTCGACGGTAGTTGTCGGTCGAATCAATAACAAGTGTGTATGTTAACCAAGCATCGAACATGGCACATCAAC
>GL501524.1:406706-430531 GCA_000149185.1 Mayetiola destructor | reverse complement strand
CTTCTCTCTCTCTCTCCTCCTCCTCTCTCTCTCTCTCTCTCTCTCTCTCTCTCTCTCTCTCTCTCTCTCTCTCTATCCAATCTCTAGTTGTATTGACTGATTCTATTCGGTATGCAAATGATCATCTTTTACGCTTTCAATATTATTTATAATTGAAATATTTTGCAAACAATGAAAATGAAAATTGAATGATACACTTCGAAACCAATAAACAACAAATAAAATAAATGAATAGAATGTTTGTCTTAGTAATCACTATTTGTGTTCATGATTGGCTCTCAAATCGTATATTACAGAGCCTCGGTAGAAATGATAAAACGAAAGAAGAAGAAGAAGAAGAAGAAGAAGAAGGGGAAAAAAGAAAATGCGGCACAAACTAACAAAATGGAAAGAAAGAAATTTAAAAAATTAACACACAACGATGGTTTATTATAACACCAATAATTAATTTCAATTGCGTTTTAACATGCGCTAATTCTGACTTTTAAGGCACACGGCGTCTAATAGCCAACAGCTTATATTAGCTAACAACTGATAACGAAGAACGAAGAATGAACAGAAGAAAAGAAGAAATTTGAAAAAAAAAATAACAAAAACAAAACGTATGAAATGATAATTACAAATTGCCTGTTTTTCGGTCTGGAAAATGATTTTGGATTCAATTGGGTCGACTTGAACCCTTTTTTCCGTAATTTGTAACGCAATTTCCAATTTTTATTTATTGTAATGATATGTGTATGATCAGGAGATTATTATTGTATTGACCTGTGCCCATGTCAAAATGTAAATTATTTATTATTTATATCATTTACAATGTAATGGATGACGACGATTGGCTATGCCGTTGCCATATGAGCAATGCATTCAAAAAAAAAATTCCGACATTCGACAACAAAATAATTAACATTTGTTTGCGCTAAAAACTGGTTTCGAAGCATGAAGGGCATCACATAAAGTAGCCAATGGTTATATGATCATGGATGGCCGTCTAATGTCTATCAAATCATCTCATCAAATTTTTTGAATAAAATTTCCGAATTTTTAACATCATATTTTTTCACTATGTCAATTGAAATACTATTTAAAAAAAAAAAAACAAAAAACAAAAAAAATGTGAAAATTGTTGATTGTTCATGATTTCACTTACCTCATTCAAAAATGCTGTTAAATCGTAGATATTATTATGAATTATGATCCATGTTGATTGACTGGAAATGTGCTTGGCCACTTCGGCCAATGAATAAGTTTTAACTTCTGGTTCACTCATTTTTGTTGTTGTTGTTTATTTAGAATGGAAAACTTTTCAGAGGAGAAAAATACAGTAAAAAAAAAAAATAATCAAATCGTTAAATTTTGATTGTGGTGCGGGAGGAACAGACAAAAGACAATAAGGGAAACAAACAACGACAAAACAAAACACATTCGAATCGAATTCCTTTGAAATAAACCATTTGAACAGCCAACAACACGCATGCATTTCGGTTAAAAACATTTACATATTCTTTTCTTTATAATTTGATTGCTAACACAGCTGGATTGTTGGTGTCTCTGTAACTTTGATTTCATTTCGTTGGTCATCGGTCATTGTCAATGTTGTTGTGAGTTATTTGTTGTTTTTTTTTTTTTAATTAATTTTTTGGTCGTAAATTAATTCAATTCAATCGAATATTGAATTAATCCGGAGAAGGATCCATGGACATGGTTCATTTTGCTTAGGTTCTTGTCTATTGTTTTTTTTATTTCACACGTAAATTTATTCCTGACTCAAAATTGTTTTTTTTGAATTAAATATATTTTTTTTTTGATTTGACTGGAGAAGGGGGAAAAAACAGCAGCAACAAATGAAAAAGAATGTCGAAAATTCTGTGTGAATTCTTTGATGTACTCACTAATTTAATAATGTCATGAATTAACTATACAAGTCTATTTTTTTTTAACTATGTTCGGTTTTTCGATCGAATGAACAGAATGTGTCTGATGTCTGATGAACCGGACGGTCGAATTCAATTTACAGCGTATGGACAGTGAAAATTTCGTTGATAATGCGATTAAAGCAAGAAATAAAACTACCACAAATACAAAAGAAAACAGAAAGAAAAAAAAACAAAAACAAATGAAGACCAACAGAAAAAAAGGTTTTTATATTCAACGAACCTTATATATTTTTCCGTACAAACGAAATCGAAGACACAACCGCAATATTTCTGTTTTTCTTTTTTTTCTATTTTTTTTTTTTTGCTTCCAACAAAACACAACCACAAAAGGCTCACGGTAATAATGAAATGAACACCCAGACTAAATGGAGAAACTAAATATTCAATCCGAAAGAAAGAAAGAATAATGAAAAAAAGAAGTCGAACGAATGAATACGAGACACACACAACAACAAAAAAAAAAACTTATATTCCCCGCCATAGAAGAAAATTATTCACTTGAAACGAAAATGAAACAAAAAACAAAAAAAAATTTATAAATGATGATAAATACACGGAAAACACACCGACAACATTCGGGTGACGTTGTGTTGACTTCCAATTGAATTAAGCCAATATGAACAATGAACAAAAATGATGAATCTTGAAACATGTATAGATGTGTAATGTGTAGGCCATTTGAGGCGACATTCAGGCATTGTATTCAATTCAATACGTTTGCATACTTTCATCCATATCATATATCGAATACCGAACCACCAATCCATATACATGCATGTATGAAACCAATTAATTGATAATTATAATTGTATTGTTATTCAAAAAAGACAGAGAGAAAGAGAGAGACAGAGAAAATACGCGATTATGCAGGAAGATACTTGTTGATATGAGTGGTTTCAATTACGGGAACTAGAAAATAATGATCATTTATCGTACAAAAAAAAAATATATAGAAAAAATCACAATTCCATGTTCATCTCTTTCCATCTAATTTCGATTGGCCGTCTCCAGTCCACTGTTACTGCACCACATTCGCATCATATCCAATGATTTTTGAAAAAGAAAAAAACAACAACAAACATTGAAGATGTTCATGATCATAATTTGAATGTCAACAAAATAAGTTCAGTATCGTTCACATGAAATGGTCAGTGTCTCTCTCTACATCAATGTATGGTATGTTCATATCTGAACCAGTCTTTAAGATTTATTTCGAAGGAAAATTTGCAAAGAGCAATGCATTGTTTATTGCAATTTTCACAAATCGAATAACAAATACCATATCAAATCAATCATCGAACATCTCAATTTTTGAACATCTTAATTTTTGCAATTGTTGCTAACTATGATGGCTAACACTCAAAATAAGCCTGAAATGGATTTTCAATTTGATATGGATTTACCAGATATGGTACGTTCATGTGCATATTATAGCCCAGATGAAAATGGTAAAATTCAATTGCGTTTCGATCCGCCGGTTTATCGATGCCGATATTCGGCTGTTTATGCCATATTATCATTGCCAATGTGGTGTGACAAAATCAAAAAAGTATGTATTATGTTTTGGGAGGATATTGTGTGGAAATGATTGAAGAGTTTGATAATTCGGAATATTTGTAAATTTTTTTTTAGGTTGTTGAATTTGGATGTGCCGATATGAATTTGGTGATTTCAATGCGACGTTTGACAAATATCGAGCATATTGTTCAAGTAAGTCGTTTCGAATATTAATGTTGTTTCTTTTTTTCTTTCTTTTTTTTTCTCATCTTGGATTTTGAATCGAAAATCCAAAATCCATTGCTTATATTATTTATACCAAGTGCTAAATTTCAAATAACAACAAAAGAAATGGAAAAACGTCAAACATAGAAAATTTGACAGCCGCGAGCAACAAAACAAGCATGACATTTGACCATGAGAATCCGACAAACACACACACACACACACACCGACGCACAAAATTATTTTCGTTTTGTTTTTAGGTTAGGTTTCAAACGTATTCAATTGTTTATAATGCCGTATAGATAGCAAAATACACGCATTGTACCATTACGTTTTTAATAAGGGGGGAAAAAAACGGAAAATCTTTTATTTTTCGATATTTAATTTAAAGTTCAATGAATTGGTGGAGCATTTTAAATTTAAATTTAAGTTTTATTGATCGGTGCGGTGAAAAAATCCAACGAAAATGATTTAAAACGAAAAAAAAATAAAACAGAATTAATTTCATTCCGAAATAAAGGGCGAAGTGAGTGTCAAACACATTTTCGGATTTTACGTGCGGTGTGCTTTAACCTCTTTCACCAATTTATTGCTATTTTTGTTTTTCTCTATCTCTCAAATAAAAATGGATCAATCAATGAATGTCCAAGAGATGATGCATCCAGCCATCAATACAACATTGACACAATTCGATGCCGAATTATTGTCGGCATCGATAGCAAATAATGACAATATAATCCGAAGTTATCATGAAAAATGCGATGAAATTGAACGTTTACGAGCCGATATTCAATCAATAACTGGATCAGCGAATCAAGTGCGCCAAATGTATGAATCGGAAAAATTACAAAAAGATCAATTGCATAGAGAAAATCTGGAAATTCGAACCAAATTAAATGAATTAAATAGTCGCTTAGTTGCAATCCAAAATGAACAAATCAATAGTGAAACGCTTTACAATCAAACGGTTGCCGATTTTGAATTTAAAATACAAAAAGAAAAACAACAATTTTTCGATTTATGTCGAATTGTCGTCGATCAAGGGAATATTTTACAATCAAATCATTTATCAACGTCACAATTAACACGAAAATGTACATTAGCGAGGGAAACACTCGAATCGCATGGTTTCATATGTGAAAAATTGAAAAGTCCAAAGAAAAAACCGGATCCAAATCGAAAAAAACCAAAAACAATTTTTACACAGACAGATCCAATGCCGGATCCATCCACAATGTTTCAATCATCAATACCAACAACAATTTCAGTTGAAACATGTGAACAAAGTACACAATATCAACAATCAAAAGCAACCCGATCGACATGTACATCAGCATTCATTTCGTTTACGGATGCATTTACAACGATGGACGATCAACAAAGTCAAAATTATTTTAATCCATTGCCAACGGCAAATGTAATGCATAATGAAGATAATAATAATTCAAATGTTATGTTACGATCACCACAATTATTGCCCATTGCCCAGGACACTGTCACAAAAATGGCACAATCAACACAAACCAAGAAATTGGAATATTGTACACGCGAAACGCTTACAACAATTAACAATGTACGAAAACCTATTGATTATGTTCGTGTCGATTCACCGGTTGGCGGTTTATGGTCAGAAAAAGTGAAAAAAGAGGATATTTCATCGGCACTTGGTTCAATGTCAAATCTATGTTGGACATGTTTGGCCAATCATTCGGATACAACGCGTGATATTGGATCACAATTGAATCCAAGCCTTTCACATTTGTGGCAATTAATGGGTCACGTAATATTTACAATGATTGATCACCGAAATAGTTTCGGTGCCGGCAATCAAACAACAACACCAACAACAACAACACCAACAACAGCACATCAGAGTTCGATGCAACGAATGCAACATCAACTTCAAACTATGATCGATGAACATGTTAAGGGCACCACCGATATGGTGCCCGATGTACAAATGAATGTTGCATCAAATGATGCAATGGATTTGGATGAGCACAGCCGAGATTCGATTGAGAGTTATAATAGCGGCAAAATAATTATAAGCAAAGTACGTGATTCTAGTGAAGTTTTGAGTGAAAGCCAAACAGATGTCATCGAATCGGATGACCATAAGATCGATGATACACCGCTTAATATTATTGATGATAAAAAAACGAGAAAAGTCAATGAACCGGGACTAGAATCGACAAAGAATTTAGCTGAAAATTTTAGAGCACAATCACCACATCGCATTTTAGTCCGGAATGTGGCCAGCGGCTCGGAAACAATTCACCCAGAACAAAGAATTTATAAAAATCGAAACAATTCATCCATAGTTTCGGCTATACCGAAAATTGTCGAAACATCGAATGAAATTGTACCACAAAGTGTGAAGTGGTCAGGAAATGGTAATAGTGTTGTCAATGACTTCAAAGTACCAAAACGAAAATCCACAAGTGCTGCAACCATATCGAATACCAAAAAACGGAAATCAACTAAGGTAGGTTCGCAATCGATAATTATTATTTATGAATGTGTGTTTAGATAATTTTTGTTCATTTCAGAGTGCAACAAGTGAAAGGGAATTGATGACGTCCATTTTTGGTGATGACTTTGACGATGACTCACCAAAGAATGATGTTAATGAAGATGACCCACAGATTCGACAAATTTTCGATTTTTTCAAAATGCCCTCGAATATAGTTTCACCGATCAAAGATCCTGAACGTTTGATGATGGATTCAATTGAGGAGCCAACCGGACACCAATCACCGACCACCACAGATTTGGATTCAGAACTGAATAATGTGGAAACGGCAACTAAACGACCGAAAAATTTAATGACTGATTTGAATATGGTGCCCATAGGACCGATGTTACCGATCAAAGACAACGATCAAGAATTGGTTCATGTGGAAATTTTAACCAAAAGCCCAGAACATTTGATTGTATCACCAATGGCTGATTTGAATGATGAGCAAATAGTAGATTTAGTGATTGATTTGGCTGAAAAGCCAAATAACACGACACCTATTGAAAAGCCAACGATTGATTCAATCGATGAACCGGTATCCGTCTTGAATGTAAATGCAGCAAGTGATTCAGCCGAACGGCCAAATATTCTAAATTTAACCAGTATACCAACTGCCCAACAATCAATTATCGATAATAATTCAATTGTACAAAATCATGCCGAATATGTTGATCGATTACCCATTTCACCTGTTCCTAGCGATGAAAACAAATGCGAATCCAGTCCACAAAAGGCTGATGAATCTACCAAATGTAACAACAAACTGGACATAGATTTATATTATTCGCCTGCGTCGCCACAGCCAGAAAATTACACTGAAACCGATTGCTGTATTATTCCATCGGAAACATTGTGCTCGAATCGAATACTCGACGAATCAAATGACATAAAATACGATTCATTTGAATCAGAAATTAATCAAATAATTCAAAATTATTCACCAAAATTTGCTAAAACAGTTGCCAGCAATTCAATATTGACGCTAACAAAACCGGATTCATATTTGATGGCCAGTCTACGGACAGCAATTGAATGTTATTGTATGTCAACCGAATGGACATCGGAAACTGTTTCAAAATGTTTAAATCAAATGTTATTGCAGACACGTCATGTCAAATACTTGGCATTGGCTCTATTGGAAATAGTTGAAGATACACAAGAGAAGCCATCACTTGAATTTACACCACCGGCACCAGCATTACCGCCATCCATTCAACGATGCATAGTTTTGTATTCACGATTAACACAAATGATACCAAATTTTAGTGAATACTTTGCAATGCTGTTGGAGCGTAAAATGTTTGTGTTCAAAAATGAGCTGCCCGTCGAAGCATTAATCAATTTAACACATCTTTATATTGGAATCAATGACATTCAACAATCTACAAATCCATCAAATATGCGACTCTTCATTTATAAATGCTTATATTATTTTAACAGGAAATGTATTCCATTGGTGTTTACCGTACTAATGGCTCATCCATTTATTTTGCCGCATGCCAATTCAATGGAATGTCTATCGGATCCATTGAATAAAGCGATTGTTTGTGCATTAACCAACATCATATATTCAATGGATAACAGCGATAAATTGTACAAAAAAACCGAAATGTTTTTAACATTAAAAAGTCGATTTGGTTATTTTTCTGGGAAAGTATTTGCCATTGGTGCAATCATCGAATATTGTATTGATTGCATTCAAAATAATCAATTAACAAATGTTGATTATGCCATTGTTTTGTTGGCCAAACGTCAGGGATATGAATATGCTAGCAAAAATATTATTCAAAAATATTTGATACCATTGTTGCATCGATATTTTACCAATGATTTAACAACAAATACCGAATATGATCAACAAATCCGTACAATTTTATTTTGCATTTCGTCAATTGTTAAAACGATAGCAATCGATGAGAATATCGATGATTATGTAAATTTGTTGGCAATTGCATTAAATGCAACCGAACGACAAATAATTCAGGAGGCAGCCATTTCGGGAATGTGTCAATTGAGCCGTTTTGGAATGACACGCATTTATCATTTGATTAGCGCATGGAAACCAAATTATATAAAAAGCAAACGTATAACGGCCATTCTTAATACGATTGTTTATAGAAAACCAATGAATTTCTGGTTTAGTTGTAGTAATGTTGATGTGGAACATCATCTTTGATGAAGTTATTTAAGGAAAAACGAATTCGAAAAAAAAAACAAAACAAAACAAAAACTCATGTTGAGAGCTGTGATTAAAATTTCTTTTTTTTTTTTCTTATTTAAGCGTTTTCTCCCCCAGAAGATTCTCACCATCTTTGAATTAGATGCGTAATGAAATAGGAATTTCAAAAAATAAAAATGATTCGAAATTTTGTATTATATATATATATTCACAAGGTGAATGTCTTTTAATTGCCTGGCCCGGTTTTGAATCATATATTACTATTCCCTTTCAGTCCATCATTTAAGAATGACACCTATGAAATCCCATTTTCAATAATAATAAATAATAATGTTTTTCTCTTTGGCCCTCCTCCTTCCATTCAGATTGACATTGACGAGGAGCTGATGAAAAGGTATCAGGAAAGAGCTGCCCCATTAACATGGGAATACCTTGATGCTCGTAAAACACCATTAACCATTGTCGGCTATAACGGAAGTGTTGATTCTCCGCATGAATGTTTATCGAATACTGATGCAGTTGTATGCATCGAATTGTAAGTCAAATGTATATACCGTTAAGCTGCAACCTCAAAGTCTGCCACATTGATATACTTGCAAAAAAAATTTGCATCCCTTCCGAATAGAATCGAGCACTTATTTCCACGAACGGAACAAAACCTGCCCCAAAATATATTCGGTTCAATGCAACCAAAAATTGTCATATTTTCCACACCAAATTCTGATTACAATGGATTGTTTGGTGATGTTCGTTTTGACAATGGATTTCGACATGAAGATCATAAATTTGAATGGACCCAACAACAATTTATTGACTGGTTTGTATTATTATATTCAACATAGACATGAAAAAGATACAAAAAAAAAAAAATATGTTCATTCATTTTCTTCCTTTTTTTTTTTTCATTTGAAAATAATAATTTCATTGGCAGGGCGCATAACATTTGTCTGCGCTATCCAAATTACAAAGTAAACATTTTTGGTGTAGGTGAACGACCCGAAATGGCCGCCGAAACCATCGGAAAATGTTCACAAATGGCCTGTTTTGTGCGCAAAGATCTTTTGGGTTTGGAAATTGTGCACCGTCCAGACACCGACGTTCTATATCCATTGGAAAAATATGAATACAAACAATTATTTGAATATATATATCCAATGAATGTTGATAATCGTTCACGTACCGATCGAATATTGGACGATACAAAATATTTCATTCATCGAAATTCAAATGAAGATGAAAAATATTACAACATCGATATGGATCGATTTTTTTTCCCACTGGCCGATATTTATCAATTTGTTCAAGATGCAGCCAGTGAAATGGAATTGCGGAATATTCTTTCTAAAGAATATCAAATCGATGAAAATAGCTGCGTTATTGTTGAACAACAATATGAATCAGAAGAATCATATCATGATGATGATGAGTCAACATTTTCCATCCAGGATGATGCTTCGGCCGACGATAACTGGGATTGATTCGAATTTTTACCAAAAAAAAAAAAAAAAATCAATTTTATGTACAAATATTTTTTTTTTTCATTATTAATAATTTGTACTCAAAGTAGCCCGCTCTATTTAAGTACCTGTCTAAAAGACAACCGACAAAAAGTATACAAATACTCAATTTTGATAAAAACGATTGCGCCGTGTCATATAAATATTAAAAGAAGAAAAAAAAAGATTGAAGAGCAATCGAAAAACATTCACACATGCACATAAAAGAAAACTGATGACCATTCAACATTCAATGAAACAAGTGCTTTTGAAATCATACACGATACACGTGAATTCAATACATGTGAATATGATGTAAAGCGCAGATCTCATCATCATCTCATCATATAAACGTGTGTGATCCGAACAAAATCACTAACTAACTATCTCACTCATATTCACCTATATTTTATTCATTCATTTTTCATCAAATTTTTTTTTTTCATACATATTTTATTATTTCGTATTGCCTTTCGGTTAAAATGTTTTGCCAATGCAATAGCAAAAGCGTAAATATGTGCTGAGCACTCAGTTTTGTGTGTGTTTCGATTCTCAAAGTTTCAGGATCACTTCAAGTTCAATAAATAATAATAAACAAAAAAAAACCAAAATTATTAAAATTCCTATTTTGCAATCAATAAATAATAATAAAACAGCTGAAAGTCTTTTAACGGGAAAATGTCATGTATCTGAATGCTGTGTGTGGTCTTGGCATTATTATCTTTTTGGTGAAGAAAAAAATTGGAAAACAGAAAATAGATATTCTTTAAAGATAAAAAAAAAAAAAACAAAACAGTTTGAACATTGAACAGTCATTTTCATTTGATTAATTCGGATTTTGGCTCAGTTCTTTTTTAATTTCTCTTCTTTTCGGCCGAACGAATCCAAACGAAACGATTGCAAAGCGAGCATTTTTGTTATTGATAAACATTGATGTGATTTGATGTGAACTTGCTTCGTTTTTTTGGTTTGTTCATGGGGTTGCGGGGAAAAATTTCCAACATGAAAATGTGAGTTTTTATTTCTAAAAATTTTGTTGGTCGTAAGTACTTTTTTTTCTCTCCGTTCCAAAATCGGTGCATTTGTTTTGATGTTTTGGTGATATGGATTTTTTGTTTTTATATTGATCAAGTGTTTGTGCAATAGTATGTGAGATGTATGAGAATGTAGGCAATAATCACATTGAAATCGACATAGGAATCGGTTCGCACAGTTTGTATTTTTGATTTTGTTTGTTTGCTATTGAGGGAACATTTTTTTTGCTCTCTCTCTAATTCCGACTGTGTGAAATGATCGTTGCGCTAAAAGGTGATTTTCAATGATGCTGCTCGTTGCTGATCCGATCCACGGTTTATCATGATGTTATTAATGTTTCTTTTCTATTAAAGTGTGTGACTGTGTGTGTGTGTGTGTGTGTGTATGTGCGTGCGAATATTTTTTGCATATAAAAAGATGGACAGCGACATAGTGACAAAGAGGCTATCCCGAATGCAAATAAAACGAATGTGAAATGGTTCGAATTCGAAAAAAAAAATAAAATAATAATTACATATTGAATATTTGAATACAAACTGAAATGACCTAAAAAAAAAGTGGTCGCACCGTTACAACTGCTGCTTCTCTCGACACATTTTTAAACTAAAAATCGTCGTCATTATGTGTGTGTGTATGTGTGTGTGTGCTGTCCTCTCTACTCACAATTTAACTCCACCTCGCATTCGAATACATTTGCACACACACAAAATACATTGATTTCGTTCGACATTTATATGTATAAACTATATATGTATTTGATATGATAGTGCTCATATGTCTATGATGAAAGAATAAATTTTAATTTTTATTCTATTTTAATTTGTATAAAAGAAAGAACAATTTTTATCGCCATTGAATTTTATCAGCTTACATTGGATTATTATTATTATTATTGTTCTGGTGAGATTTGTGGTCCAGTTTTTTTTTGGGTGATAATGGAATTGATCAAATTCATTCTTCAACCACAAAATAATTGCCGACAAATAAAGCCTTCGATCGATTCTATTGATCGATTCACACGAACTTATCTTAAATAAAAACAAAAAAAAAACTTAGAAACTGGCCCAGTGCCCGGTGCTGCACACAATGTGTCCTCAATTTTTAAATAAAACAAAAAAAGTGTAAAAAAGTAGGAAAAACATTTCGAAATTCGTCGTTGTAATTTTCCATGCACACAATCACATTAACGAAACGGTCGCTCGCTTAAAGGCCAAACATTTTCCGAACCAAAGTCGATTTTTTGCATCAATAATAACGAAAAATTGCCTTTATCATGTCTGTAGTACAAACTCTGTACAAGTATCATTATTATTATTATCAATGACGTTTCGAAATTGAATGAACGAGGTATGAGGGATGTTTGGAGCAAATATTATTGTTTATTGGCGGGATACATGTATTCGATAACATATAGAAATTGAAAAAAAAAATGTTGACACACACCAACAATCAAATCTCACACACATCGCCAAACACGAAATGAAATCAAAACACATTTCAATTGCAATTGAAAAACGCGCAATGCAATAGCCTTATCGAAATAAATATCAATATTTGTCTCGCTTGCACTGTATTTTTGTTGACTGTTTATCAACTGTACCATATTTGAAAAAAAAAACAACACACACACACACAGTCTACATTTGTAGAAAGGGGCTTATTTACGATGTGGATAATGTCACAAATCTATTATACATTTTGTGCGAATGTATTGGATTTGTCCATGTGTCAAATGTGTGTGTGAATGTTGTCGATAAATCAACAATATTATTATTTCATGTTTGCTGTTCAATTGTGCATCTGTAAGAACATGGTATGCGTGTATTGTTGATTAAAAATCTTAATATGTATGTTTGTATATTTGGCTCGTTTTAACTTGAACACTTTCATTCGATGTATGTTATTTTATTATGTATAAATTTTTTCTTTTTTTTTTTTTTTGTATTCTGTTCGATTCTTCTATTCGCTGAGCTGCTCTTCGTACTCGATTCTGTCAATCTTTTCTTCTTTTTTTTTTAGCTGGAAGTTTTAAGCGTATTTTGTGTGCAAAAGGAAGATTCTTGAATCAAACAATTTTGAGATGTGAAGTTTTTCCAACTTCATATATTTCGTTTTCAATTTAAATTGAAGTCCAATTGGGTTTTCGTTTTCTTCGCGTTTTTTTTTTTGGTTGTTGTTAAAAATTAAATAAATTGCATCGTTTAACTGGTTTTTGAAAAATCCATTGGAAAAAAGTAAAAAAAAACACAATGCTAACTGGAATGGTTTTGTCCATTTGAAAAACGTAAATTATATTTATATATATTTTTATATAGTATACAGTATTAATGATGGAATTTTTGTGTTCTCAACTGTTCCGAAATTTCACCTTTCTCCGAATGTTGTGCGATGTTGTGTGCTAAATTATCATTATTATTTTGATCCATGTGTGGCAATTTGGTCCAACTGATTTGAATAAATCAAATTTCTTTTCTTTTCTTTTCTTTTCTTTTCTTTTTTTCTTTAATGTGTGATGTTTTTAGTGTTTGTTGAAGGAAAAAAAAACCAAATGGATTTGAATCAATGTCAATCAGCATTTAAATCGAAGAATTTATAGGTGAAAAAAATTGACGTGAAAGTGGAAAAATTGATTTGAACTGATCAATTTTTTTTGCCGCAACGTCCAGAATCTTGGTTAAGCATTCAATCATTCAAAGTAAAAACGAAAAAAAAAATAATGAAAACAAAAATATAAAAACATGTGCAAAATGACAATCAACGGTCGCATTAACGATAAATATGAACGGAAAACATTGAACAAAAATCATCATTCGTATTTCACAAGATATTGAAAAAGAGACAAAAAAAAAAACGAAAAAAGAGGAAATATATGAACAGTTAAGTGTGTACAAGCGGTTTTGGGAAACCAAATCTGTCAACTCTCACCACACACACACACACACACAAAACGATCCAATCGATGTGTAGAAAAGGAATATAACAAAAAAAATTCAAAGGAAAAACAAGGAGAATATTTGAAAAAAAAAAAAACTAAAATGAATATGCACTCGGAACGAACCGAAATGCTTCCGACCAGTTTAATGAATCTTGGTCAGAATAGACGTACAAATCCAACGACCATCGCATCATCAGCGATCATCAATACAGAAGACAGTATTTATACATTTTCTGATAATTGTAATAGTGATATAGATGAAAGTGATACCATTGATCATGAACGATTTACAAGTAAACATCGAACGATCACCGAAACAAATCAATTGCCAGCATCACCATTTATAACCGATCGTAATTTGAATAATACACGAAATTCCACATTAAAAAATAGCATTCGAACGTATTCAAAGAAACGGCCACCACCAACATCGTCCACATCATTTTCACCAAAAACATCATCAACAATGACCACATCTGATTTGGCTAATTCCTGTTTATCATTGCCATCGCCGGGTTCAATGAATCTATCATCACCACCATCCGATGACTCCAATTACAATAATCAACTATTAAATGGTAAATTAGTATAAATGTTGTGTGTGCAAAGTCCATGGCAACGATCTGAATTTGCCAATTCAATTCATTTTTTTGTTTTTTGAAATTTAGATCACATGTCGCCGGTATCATCAAAAAAGCGTTCACCACCGACATCGGGTGGAAAACCAAAAGCATTTGCAATGTCAATTGAAGCCAAAAAACCATCTACATCGGCTATATCACAGTCAGCTGGTAATGCAACGAAAATAGCAAGAGGACGACCGAAACGTAAGGCATTAGTTGCCATGTATCAAAGTCAATTAAGTGAAAATGCCATTGGCATTAAATTGAGATTGAAAAAAGCCCTCGAAACACCAATCGCAAATGCAATGTGCGCTAAAAGTGGTACCATTGGCGGCAATACCACCAATTTGGCGGCAACAAAACGCAAATCAAATGTTCAAATGACCGCAACCACATCGAAAACAATGGGCAAAAAGCGTCAACGAAAATCCAAACATAAACAACAGACCAGCGACGACGACGATGACGACGATGATGATGACGATTCCGAATATGAAAAGAAACGCAAAAATAATAATCAAACGATGGAAAAGGCTCAACGAAATCGAAAACAAACAACAAATACAATGAAAAAACCAAATGATACATATACGGAACCCGATGAACAAAGCGTTTGGGGCGAAGCATTACCAGAGCATATTTTGTTGAAAATATTTGAAGATGCTGTTAATCAATATGGTTGTTTGCCAACGGTTATAAATGTTGGACGCGTTTGTTCGCTATGGAGACGAATGTCATTGAGTCCACAATTATGGCATACATTGGATTTATCCACTTGGACAAAAGATCGAAGCGAAATCAATTTGAAACGAATCATTCAGAGCCATTTGCGATGGTGCAAAGATGTTAATTTAGGTAAGACAAAAATCAAGGACAAACGGAATTACCGTTCGGGGTTTTTCTTCTTCTTCTTCTTCTTTGCATCACTTGAAACCATTTTTTTTCCATTTTGCAAAATGTGCGCGGCAGCCAATTGGAAGGTAACAAATATCGAGTGCGTATTGAATTATTTATTGGAAGCGTGTCCGAATTTGGAGGCCATTTCATTAGCCGGTTGGAAAGAATTTACGGGTGATCATTTGACATATTTGGTTGATAAATTCAAACGATTACAACGAATCGATTTGAGTTCCGTTAACGTAAGGAAACAAACATCAATGCGGTAGGCAAACAAACTTTTTTTCGATTGATTTAATGGGTTTTTCTTCCGGATTTGTTTCAATTTTACAGCTTGAATTGAATCCAAATAGATCGGCTGTGGGACCCCAATCACTTTGTAGTGCAATACAAAATCTTGGTGATCGTTTGACACATTTGAATCTAGCCCATAATCGATTAGCTGGCATACCTCAATTGATAACTGCATTATCGGTATGAAAACCCCTGTCATCCCATCTTTTTTTTTCTCTCTCTCTCTCTCGATACGAAATCGAAATTATAATTCGAATAAAAAAAAACAATATTTATTATCCTGTCAACAGACACATTGTCCGAATTTGAGCTTATTGGATTTATCAAATGTTAGTACGGTGGCTGCATCGCATGGTGTCCTCCATATTGAAAAACTACAAGAAGGCTGTACACATTTGAAAGTTCTTCGGATAACGAACTCACAAATCAGTTTAAGTGCGGCTACACTCCAAGAGCAGGTAAATCATCACAATCATCAGGATAAATAAATAAATCAATTTCAATTTGTTCATTCGAATCGAATGGTTTGGTTTGGTTTTTTTTTTTTGCTCGCTGTAAATGATTTCAGATGGAATCGCCCGGTTTTCCGGAATTGGAAGAATTATCGGTTGCATCATTGGCCGATGAATCCAGACTTATGAACGATGAATTTTTGCAACGGATTTTGAAAACAAGTACAAAATTAAAATTGCTCGATGTTCGAGGTTGTGCACGTTTAACGCATGATACATTAATACGATTGCCGACATGGGATTTAAGGCATTTATTTTTGTCAGGATGTTCGGTGACTAGAGATCTTGGGTATGATCAATGTTCAATTATTATTATTACTTAGTATTACATTGATTGGATAATAATAATAATAATAAATTTGTTTTGAAATTTTTATATTCCATTATTCGGCACAGATCTGGCCTTGAATTGATTGCATCAAAATGGGCGCATAGCCTAACTGAGCTTGATTTGGCATGGGCCAATGTTCAAGAACCATTAGACAATGCTATCAAAGCGATTGCCGAAAAAGGAGACGATTCACCACTCAAGTATGTATAAATATTCCAATTCAATTTTTGAACTCAATGAGTCTCATGATCAAAAAAAAAAAAAAATCATTTTATTTATGGTTTTTGGTTTGTATTGCAGTCATTTAAATTTATGCGGTTCATCGGTTTCATTGGAGGCAGTCAAAGAGATCCTTGCCAATTGCCGTTATTTAAATTCAATAAATTTATCATCATGCCGTGGCCTACCTAGAGGTGTCAAACGTTTAATGCAAGGCAATATTGAAATATGTGAATTACGTGAAACACTTGGCGTTAAATTAAAACATGATCCAAATGATCGATCTGAATCAAGTTTACAGCTACACAGCAATACACCAAATACAGATGATGCCGATAAATAATGACCGTCACCATGTTATTGAGAATAATTTTAAAAACGAAACGAAGAAAAAAAAACCCCCAACAAAGACACACACACACACACATGTTACAAAATTCATCCATTTTTCTGCACAGATCTACCTCTTGAGACAATTTTGTTTTTTCTTTTTTTTTCAAACGGTGTGTGTATGTGTGTAACCGGGCCAGTTGAATTACTATCTCACACTAATGAATGCAATTAAAATTTGATGAACGTTCTCTTTTTGTGAAGAGAAATCCATGCAGGCGTTCAACTCATTGTTTTTATTGCAGTGCAATAAAATTGTACGCTTTTTTTCGTTGTCGTCGTCGTCATTGAGGATCTACACATTATGCATTATGCATATTTAAATCTTTTCAGTCTATTTTTGTTAGAGAAAAAAAAGGAAAAACTGTGACCAGACCCCCTATTCAGGCCTTTGTGCAAAAACATTAACACGAAATTGTTAATCGTTAACGTTTTTTTTTTTTTTTTTTTATTTTTTCTTGTGGGTCTTCTGTTTGTTTGCTCAACATTAGAATCCATATTCAAATGATTCAAAAATACAATTCGACACTTCAATATGGGATAATGGCAATAAAATGATTAGAAAATATATGTAAAGTATACAAAACAATCTCAAACACCAAATATTAAAAATGAAGAGCGACTATTTTGAGATTTGCATAGAATTAAATTATTATATTGAGAATTAAAAAAAAAGAAAAATTTCAAACGGGAATGATGCGGCGACCAAATGCCAAAATCTTTTAATTTAGATGGATGCAATGGTTGAAAGAAATCCACAGAGAATACAGCATTTAATGCGGTTATTATAAATAATAAATGAATTGGAAATCGGATAAAAATGATAAATATTGTTATTATTATTATTGTAATTATTTAGCATTTAAAGATTGAGATTGATCCAAAAAACAAAAAACAAAAAAAAATAACGAAAAAAACAACAGCTATTAAAAAAGGAGAAGGAAGAAAAAAGTATATCTACTAGATAAATGATAGTGTTAAGTGATAAGCTTAAGTTCTCAATTCAAAATAACACAAAAAGAAAGTAAAAAAAATATTATTAAATCAATTCAATTGGGCAATTTTCTCTTCGAATCAATTCCATAATAATTCAATTTGTTGGGAATTTTCATAAAGGTTTTCGAAATGAAATTTCAAAGCCATTGTACGTTTTTAAATCTTAACAAATAATAAAAATGATTAATTGAAAAAAAAATAATAATGAATAAAAATGAAGATCATATTTGGCAGCCGTTTTTTTTTTCGCTTTCTTGTCATGATTCCGTCGTTTTACTCAATCCCACACAAAACAACGTGTTACAGTCAATCAAAATGTAAAATGCATATTTTGAGCGACACGGGCGCGGCAAGAAGAAAGGAACGGCTTTGTCATACATGATTCTGCTTGTGCATGTAATGAAAATATTTCGCAAGAAACTAAAAAAGAAAGAAAAAATGTTTTATATCGAAATTAAAATCTAAAATTAAAAAAACAAAAACAATCAAACATAATAAAATTGCAAACAGAGAAATTTAAAACTGAAAACAAAAATGGTGATTTTTAAGGTAAAAGCTAAATTTTCGGAGGACATATGGACAATGCCGGCAATCTGGGGAATCCAATTTCATCCACAATTCATTTGATTATCTTGTATTGAAAGCAGCAAAAAAAAAACACAGGCTTTCGTTTTGTAATTTTGATCAAACATTCATTTTTTAATTGGATTTTTTTTTTATTGTTGATTTGGTTGCATTTGAAATTTATTTTCTTTTTCGTTTGGATTTCGATAGACTTTTGTATATTTTGAGTAACTAAATTCGCTGAACATTTGGTGACAGCAGGAGAAAAATAAAAAAAAAAAAAAAAATTTACATGTAACACAATAATAATAATACTTAATAATTGAATATTTGTTCATTTTGTTGATTTAAAATGGAAAATTGGTGAATGATCTGATCGAGAGATAAGTTTGAATGCATGCTTTATTGGATATATAATTTGAATTTTTGACTATCCAAGGTTGTCAAAATGTAACAATTGATATAAGATGCAAAATATATGAATTATTATTATCAAATCTAAAGATTGAATTTCGTTATTGTAATGTTCATTTCTATTGGATTTTTCACATATTTATTCCTTTATAAAGTTTATTCGTGTCTATTATTTTCCTGGTATTTTTGATGGATTATATATATAAGGCTGGATAAGGAGGTGCATTTTGCTGGATTTGGTATTATTAGAGTTTAGTTCCAGATTTTGTCTTTGTTTCTTTGTTGCTTTGTAACGCGTACGATGTACTTTTTAGGTAAATTCAGCTGGCTACATTCCGCCAGCTACACTATATGCTGTCATATTGATGCCAACTCTATGATGAGAACTGGTGCCACCAAATAGAACAGTACTTTAGAGATGATTCAGTTTGAAAAGATATTTGAAAAATGGAATGGCACAAAGAACGAAGTAACCAGAGGCCATTGTGATCATCGAGCATGTGCGGGAGATTGAAAAGTGGAAGCTACCACGGATCAAAAAAAAAAAATGACTAGGAATTGAATGAACGATCATAAAGCTTCAGATTGGCTGCAAACTGCAAATTTCGCCGATGACTAGACAAATAAAATCGATTCTTCTCATTGTTTTTATTTTAGTTCAATTTGAGACCCATTTTTTATCCATAGCGATCTCTCTCTCCCTCATTCATTCATTCATGGAATCGTGTAAAATTAACCGGATCATATACAAAATTAAATTCTTTGGGATCTGCAATGTCTTTGCGAATATCTGGCAATGGATTGTCAATCAATTCTTGTTCTGCCTCTGTTATTTGATTGTTTCCCAGCCATGTGAACCAAGGTCTGGGAAACTTGTTAATTTGTGCAACAATTATGTCATACAGACCATCATAATCGGGGAAACGGCTATCGATTTGAAATGAATTAGTTCCAAATTTAAGAAAAACTATTCTCAGGGGCACTGATTCGATTGTTGCATTGATTTTGGCCTGCATAAATAAAATAATAAATCATATTAATAAATTCTCTAATAGAATGCGAAAAAAAGACTACTCACCATGGTACCGTTTCTATCAAGTCTCATTGGACTGGACTCTTGCACCATTTCATTAAATTTTTCTAAATTTGTATAATCTGGTTTCATGTCAAACCATTTCAATGGAACCTCGTGCAGATGACACATTGCATACAAAAAAGATTCATAGTCATCTAATGCGTTGCGTTTTTTTCCTTGTATAAATCTTCGCGAAAGGTATTCAAATGTTCCACCGCCGTTGTCCCTTTTCATTTTTGAACTTGAATTGAAATCAATTAAAAAGCTTCGATGTTTGCGAAACATAATATTTCCTGGTTTTATATCGTCATGTCTGACGCCACGGCTATGCAAATATTTCGATTGTCGCACCTGTCATATGTATGTGTTATTGAAAAACAATCCATTCAAATTGAGCAGAAAACAAAAATTTGTTACACGTCCAACCAAAACGAACTTACAAATTCTCTGAACAAAATAAGACCATTAATGTCAGTAGATTCACTGAATTCAGCTGACCGGTCAACGAGATCTCCATCTTCAAAATAGGAAAATACTGTAAGCATAAAACCATCCCATTCGTTGTAGTAATAAACATTTGGAATTCCAAATCTTTCAATTTTTGGATTATCGACAGCTTTTAAATGTGAGTACATTTCGAACTCCCGTTTAGCCTCTTTCCATTGTTTCATCGAAACAAATTTCATAGCGACTATCGTTTTGTTGTCCGAAACCAATTGTCCTGTTTCCGACGAAACCGAAATTTACTGTTGGATTTTGCATAAAATTCCGAAAAACAAACGATGATCAAACCTTTAACTACGACACCGAAAGCACCTTCACCAAGTAGCCCATTTTCTAAAGGCTTGAACTTGTTATGAATTGATTCATTATTTTCAGCCATATCGTTGAGTTTCTTTTTAAGAGCCACCTTTTGTTGTTCAAGAGTTTCGTTGCCATGAATCTATTGTAAGTTTGGAAAAAATGTAATAAATTAAACTAAACATAAAATAAACTAAGAAAGTTATTACTTACAGCGATTGCTAAAAAAACCAAACCAAAACCAAGTTCCAATATCTTCCACATTATAAAGTTGTTTTGCACTGAATCTAAAACAGGGAACGCATTCAACTTAAATACACAAATTTATCGATTTATTACAATTTATTCAGATCCACAAAGTCAATGACATGTTTTTTTCTGAATTGTAATAAAAAAAAAATAAATTAATTAGGAAACGAGACGCAAATATGTTTTGAACAATTAATAATTTTTTTTGTAATTATATCTACGCATTTCAATTCGAATCGAATATTAAAAATTCAAATTAAAGACATTTAGATGAATGTCGTAATGCTGATATTTGTGTTTGAAAGCGAAAAACATGTTCGTTTCGGAAGTTTAATTTTGCATTCTTTTGGAAAATGGTTGCTTTTGTGAGACGATTACAAAAACCTAAATGTAATGTAAATTATCTGAAATTGAACTTGGTATTTTTTCATTGCAGGGCTGTCGAGGTGAAAAGAAAAACAAACGGGCTAAAATCGAGTGAAATTAATTTTGGAATTAATAAGTACATAAAATAGCACAATAATGCCGTTCGTATCTTAAGTTTTTTGTCCAATTTTTTCCCAAAAGTTCTTATCCATTGGGTCCATTTTCAATACATTTAGTTTTTTTCTATATTATTCCATTCGAAGGTAGTTTAAAATCCGCAATTATCATCAAAGTATATTGATTCATTCGAACCATTGCACTGTTAACAGATAAAGAGAGAGTCTGAAAACAATCATTATATTTTAGAGATGATTCATTTTGAAAAGATATTTGAAAAGAACGAAGAAACCAGCGGCCAGGTTTTGCCAGGGATCCAATGCAAAGCGACAATTAATTGAATAAAACAATTATGAAACTTCAGATTGACTGCAGACTGCAAACCTTTCCGATGATGACCAAAAAAAAAAAAATTCTTTTCATTGTTTTTATTTTACTTCAATTTGAGACATTTTATTTTATCCATAATGATCTCATTTTCTCTCTCTCTGTTTCATTCTCGCTCTCTGTTTTCTACACAGGACCGTCCGAAGTTGATTACCTAATAAGCGCGATTGAAGTTTCTGGATCTGCAATTTCCTTGCGAATATCTGGCAGCGGATTTTTTTCCGCCTCTTTTACTTGCTCTTTTGTCAGCCATGTGAACCAAGGTCTGGAGAACCCCTTAATTTCTCTATCAATGAAATCATACAGACCATCATAATCGGGGAATTTGCTATCGCTTTGGAATGTTTCATTTGCAAATTTAAGAAAAACCCGTTTCAATGGCTCCGATTTGATTGTTTTTTTAATTTCCGCCTGCATAAATAAAATAATAAATCATATTAGTAAATTCTCTCAATGGAATGAGAAAAAAGTACTCACAATGGTATTTTGTGTGTTTTCTCTGTGTGGTTGTGACTTTTGTAACATTGCATTCAAATATTTTTCATTTTTATAATTATCATGCAGACCAAACCATTGCAGGTGAACGTTGTACAGCCAACACATTGTATACAAGAAAGATTCATAGTCATCTAATGCGTTGCGTTTTTCTCCTCGTAAATATCTCCGCGAAAGGAAATTAAACGTGCCGCCGCGTTTATCCTCATTCATTTTCGAACTATAATCGAAATCAATTAGAAAGCTTCGATGATTTTGAAGCATGATATTTTCTGGTTTTATATCGTTATGTCTGACGTTACAGCTATGCAAATATTTCGTTTGTAGCACCTGTCATATGTGTGTGTTATGGAAAAGAACTCATACAAATTAAGCTGTCTGAAATTGACACGATAAAATCCACAATGAACTTACAAATTCTCTGAACAAAATAAGACCATTAATGCCAGTAGATTCTTTGAATTCAGCTAAGCGATCAACGAGATCTCCATCTTCAAAATAGGAAATAATTGTAAGCATATATCCTTCCCAGTTGCTGTAGTAATAAAGAAATGGAATTCCAAATCTTTCAATATCTTGGTTACGCCCGGGATTCAATGCTTCGTAGACTTCGATCTCATATTTAGCCACATAATAATAATCTGCCGGAATGAATTTCATGACGAAAATCGTTTCGCTGTCCGAAACTAATTGTCCTGTATCCGACAAAACCAGAAGTTGCTGTAGAATTCTCATAAAATTTGAAAAACAAAAGATGATCAAACCTTTGAATACGACGCTATAAGCACTTGGACCAAGTTCTTGTAAAGGCTGGAACTTGCCATAAATTGGTTCATTTCTGTTAGCCATTCCTTTGAGTTTGTTTCTGAGAGCCTTCTTTTGTTGTTCAAGAGTATCGTTGCCGTGAATCTAATGTAAGTTTGGAAAATGTGCTGAATCAAACTAAACATAAAATAAACTAAGAAAATTATTACTTACAGCAATTGCTAAAAAAAGCAAACCGAAACCAAGTTTCACTAACTTCCACATTATAATAAAGTTGCTTTGCACTGAATCTAAAACAGGGAACGCATGCGACTTAAATACATAAATTTATCGATTAATTACAGTTTATTTAGGTCCACAAAGTCAATAGCACATTTTTCGCTGAATTGTTTTCGGAAAAAAATTAATTTGGGAGGCGAATTTTCTTGTTCTATTTTATCGACATTATTTTTCATCGCAGCATTTCAAACACGCAAAATAAAGGTGATCAAAAAATATGAACGTTGTTACC
>GL501524.1:373680-395653 GCA_000149185.1 Mayetiola destructor | reverse complement strand
AAGGGGTGTGGATAATGGCGGTAAATTTGATTGGCCCATTGATTTTTATTTGTTTGAATAATATTGTTTATTTACACATTTTTTGGGTCCGGAAACCGCTTCATCATGCGGTGCAGGACGGCCAAAGACCGAACACATAATCATTTCTTTCGATTTCGTTTGGAAAAATCCAGTTCTTCTTTTTTTTTTTTGAGTTTATGAATAGGAATTAGGAATATATTATGGGTTTTTTTTCTTGTTTCCACGATTTATTTGTTTGGCATTTTTATGAATGATTTTACACACTCACGTTTTCTACATCCATTCAATGAATTGTTTATTAATCTGGCTACTACAAGATTCATTTCTTTAATACTATGTTTGTGTATGTGTTTTTCTTGTGTGTCTGTGAGTGTGAAGTGATGTAATTGAAGTATATAAAAGTGTGTGCAACGTTTGTAAGATGCGTGACCCGAGAGACACAAAAAAAAAAGCTTCTCCTTCACGTTCGATTCATTTTGTTTCATTCTTTTGTTGGATTTTTTGGTTAATTTTTAATATGTTTTTTTTTTGTGTTTTTGTCTTCATTTATCTATAATTAATATTTGTTATCAGGCTCCAAATTCTTCATACCGATATATGTATACATTTAATAATAATATATTTATTCATCCCCTTCTCCTGCACATATTTATTTAGTTTAGTCTCAACACCGTTTCCCCCATTGCCTTGATTCGTGTTTCATGATTCATTATTATTTGCAAGCAAACAAAAATACGCTATGCTATTCATTGAAACGATTCGAAAGAAGAGACAAAAAAAACCCCCCCGAATCGATCCAATCAAATTATTTTTTGATTGATTTATTTTAAATTAGATTTGAAAGGAGAAATAGACGATGACAAAGAAATTTTTTCATTTAACACAATAATATTATTATTTTTCTCTTTCTTTTGTTTTTTTTTTGTTATTCTTTAGAATCTACTTTGTGGATGCATCCATTCTGCAACTTTGTAACATATTGAATTTTTTCCGTCAACTTCTTCGCCCATTTGTATATCAATTCAATCTGATTCGCATATTTGCCGACTTTTTTCCTTCGATTAAAGCATAATTATAATCCATTTATTATTTTAATTATTTATTTATTTATTTATTTATGGTTGATGTTATTCATTTGTTTGTTTGTTTGTTTTTTTTTTTTAATTATTAAATATCTTAGCACATATTTTACACATTTAACACGAGTTCATTGGTTTAAAAGTGGGGGCGGGAAACTGGAACCAATGAACCATATATAAATAGAGATGCGACTTGGAAAACAACAACAATCGAAATTGACAGAAACAAAAAATTCAAATGTGAAATTGGTTTGCTACAGCAAATGGCTTGGTTTAAATTGTTTCAATTTATTTATTTGAATATGTTAAAATTTCCAAAAATTTATTGCATTTGTGTCTATGAATTCGGGACAACCATTTTGACCACAAAAAAAAAGTAAGAAGAAGAAGAAGAAGAAGAAAATGATTGAAGAATAAATTTGTGCGGTCAAATTATGGGAATTCTAATAATTTATTCTGAATATAGTATAATAATAGCTCTTTATAACATTTATCTAATTCCTGATCCTTTCAAAATGTTAAAGTTTTTCACATCTTTCGTTCTCAATTCTAACGTATGAACCTTCAAATGACAATGGGCCGTTTTATCCAAATACAGACATCATCCCTGCTCCCAATCCCATTGAGCCAATATTTATTTGTCATTTTCATTGTTGTATAAGTTTTCTGTGTGTTTTTTTTTTAAATCTGACAGAGGCTGACAGAACCTGACAGAACCTATTGATTTATTTATCGAAAAGAATCTGTGACATTCATGTCTGAAGAGAAAGTTAAAATTAAGATTAAGATTTCATTCTATTATTTTGGAAAAATTTGCATTTTTTTGTCTTGTAGCTGTTGTTGTGTATTTTGTATTGATTAGATATAATAGCAAGACTTTGTCATAGAGCCGATGAAAATATTGATCAATATTGGCAAAATTAATGAAAAATATTGAAAATTGGTCGCTTTTATCATGATTAATATATATATAATTATAATAATCAATTTTATAATATTATGATTTAAATTGATTTAAATTGTGTACGTGAATGATTAATCTATTCGGCCATCGGTGTTCACCGTAACGATACGTGAAAATAATGCAAAAAGAAAACAAAAACAGAAGATAAAATCGGTATAAAATAGAATATAGTCGGTGAAGTTATTGATGTCGTTACGAGCCGATGGTCGGCCAGTCGGGAGTCGGTTATGCAATAATATACATTATACATATATTTCAAATTCAGTCCAGGCCGACGAGTATTTCACTTATTTCTTTTCTTCCCTTGTTTAATTATTATTATTATTGTTATATGTTTAGTAAATGCGAAAACACAAAAACGACCATCATATTATAATAATAATAATAATAAAGATATTAAAGCAGAGCTTTGCCATAACCGGTCACCACAACCCACCAAATAGTTAAATATTGCTTTTTCAAATCGTGTTTTTTTTTCATCTTTTTGTATCGAAAATGGCAGAGAAAAAAAATGGAGTTCAAAAAAAGTATTTGCATTTTTGTTGTGGATTATCGATTGTTGGTGTTAAATGAATGATCAATAAACTATAGGAATAACTGTTTCATGCCATCATTGCAATCATTCATGCCCATGTTACTGATTTTACAATTCAATGCTTTGGACGGAATTTTATAGATCCGTTTACGAAATATGATTGACAATTGACAAAATAGCAATTGTCGCAAGCAATTTTATGATTAGCTTTATTTTTTCTTTTTATTTCTTTGTGTTAGTTGAGGTCAAACAACCAAAGCAGATGGTGGAGCAATGATGACTGATAATTGATACCTGTAAAATGTACCAATCAATGCAAAATGAACAAATGCATGCGTGGTGTAGTGCATCTGAAAAACTAAAGCAACAAAACTGAACAAAAGTGTTTTCTTCTTTTTTTCGTGAGTTTGTATGCATTGGGAGGCGCCGAATGGACTTATCATTCAGTTGCGAGAAAAGGACGCTCCTGACATTCTTTTTATTTACACACCTTCTTATGATTATATTAATCTTGTAGTTTTTTTTTTGTTATTTAAACCATAATTTTTTTTCTTTTTTTTTTTTAATTTTTGTCCCTCTTGCCATGAATTTTTTTGTCAATTTTCATCGTCGTTTATTGTCTATGGATATAAGTATATTTAAATAATTTTGAAGATATTTAACGAAGAGTAATTTAGTTTTCTTTATTCCTTCGTTTTCCAGTCAGTATTTTGTTTTGTGGTTTTTTTTTTGGTTTTTTTGTTCCTTTTGAAAGAAACGCATGTGGAAAATTATTATTTAATAACATTATGAACATATTTGCGAGATGCTCGATGAGAGTCAGAGATCCAGAAAAACAACGCTTCCATCTGAGACTTTTCAAACTGCAACTGTGGATTTGGGGGAAATCAGAGAGACGTGTCTCGCGGCCGTCATATGTCTTCACGTGTGAATTGTCAATTTTCTACCAATTTTTTTCGAGGATAACAGACAGTTCAGAGATTTTCGGATAGGAATATGCTCTTGGATCTTTATCGAAATTGTGATGTATATGTATATTTATGCCTGTTTTATGAGATATCTTATTCAAATGGAATCAAAAGGTTTGGATTTTTTGAAAAAGAGTTCGAATGAGACTAAAGACTGTGAAATGTGTGAAGTGTGAAATATGGAGACTCCTACTTTCGGATGGCTTTTTTTTTTTTTTTGCTCTTGAAGATGTTCGTTAGTTGTTTTGTGTGTCGCATTTATATTTTTCTTTTTATGCATCTGCTGGTTCTTTTTAGGCCAAATCTCTGTACGTCATCGTGGTTTGTTTTGAATTTCATTTTTTATTTGATAGATATGCATGTTTTGAGGCTTCATCATTTTGATTTTGCCGGAATATAAACTGAGGAGTTTTTCTTTTGGTTTCAGTTTTGAGTTTTGAGTATTGAATGAGTTGAGCATTTGCTCACTTTTAGTTATTAATATTCTCCAATATGTTTCTATATAATCTTTTTTCCCATTTAAATTTGACTAAATATTCAAGTTGACATTGAATCAGGAAATTTTGTTGTTTTTTTTTTGTATCGCCGATCTATATCCGATCGATGATGCTTGAGGCAGTGAAAATTTCTATTTTTTTTTTTTTTTTGGTTTTTACCTAAATTTTCATCATTTCATTTATTTGAACACTACGGTTATGAGAATCAAGGCTTCTGGCCGATGAAATAGCTCGAAGCTTCCCCTAACTACTAACATCAGGTGAAGCCAGATGATCTTCATTTTCAAATTTTAAATTAACAACGACAATGTAAATGAAATTGCATGTAAATTAATGAAATGTTTTACATACAGGATGAAAATTGAATTGAGCGAATTCATCGCTCACAAAATATTTTAATATTTTTGAGTTTTTTATTTTTATGATAGAAAATTTGATTGAAAAATGAATGAAATTTGAATTTTATTGGTTGTTGTTTGAATGAATGACGGAATATTCAATATTCGTATATTTTTTTAGATTATTTATTTTAAGATTTTCTTAGTTTGTGTTTTTGTTTTTTGTTTTTTTTTCTTCTTTAGCTGTGTTATTGTGAGAATTCATTTGAGATCATTAATCTGTTTGATCGATTGCATGAGTATTCGATTCGGTCTACAATTTATTTGTCAATAAAATAATTAATAATTAAATTGGATAATAATGATAAGCCATTTTGGATTGTTATCTGATTCACGTGTTTGTTTTTGGTCAAAATAATGTGCTGATTTATTGTTTGTTTGTTCATTTTTTTCGGTTGATGAGTTTTCGCCGGTATGTATGATCAATATGCAGCTCTATGATGAAAGAAATTCAAATTGTTTGTGTGTCATCTGAAATGCAATGAATTATTTTATTCATTTTTTATCGGAAAAATCAAGTGACGAAAACTCAAATTTTATCGACTAATAAATAATCAATATTAAAAATTCAAAAAAAAAAAGGGAGAGAAAAATGAATTAACTTACCATATCCAATCATTTCGATCAATACTTCGATAAATACTACAATAAATGTCTCACATTCCCCTTTTTTGCCAACATTTTCTATTTTGACACAAAAAAAAAGGAAAAAAAAAGAAAATTTCAATTTTGATCAGAAAGCAAATGAATAGTTACAATAAAAACTCACTTTGTTCAGTTCTATATTGGCTGATTCCCTGTGGCTGGATCATCCAGTCGCAAAAAAACAATAACATTGTTTTAACATTTTCTAGTTTTCAGTTTTCATCACGGCACAAGGCGTTTTCGTTCCACACATATTTTATCTTTCTTTTTTCGATCGTACGCTGGAATAGGATTATTTTCAAAGGGGCTTCTCTTATGCACAAATTGATATTAAATATTCAATATATATTCGATTTTTTTTTTATTATGTATTTTGTTTGGTGTGTATTTTCCAAGAGAATCGAACTTTTTGGTTCAAATTGATGGTGTTTTTTTTTTTGTTTGGTGAAAATGTCGATTGATTTGATCGATATCGGTTAATTAGAATAATGGAATTAATTTTTCATTTTCTGTGTTTAACTTTATAATAATAAAATCAATATTTAATTTACTTAAATTAAACCGAAATTTTCAATAATTTTGTTGACTTGAATTTAAATTTCAATCATTGATCCATGCCCAGGGCAGTTTGGATTCTCTTGTAATGGATTTTGAAATCAAGCAACGAATTTAGTTCGAATTTGTTCAAATGTCAGTTACTTTTTTTTTTTTTTTAAGTTAAATTTATGATATTTATAATAGTTTGAGTCAATAACGGCCCTGGTCGTCACTATGCCCCACTGCCATAAGACCCATTCGATTTTACCATAATTTTTTTCTCTTAATATATTTTTATAATACTTTTTTTTTTTTTGGTATTTTTTTTTTCTCGAAATTTTTGTCCATTACAATTTAAGACATTGAAATAATAATACTTTAATGTTGAAAACATTCTACTCCTGCTGACAAAATGCTACAGTTGTTAATTTCGAAACATTTTTAATTATTTTTCTTGAACAACTTTTGATACAAATAGAAAGATTTTAAAGCAGTCGATATCGACGGTTAATCGAAAATTAAAAAAAAAAAACAAAAAAACAAAAAACAAAAAACAAAATAGAGGTGATTATGACCAGTAATTACATTATAAGCTACGAATAGAACATTTTAGACACAGCAATGTTTCGCATTTGTTTGTGGGTTTCGGTCGTTTTTTGTCTAGATATTTTGTTGTTGTTGTCCTTTGAATATAGATTAATATTTATCTATTATTTTTTTTAACTTTTATTTTTGATATTAATTTAATTATTGATGAACATATATGATGAATATATATAATATATATATATATTGTATGTGTGAAATTTGTTTGGTAATTGGATTTCTATTGGAAATTTATATTATTATTCGAAAGACTTGACAATTTATTTAATTTAGAAAAAGCTTTTAAGAAATCCAGCTGGTCCGGCCTGTTAATTGTAATTGAGAACAAATGATTTTGAAACTGGATATTTGCATTTAATTAGGATTAGCATTGAGAAACTTACGTCTTGTTGTTGTTGTTGTTGCTGTTGTTGTTGTGCTTTTAGTTTGGCCTGTGCATTTTTTAGGGCCCTATTTGTCATGGAACATTCAAAAAAAAAAATAAGGAATTAATTGTTAAATGTTACTCGAATTGAATTAAATGATTGGTTCACATACTGTTGAAGATCCATAATGGTCTTTTCTTTAGCATTTTGTTCTTCTTGTGTCATTTGTACTACTTGTAGGAGACGTTCCGTTTCTTGTGATGCTTTGGCGGCCTCTTCTTTTGCCTCTTCATATTGTTTTTGAACACTGAAATTTTCGGGAAAGGTTTCGGATTAGTTCAATTTGGCCTGGTTTGCCAAAAAGGCATTTTTCGTTCATTCTTACATTTCCAATTGTCTCTGAACATCTGTTAATTTTTTGTTCACTTCACCGGCTGCGGCTGCTGCACCTCCAGCCTATTTTCAAAATAATAAAATATGTTATTGTCGCGGAACATTTGAGACGAATGGACAAAAATTATTTTTTTTACCTTTTGTAATGATTTTTCCAGTTGATCCATTTGTTCCTTTCGTTTTTGCAATTGTCTATCGAATTCAATTAATTTTTTCTCCTTGTCTTCTAATTCTTTTCGTTTCGATTCTATCGCTTTCCTTCAGAAATCCATCGAGGGGGAAAAAATTTCAAACAATTTCAATGACATTTTCCAAATTTAACATTATTATTATTATTTTGTCGGGGAAAAATTTAAATGCATACCGTTGCTCTTCGAACAATTTGCGTTCACTTTCAATGGCCTTTGATTGATTATCCAATTGTTTTTTAACTTCTTCCAT
The DNA here is from genome assembly GCA_000149185.1 of Mayetiola destructor. Classification (NCBI taxonomy): domain Eukaryota; kingdom Metazoa; phylum Arthropoda; class Insecta; order Diptera; family Cecidomyiidae; genus Mayetiola; species Mayetiola destructor. The sequence continues at coordinate 388,204 of GL501524.1, read as the reverse complement.
TTGATTGAGTTGAGCTTCGATTTCTTTACGTTGTGCTTCATCAATGGCCGATTTGCCGGCATTACCTTGTTGTGCAGCTTGTTGCAGTTGCGTATGAGCCGCCTTCAATTGATTATTCGTTTCTAACAAATCCAATTGACTCTTTTCCAATTCTCGAACGAGCATTTCAAGCTGAAATAAAAAAAACACATGCGAAATATTCGAATCATGTTTATGTTCATTTGTTCGGACAAATTCAAGGAATCCTTTTTTTTATTATTTCCTATTGAAATTTACCTGCGATTGGAATCGATCACGTTCCAAATTTGATGTTTGCAAATCTTTTCGGAGTTTTTCCATTTCTTGAGCCACCTGTTGAGTTTGCGCTGTAGGCTGAGTGGGTTGCTGGGGCTGTTGTTGTTGTTGTTGCTGTTGTTGCTGTTGCGCCTGTTGTAACTGTTGAGTTTGTTGTTGGATCTGTTGCTGGAGTTGTTGTTGTTGCTTTATTTTTAAACAAAAAAAAAGAAACAATAAATCAATCATTGCAATCGATTGTGTCGATTATTATCATTAAGTTTGGGATGTAGAATGGAGATTACCTTCTCTAATGTTTGTGTACGTTTCATTAGTTCCTGTGCAGCTTTTTCCGCTTGATCAGCTCGTATTTTCTCTTGTTCGACCACTTTTCGCCATTGTTCAAGCTCATTTTCACTTCGGGCCCCGGTTTCTTGTAATCTCTGTTTGAGTGCATTGATTTCGGCCACCAAACGTTGTGTATCTGGTGTTGGTGGCAAATTTCGTGAACCCGGTTGAGGCGGATGTTTTTTCTGCTCTTGTTCCAATTGTTGTTGCAAACTGTTTTTATGATTAAAAATTTCAGAAAAAAAAATCAATCATTTCGAATGCGCTTTACAAATGTGCGCGCTTCACTTTATATTTTACCGTTTGTTCTCCTCACGATACCGTTGCAATTCTTGTTCGGTTGCGTTCAGTTCCTGTTGGAAGTTCATCAACATATCTTGACTCTTTTCCAGCTGTTGGATCAATTGGTCTCTGTTATGTAATAAAAAAAAAAGTAAATTTTCATTAAATATATAGTTTTTTTTCCGTACTTAGTTATGAATAAAATGCAGGCCATTCTAACCGTTCTAATGTCAATTGCTTGGCATCATTTTCCAATTTCATTAAATTCTTTTCGATTTGTTGGGATTGCATATTTTGCCGTGTATTTTGTTTTAATGATTCTTTTTCAGCTTCGGATCGTTCCAAACGCTCCTGCAGTTTATTCAATTCGGCTGACATTCGTTCGAATTCAATGCGTGTCGATTCATTGGTCTCTTGTTGTTTGGCCAAATGCATTTGTGCTTTTTCCAATTCTTTGGCCAGGCGTCCCGCTTCCAAATCCGTTGCGTCCCGTGTTTGAAATTGATTTTGTGTATGTTTTTCCAAAAAGTTGTACAACAATTGATTAACTTGTAGCGCTTTTTCAAGACGATCACGTAAACGTTCATTTTCCGAACGTTCGGCTGCCGTTTGTGGCTGCATTGCACTGGGCGTACTATTTGGGCTAATTGCATTTGGTTTGGCATTTGCATTTGGACCAAGTTGACGCATACGTTCCGCTTCTTTAATTAATTTCTCATGACGATCACGTACTTTTTCGCATTCAATATGTGCTCGTTCCAATTCGGCTCTTTGTTTATCTTGATTTGCAATCAATTTTAATGTTTCAGCTTTGGACAATTCCAATTGTAATGTTGTTTCATGTAATTTTGTTTCGATTGTTTGCCATTCTAATTCACGTGATTCGTATTTTTCTTTGTATTTTTCCATTTGCTCTTGATCATAAGCCGCTTTCGCTTTTAATGTATCCAATTCGATGAGACTCTTTTCCATACGTTCACGTAAACGTTCATTTTCCTCTTTGACACGACGATTATCCCGGCCGTATGTTTCCTGTTCTTGTAATTGTCGCAATTCACTTTGGCTTTTTTCATAACGCGTACGCATTTTATCCAATTCCAAACTGAATCGAGCCGCCTCTTCTTGTGCCGATTCCAATGCAGCCGAATGCTTTGTATTCGTATGATTTGCTCGATCACATTCATATGTAAGTCGTTCCACTTCCGTTTGCAAAATATCCTTGTCCGATTGAGCTTTACGCAAATCAGATTGCGCTTTTTCCAAACGTTCACGATTTATTTCCAATTCTTCACGTGCTTTGTCCTCCAATTCTTTGGCACGTGTCAATTGCAACGCAATACGATCACATGCCTCTTGTAATCGGCCACTTTCATCTTGTAATTTACGTAAATCTTCACGTGCTTTTGTTGCGGCCAATGTTGAACGTTCGGCTTCGATTTCAAGACGTGCTCGATCCGCTTCGGCGGTATCAACACGCGATTGTAATCGATAAATTTCATTTTGGGCTCGATCATATTTTTCAATCATTTTTTCATAATCTTTGTTCCAGCTATCTTTTTCGTCGATTAATTTTTGGCTAGCATACAATGCTTTGTCCAATTTTTCCTTTATTATATCAATTTCGGTGATTGCATTGTCACGTTCAATTTGTAGCTTTTGATGTATGATATGCGCTTTTTCCCATCGTTCTTTGACCACCTCAAGTTCGGTTTGTAATTGTTCACGTTCACGTACCGCTTTAACGGCCATACTTTGACTATTTTCGGCTCGTTCTTTATATGAATCAATTTCATCGGACAATGTGTCACGTTCTTTTTGCAAACGGATTAATGCTTGTTGCGCTTTTTCCGCTTTGTCTTTGTATCGTTCGGTGTCCAAACCGATGGATTCACGTTCTTTTTGGATACGAGCCGATTGACCGAGAGCTTTGTCCAATTGTGATTGCAAACTCTCAAATTCGTATGTTTGTTTTTCTTTTTCCAATTGTAAGCGACGCACTTCAGCCGTTGATTTATCCAAACGTTCTTGCAGATGATCGACTTCATTTTGAGCTTTGTCCAATGAATTTTGTAGTTTTTCTTGTGCTAATTGTGATTTGCCGAGGCCAGCCTGTGAACGTTCCAATTCTTCGCGCAATTTTTCCAGTTCCGATGATGCCTAATCGAAGCGAATAAAATATATGGTTTTTTCGTTTTTTTTTTGTATATTAAAATGATAGACCTAGCCTTACCTTGTCTCGTTCAACATGGATACGTTGAACGCTGCTTTGTGTACGTTCCATTTCTTGTCGCAAACTTTCTTGTTCACCCTGTGCATTTTCCAATTTGGCCTTCAATCGATACACTTCACCTTGGCTTTTTTCAAGTTTTTCTTGCAATGCGGCACCTTCAGCTCGTGCACGTTCGGCATCCGTCTGTCTCCCATAAACACAAAGATCAAATTTCAATATTTTTTTCGACCAAAAAATAATAAAAAAAAGCACTCTCATACTTACACGTGTAACACGTAGCTCAGCCTCCGTTCGTCTCAAATCGGCCGCTGTTTTATCGGCCCTTTCTTGTGCACGATCCAGCTCTTGTGAAGTGGTCAATGTTGAGCGACCGAATGTTGTTTGGGATCGCTCCAAATCATGACGCAGCCGCTCATTTTCAAGTTCCAAACGGGCGAGACGTTGTTTTGTAGCTTCCCAGTCTCCTTATTAATGGACAAATTAATAAATGCTTTATGAAAAACACAATTTTTAACTCCGACCAAAAACCAGAGTTAAAATTTTGCAAAAGGTGCCAGGAATGAGTTCCATTGTTAATTGTTAAAATCAAAATATTGAATTGTATGTGAGAAAAAAAAACAAAAACAAAACCGTATCAAACAAAATATCTTACCACTACTACGGCCCACATCACTGGCCGCCTTATCCAATTCAGCCTTTGATTTGCCAAGTTCACTTTGTGATGATTCCAAACGATTTTCTAATCGTTCTTTTTCCAGCATAATGCGATCCAAACGTGAATTCAATTTTTCCATATCACATTCCATTGAATGCAATTTCAATTTATATTCGGTCACTTCGCGTTCATGTAATTCACGTTCTTCTTCTTTATCTTTTTCGGCACGATCACGTTGATCGCGTAACTGTTGCATTTGTTTGTCTTTGTCACCGATTGCTTCTTCCAAACTATACAAGGCACCTTCTGAATTACAATGATGGGCTTGCATAGCCGATAAACGGGCACGGGCCATATCAACTTGGTTGTCCTTTTCCTTTAATAAATCTTCCAAATTTTCGATCTAAACAAAAAAAAAACACACAACGACAAATTAATATCAATCCATTGTTCGTTCTCAATAGTTGAGTCAAACCTTTCGTTGAAGAACATTGATTTTTCGGTCTTTAATATCCATATGATCTTTAAGTTCGGATAGTTCGTTACTCATTCGATTACGTTCCTGGACCGCTTGTACAGCTGCCTTTGTTTTTGTCTCAATTAAACGATTCTTTTCCTCTAAACGTGTGCGTAACTCTTCAACATCTGATTGTAGCATATTGTAATGCTCTTCTTTGGCGCAAAGGGATTCTTTCAATACGGAAATGTGACGTTGATAGTCCTATCATATGAATATTCCCAAAAAAAAAAACAAAAACAAAATTGAAGCCAACAAATTCATTTCAATTCAGGGATTGGCCAACAAACTACTTTTTGCACTGCAAATTCAAGTATTACCTGATGCTGTTCCTCTAATGTTTTCATCTTGGCGGCCATTGCCAGCACCTCTTGATCACGCCGCTGAATTTCCAAACGGAACTCGTCCAACTGTAGGTACGATTCGATTTCGAACGATTGCATTGGTAAGCGATTTTTTTGTTTTTTGTTTTTTTTTTTTGGTTTTATTCTTTTGTATGTGTGGGTGGGTGTGTGTGTTTTGGGGGGGGGGGGGCAGGTTAGGGGAGTTTTGTTTGTTTGATTTCAAAGATTTGTATATAAAAGACAAGAATTTGCTCGCAATTTGGTTATGGCAAGAAATGGTCTCATACGAAATACCGAACACCCGGCAAAATACATAATATAAAATTTCCTTGATTTTTTTTGGATTAGGCTGTCTTGGATAAGTTAGTCCAATGTTGAATGATGGATTTGATAGCTTTAAGCCATAAAATGTTCATATTGCTATCAATATATTCGGCTTGAGTCCAACCTTTTGCAATATCCAAAGCTTTACAGTCAAGAGCACACAAACACCACACACATTCAGATGAACAACACATGAATTATGTGACGAATAAATGAACACATTCATACGATGTCATTCAACAAAACAAATATTTATGTATATGAATATAAAATTGGAACGAAAAAAAAAATAATGGGAAACAGTGGACGACGATGACTGACATTGTTATTGTTAACCAACCATAAAACAATGGAAGGGGAAATCACTCACGCTATAAAAGTCATATGATTTTTATCAATCAAAAAAAAAAAGAAAAAAAAGGGAAATCTATCAACAGATGAAAAACGAACGACACAACAAAACAAAAATACACATCAGAATCAAAAGGTAAACATAATAATGGATAACACAAGAAAAATAACAGCAACAACAACAAATATATGACATTCTACGTATGTACACATTTATCAATATATTGTCGGTTTTTTTCTTTTTCTTTTCGTTTTTCTTTTCGTTTTTTTTCGTCTCCGTTTCAGTCGTGTCTATCTCGCTTCTAGTCATAAAGCGCAGTGTGCGTTGGAATTTTATATTTCACATGCTTGCTTACAGGGATGTTTGGCCCTGCTTTTTGTTTCCTGTTGCATGAGGCGAATGACAATGAAAAATTCCGAAATTCCGTACACATTTGTTCTTATTCTGGCTTTAATCAGATTTCTTCGGGGGTTTTTTTTGTGTCCATTTATTAGTTGTTTGCTCTTTTTGGAATCATCATCGTTTGTTGGCTTAAAGCATTGAATAAGATTGACATCAATGATTGAACAGCAAGCATAGCAAGCATAAAGTATGAAAACGAAATATGGCACAACGTAAAACGTACAACGTATCCATTCGTGTACTGTTTCATAAAAATGATATTTTTCTTCTTTTTTTTTTTTTAATATGAAGTATGAAATGAATATGCTTATTCCATCCAGCGCACATCCAGAGTCGTGAACGGTTGTCGTGTGTTTTTTTTCTTTCTATCTCTCAAAGAGAGATGGATGAAATGAATGTGGAAAAGGACGCGGCCGACTCGATTGAAGTCATAATTTAATAAAAAAAAAAATACAGTGAACAAATAGTCAACTGTTTAGGGAATGGTAAATGAGATGACACAAATACGTGACGCATATCTTCGCATATATCTTATATATTTGTATGATTTATTAACAGTCTGAAGTTATCTATCTTCAATCTTCAGTCTCAAATAATGAATAATAAATGGGAATTTCTTTTTTCTCTTCCTAATTTGGTTTTTGTTTTCTTTTCCGTTTTCTTTTTGTCTCCTACATTTGCCAACTTCACTTTAGCCGCCCCTAACGGCAGAGGGGTCAAGTTTGAAGAAAAATGTATGATATGGACGTTCGATTTGAATGAGAGAAATTAATCGTAAGCTCACATGATATCACAAATGGAAAAAGTGAATGAAAAAAAATAATGCACCAATAATTGTGAAGAAAAATCATCGATTTGCAGAAATCAAAATGAACGTGAACGAAAAAGATTGTTTGTTTTTGTGAATTTCTTTGACGGAAAATTGGGAAAAATCAAAACAAAAATACGCGAAATGATTTTTTTTTCGCTTTATTCAATTCGATTTCGAGTGAAGAATTTATTTTCGTTTTTTTTTTTTTTTTGGTTTGTGGTTTTCTTTAAAAATAATTTTGGTTTTTTTTTCCTGGTGGAACAAATTTCAAAATTTGAGAAATTGGATTTCGTGCTTTATCACCACATCTGCCATTTCGGCTATTGATTACTGACTACGGACTACTAGTAATGCTCTAATTTTCATTTAACGTTTTATTTTTTTTTTTCATCGAATTCTTCTTTTTGGATTAAAATTTGGAGTTTAGTATTGGATCAATCGAAATCTTTTTGCATTGGAATCCGTTCGAAAGTTAATTGTATATTTAACTTATTTAATCATTTTCGTTTATCATAAATTTTAATTATATTATTATTTATTGTTATCAGTTGCTCGTTCTTGAATGTGCAATGAATGTCGGCCGTGTTCGATGTTCATTTTGGAAAGAAGGGGAGAATGGAACTTCAATTTGGTAGCGGTGTTCCAACTTATGGAAAACTCTGAAGCTTTCCGTGGCTCACATCCGACCCCTTCGCCAAATAACAACCGGAAAAATTAAATGTTCGCCTTCGTTTCTAAATATTGCACTGCGGAACATTTCCATTCATTCTAAATTTGGTTTTCCTTATATATTCTCATATTTTATTATCAATAATTATTTATTATTCTGAATATTTGTTTTTTTTCTTTTTATTAATATTTTAATTGATTAGTCTTTAATAAAGTTTCTTTTTTTTTTATATATATATATATATATATATTTCAACAATTAAACGGACCAATTTCATAAGTATCAGATTCATTGTAAATTGCGATGAGAAAAAAATCAAACGAAAAATTCGAAAAAACAAAATTGCTAACAAATAACAATTCAAAATAGAGAAATATTTTGTTCAAAATTTCGTTAATTATAATAATAATAAATATTAATCATTATTCATCATTATTCGAAAACCTTCTTAATTTAATCAAAATGTGTTTAATTGAAGGGAACAAAATCCGTTTGTTTCCTTGTGTTCGTCGTTTCTTTGTTTTTTCGATTTAGTAATTATTATTATTATTTATTTTATCAAATAAAATGCATAAATATGACTAAACAATTAAATAAGTTTAAGTTTGCAGGTTCCAGTCGTATATATCGAATCTATTGAACCTTTGCCTCCCTTTATCATTATTATTGAGAATTTTTTTTTTCGGAATTTTTTCACATCTGGCGGGGCCTTAGAATACCGAAATACTTTTCAGATGCCAAAAAAAAGAAAATTGAGAAAGAGAGAAGTCACTTTTAGGTGTTCCAATGACCAATGTATTGTTGGTTCCAGAGCCAAACTTAAATGAACATTATTGATTTTTTTTTTTTTTGAAATTTTAAACTCACTTAAAACTCACGATATTCAACGAATTTTCTAATTATTAAAAACGTTTTGGTGTTTGTTTTGTTCATTATTTACTAAATGTATTATTGAAAATTGTTCGCAAAATAACTACAAACTTGTAAAAATTGGTTCATCAAACAAATACAGCTTGGCAAAATGACAATCAATCCATTCGTTCGTCTTTATTTTTTTTGCTTTTTATCATAATTGATTTTCATTTTATTATTATTAAATAAGTTTGTTTCATGTTCGAGAAGCAGCCGCCGAAAAAGGGGGCAAACAAAAATAATAAAAGCAATTGGCGACAACAAAACCAAAACGAAAAGATTAAAAAAAAAAAATCGACTTCTGTTTCGATGAGTGTTTCGAAGTGAGTTTTTTTTTCTTTGGCTCCTTCAACCAGAGAAAAAAAAACAAAACATAAAACATTCCTAATTCAATTTTTAATTAATTTGTTTCGAGTTTGTGGAAGGCTATTTTAATATGCACTTCATCATTTCATTTTTATTTTCATATCTCATTTGAACATCACTGACACTAATCGATTTTGTGTATTCATTTTTGTTTCGTGTTTTTGACTGGATGTCACTATTTAGTAATAAGAATTCCATTATTAATTTCTAATTTTAATTTTTAATAAATGCTTCAATGTGTGTTTTTCATCCTCCTTCTACTATTAATGTCTTTTGTATTATAATAACAATAATTATAATAATATTCGTTCATTGTTTTTGGCAGTTATATTTTTCACCAGTTTCTTCATCATCATCATCATCATCATCTTCTTCTTTGATTTAATTCTAATAATAATAATCATCAAAATTTCTACAAAAAAAAAGATTGGAAAAGAAAAATAGGAAAATCTTCCACGACGTTCGAAAATTCGGAAGCTTTTTTATCCTTTCGACGAGAAAAAAAAAAAAAAAAAATTAACCAAAGAGAATAAATTGTAGTTCCTAAATGAATGTTGTTTTGAGTTTCGAGACACCCGATTGGAAGATGTTGTTCTTTTTCGAATAAAGTCCCTATTTTTGAATATAATTTTCATTAATAAATTGAATGCATCCCGGCCTTTCTCTTTTTGCCAGACGCAGTTAATTGGAAATTTTGTATTGATCTTTAAAACGATTTTTTTCACCGATCAAAACTGCGAAAAAAAACAACGTATTTTTATGCCTGTCCACATTCCACAAGTAAATATTAAAAACAATGTATAATATATAAAAAAAAACACACATTTAGGGAGAGAACGAGAGATATTTACTAAAATGCTTACATTTTTACATCCAATCAGGTTAATTTTACTTTTTTTTCAACATGCAATTCATTCAGCATCATTCAATAATAGATAGAGATTAGACAGTGAAAAAGATACACCAAAATTGGAATAGAGAGGCACAAAGAGAAAGATGAAGGAAAAACGGAACGTTTGATTATCGGTTTTAAGTTATTTTTATGTGACTACAACTTGACACTTGCACCCAACAACATTTATTATCATTTTGAAATTTTCGTTTTTTAATCCGTTTTCTTTGCGAGTCAATTTTCAAAGCAATGATTGTTTTGCATTTGCTTTTATGGCATTTTAAATACATAGATTAAAAGGATGGCAGGCAAGTGGACCATAAGCAAAATAGACCAATTCAAATAAATATAGAATTGTATACAATGTAATCGATTCTAAATGGAACAAGTCTTTACGAATAATTCCAAATCTGGGCTTTTGTTGAAGGTCTTAAAACGATCTTTGTATTTGGATTAAATTGAAATGTTTGCATTCATTCATTCATAAATTACATAATTTTAATATATTGAAATTGTACATTATTGAATTGTATATTTTTGGGAATTGTGGATATGCCTGAAAAATTTGCTCATCTCATTTGGCTAAAACGGCTCAAAACAACAATAAAATGTTGAAAATGTTGTGTTTGCCGCTTTTTTTTGTTTTTGTTTCAAGCCAATGGACAATATTTTACGGTAGTAAATAGTTTGTTGTTTGATTCTGTTTGGTTGATAGGTTGATAGATTAGTTTTTTTTTTTGTTTGTTGCTATTGTGTCATATAATAATAATTTCTATTAAAATATATCGTTCGTTTCGTTTCGTTTCGTTTCGTTTCATTTCATTTCATTTCGTTTGTTGATTTCGTTCATTTTCCAAAGAATGTATATGTGTGTGTGTATGTATGTGAGAAAGAGAGATAGGGAGAGAGAGAGAGCTTTTTTTTGAAATTGACCAGAACAATAACTCAAATTTATTGAAGAATCGAAACAATTCATTTTAATCCAGTTTAAGGCCCTTTAGGGCCTGTGTTCGGTTTCTTCGAACAAACGTAAGTTTTGAATTTCAATTAAAAGAGACAGAGAGAGATAGAAAGAGAAACAGAAACAAATAGATAAAGATTAAATAGAATATCAACGATACAACAACAACAACAACAATAACAGCAATAACGATAATGATATTAGAAAAAAGAAAATGACTAACAAAAATATTTACCAAACGAAAACTTGACACAAAACAACAAAATTTCGTGAAAAAAATTCCGCAAAACATTTGGGTGTATTTGGTTGTGATTGTTTTTGTTATGGTTTTGTGTTTTGGAATTTGTGTCTGTTTATGGAATTGTTGAATAGCTAATTTGTTAATTCGATGTTTTGATTTGAATTGAATTTTGCAAATTGAAAATTGGACCGATGCAATGCCGTCGCGATTGTTGTCATTGTCATTGGTGGCCAATGATCTGGATTCGGGATGCTTGTTTAAAATGTAATTATATTTGATTGTTGTTGTTGTTGTTGTTACAAAATAATGCAACAAAAAAAAAAATGGATAATTTTTCCGGGAAAAATAGTCAATTCGTCTTGGTTTGCAATCATCGCGCTATTGAGTAGGGGGAGCAACAAATCGTTTCGCCCCCCCTCCCCTGTATTGCCTTTTTGGATGATCTGATGCATCGGTATCATGTATGTGTGGGTCCATATTCGTCAGTTTTGTTGTGGTTGTTGTTGTTGTTGTTAAGTTTTAAGTATTTAGTAAAATGTATGTGTATGTTGTAACAATGAACGTAAAAGAGAGCACACACATAAGAAACGCGATTTTTTTGAACGCGATTTCTTACGATGTCATTGATAATGTGTCAACATCAATATTGAAACTTACTTGTCGTTTATTATGTTCGCCCTGCTTTGTATAATCTAATAAATCTAGTTTTGAATAGCTTCTATTACTATTTAAATGATGTGAATCAAAATGATGGTTCGAGGTCAATACACTACTATATGGCGGTGGTGGTTGTTTATATTTTGTATTAGCATGTTGTTGTTGTTGATAATTATGCATTTGGTGATGTTGTGATGTGAATGATGGTTGTTGTTGTTGTAATAAATAACTGTTATATGATGATGGTTGCTGTAATAGTTGTTGTTGTTGTTGGTGTTGTTGTAACATTGCCGAACGCTTAAAACATTCTGAACTGCCACTACATGGATTATTATAGTATGACGACAATATTGGATTATTAATTGAATGTAATTTTGAGCACATTGAATATTTGGATGCATTAAATGGTGCCGTTACCGATGCCCGTTTTAAACGTGACAAATATAAATCGGTGGGTATATGACTGTTTGTATAATTCGGTTGTGAATAATAAATATTTGGTTGTGATGAATATGCAATTGGCATTTGATTTAATATATTTGCACCGGTTATATCAATATCACTACCATCAATACCACCACCACCACCACCACCACCACCACAATTATATTTATTAATCATATGATAATTATTATTAAGTAGTACATCACCGGCTGCCTGTGATAATAATATGTCACCGGTTAAATTTTCGCCACGACATAAAATTTGCGATGATCGGGTAATTGACGTTTTTGTTTCATTTAAAAGATTCGATAAATGTGCAATATCAGCATTTTGTTGTAACATATTTAAATATTCGGTCATTGAGGCAGATGGTAGGCCACCAATGCTATTACGACGACGTGGCGGTACCGTTGAAAATGTATTAAATACATTGTTACCGGTTACACCACCGCTCACATTCATATACGTAGATGTAGTAGGATACATTCCGATATTGGCCATTGTACCGGCACCAATACCGGTTAATGTTCCGGCCGATGGTAAATTTATTGGATTATTGTGTTGTGTTGTTGTGGTGGACATGGGTCCAAATGTATTATTGAATGGCGGTGATGTTCCGTATAATAGATTTGTACTGCTTCCGAATGTGCCATGAGTGCCAACAGTGCCAAGATTACCGCCAAATGTACCAAGACCGCCGCCAATGCCATCAAATGTACCAACATTGGTTGTGGTTGTATTTATTAAATCACCAGCTGTTGAGCATCCGAGACGATTTAGGTTGTATGAACTTTGCAACATCTGAAATTATTGATGATTTCGGATAGTTGTGGGTTGGTTTTATGTTCATGATTTCTGTATGTTTTTTTGATTTGATTTAATTTGATTTGACAATTTAGGTCTGTTATCTGTTTGGTTTTAGTTTGATTATAAAGGTCTTTGATTATTTTTTTTTTCGTATTATTTTAATTTTTTTTCTTCGATTGATTTCGATGTTTTAATTTTTTGGTAAAAGAAAGCTCTCAAATCTGTGTTTGGCGCTATCTTAAACACTGTGTGTGTGTGTATCCAAAACTTAGGTTGATTTTATTCTTTTCGTACAAAACACTCACAAATTAGGCAAATTAATGGGATCAGTGCATTCGTTCCTCGGAACCAATGACTATTCTCTATAATCCAAATTATCTTGGGAATTAGGAATAATTTAGATTTTTTTTTTTTTACGTCACTCTTGGAAATGCGAACCAAAAAGAAATCATCGGTTTTGTATTTGTGTGTGAACAGAAACTAATGACAAAACTATAAAACTATAAAACAAAAGAGCGGTTCAGTTGTACACGAACGAACAACAAAAGTAAAAAATTCAACTACAGTTCAACAAAATGAAAGCAAATGAATGAGCATGTTGTCGAATTTTTTTCCATTCTCGTCGATTTTTCGCCAAATTTTTGTCGGTTTAAGACTTTATTTATTTATTTTTTTTTTTTCTCTCAAAAAGAATTCAGACTTCAAAGTTTTAGTTTTGTTAATTTCCAAATGTTAAATGATATTGAAGTCAAAATTTCGGCAAAAAAATGAGCGAGAAAAATCGATGAGAATAGGCAAAAAATAACTGAGTACAGGTGAATAAGTAAACAATCAAGATCGTAAAATGACAATCTCACAATGAACCATGAATCGAAAATCCGTAACCCGTTTGAAGGTTTTCAACGTTTCTGACAAATCTCCAAAATACCGACAGCAACATGCCTTATTTCACACACACCTTCCGAATTTCGGTGTTTGTTTTTTTTTGCCGCCCGGTTCATTGAAGTTACAATTTGTTATGTTTTGTTTTGTTTTATATTTTCGTTTTGCAGAAAATATGCTACATTTTTGTCTAGCGTTCTATAAAGGCGCATGCAACTGTACACAAATCTAATAGCATAATGTTGTTTGCATTTGGAACTGGATCGTGCGAGAACTGGAAAACTGGAATCGAACGAACATTGTTCGTCAATATCCATAATAATAATAATAAAAATAATAATAATAATAATAATAATAATAATAATAATGATTGGTGTGGTGTGTCCAAGAGGCAAACGAAAACCATTTTATTTTTTGGAGAGCAAAGAAAACAAAAGAAAAGCTCTTTGCCGGTTCACAGTTCAAAGAGTGCACACATTTTTTTGTAATTACTTTAAATCGCTATTACTTTGATTCGTTTTCTTTCATTTGATTTTAAAAATTAAAATCGTTCATTTCTTTTGAACACTGAAATTCCCTTTCATAATTCATCGATCGTGATGATTCCTTTTTTTCTCTTTCAATAATAACAATTATTGGTTAGTTTCAAAAAGGAAAAAAAAAACAACTCAAAATGCAACTGCAACAACCAAAACACCCGGATGGATTCAATTTTCAATTTAGTGCTTAAAATTATTTTCGAAATAAATAAAAGAAAAAGATTGTCCAATTTTGAATTTCTGCCGGGAAGCATTTTTTTTTCGTTGGGGTTTTTTTTTGTTGTTGTTGTTGGTGTTTTGACATCCACAAACGTCAAAATGCACACAACATCAATGCAGGTCACTGAATATATTGATTCATTCACATTGAATACTGGATACGATTTGACTTTTTGACTCTTTGACTCTCGCGTCCCAATTTAATGGACGATGGATGGCGGGGGATAGAGTTGATGACATGAATGAGATATAGATAACTTGATTTTTTATAGAAAAACTTGTATTTTTTTTTTTTTTTTTTTAGTTTTCACCATGGAATCAGAGATGGATTATCTCTTTTATCCTCCCAACAGAAAGTTTGCCAGCATTCCAAACATTCACATTTATTATTATGCC
>GL501524.1:288814-302968 GCA_000149185.1 Mayetiola destructor | reverse complement strand
AAAATCATATGCAATGCAATGCAATAGATTTGATTGGAACCAAAAAGATTCCCTATGGAGTGTGCATTTTATTCGTACATACACATCATAAACAATGCATGTCAGCCACCATTTAGTAATATAGACATGCATAAGTATACCTATATTGGGCATACTTAGGATTAAACTCTTTTTTGGTCTTGACAAAAAAAACAACACACAACATCAAAATGATGCTTCTGCTGATGATGCTTATGTTGATGTTAATGTTTGGTACTGTTTGGATTGATGTGTACACCCTCGTCCGCCACTTACACCATCCAGCATACACACAATGTTCGAAATATGTTGTTAAAAGTGTTGAAATATGTTTTGTGTTAGCATGAATTACAAAAAAATCATAACATTCTATCCATTTTTGCCCATCAAAAGCAGCTCTTGAACAGTGTGCTGTGTAGGTGCATTGAGCGCCAACAAAGCAAGCAACATTAACGCGTTTATTGTGATATTTCAAACTAAATTACATTTATAATAAATTTAGTGTCAATGCTGTTGTG
Organism: Mayetiola destructor; assembly: GCA_000149185.1. Taxonomy (NCBI): domain Eukaryota; kingdom Metazoa; phylum Arthropoda; class Insecta; order Diptera; family Cecidomyiidae; genus Mayetiola; species Mayetiola destructor. Next base: position 302,432 of record GL501524.1, on the reverse strand, counting down.
TGTGTGTGTGTGTGTGGTACGTCCCCCCCCCCCCCCGTTGCAAAAATCACATTTATTCAAATTTGATACGTTGTCCTTTGGAAAAAAGGCCCAAAAAATGAATCAGTGACAGATATATACATGCATTTAGTTTTCAGTCAATGCCATCCATTGATGATGACATAGCGAGAATTTAGGAAAAGAGAGAGAGAAAAAAAACACAAAAATATAAAAGATTATTATTCCAAATGGCATTCAAACCGGGATACCATTGCCAAATTTCAACAAAATCGAAAATGGAAAAATAAGTGAAACGAAATCCAACAAATTTGTATTACCAAATCCAAACCAAACCAATAATAAATATTCAGCCAACCAACCAAAAAGTTGCATATTTGCAGCTCATTGGCAATGAGATTGGAATTTACAATGTGTGCTAAACACCAACTTGTGACGGTCGTTGAATTTAATGTGAAAATCATAAAATGTTACTTAAAATAAACTGATTTGTGTGAATTCGAACATTCGAACATCGGAACATTTGAACATTTTATGCATTTAGTTGGAAAATGTCAAGTGTGAAAAAGACATAAATGAATGAAGCAGCGATTCAGTTGTAGTGTGTCTCTGAGCCGTGTATTAAATGACACAAGAGAAATTTGTTGCCATTTAAAATTTATTTTATAAATGTTGAATGTGTGTGTGTGTGTCTTGATTTCATCAAAATTAAAAACGGAAAAATTGTTCACAAATAAAAAATTCTGATTTTGTTCTTTTGTTTTTTTTTTTGTTTCTTTTTGCAGATTTCGAAAATGTGTTCAGAATTTCGAGAGAAGTGAACAATTTTGATATTGTATTATTATCAAATGGCATCGCAAAGGGAAACATTCTTACCAGATCCATTATCATTGTTTAATTATGTACAACCATTTTTGAGCTGAATGATTTCAATCCATAAAAATGAAACTGAATCGAAATCAATCATTAAAATAATGTGTGCGCGTGTGTGTGTTCATGTGATAACCAATAAGCCCTGAATATATATATTGTATAATAACTCTGACTGACAGATGTGATGGAAGAACAGCGATAAAACCGAACAAAAAAAGAAAAAAAACGGCAACATCTTCACGAATCATATTTAACAATTGGAAAATAGAAAGCAAAAGAAAATCGTATAAGAATACAGCCCACATTCACGTGCACTCGCCATCGGTATGTATAGTTTATTGACAGTTTTGCTGGATTTCGATGCAAATTGATTCAAATAAAAAATTTTTTTTTTTATGATTGTTATTCTTTGGAAATAACCAGGACTGGAACAAATCATCAAATGGCAAATGAAAAATAAATCGTAAACAAAGCGAACGATCGATCCGCTGTAAGACAACGTCGACGGGCTGAATGCTTTGATAAAGAAAATTGATCTCTATAAAATATATTGAAACCGATTTTAACTTAATTTAAAATATAAAAATAAGGATTCGCTGGGCCCCGTTCGACTCAACGCATAACAAAACAAGAAAAAAGAGGAAATATTAATAGCCAATTATAGCAACGAAGCGATTTAGAAAATTAAGAAAAAAAAACGCATTTCTCTGCAGGCTTGCTATAGACTAAAAAAAAACAAAACAAAACAAGTCAAATCGACGACAACTGAAACTGAAAATTGAAAGAGAACAATTCGAACGGAGAGGAAAAAACCAACAAGAAACAAACAAACGAATGAACAATGGTTGGCAGTGCTAAATCAGAACAACAAAAACTATCACAACAATTCTTGCCATATGTACTAGGAACATCTGAAACGGCTATATCATCATCAATAAACAATACTCAAACGCATCAAACGCATCAAACACAATCCACATCACTGCAACATTCGAATGACACACAAAACAAATGGTAAATGTTTGAATCACTTTTGGGAATGAAAATTTCGAATTTTTCATTTTCTCTCTCTCTCTCTCTCTTTCTGCAATATAATAGCCGGCCAGCACAAACAGCAGCAACCACATCCGAAGTGCCAATATCGACGGCGGCAACGGTCTCATCAACAACATCTCACGAACATATTAACACATTAAATAGTAATTTTGTTGCAACAACAATGGTATCAACAACAACAACAACAAATGTAACCGTTGTCACCACCACCACCACAACCCAGTCTCCATCATTAGCATCGCCTGCACTCGTTGACAGTACTACAAATAGTACTACGAATGGTTGCAATTCATCTGCATTACAACAAAATCATCGAAGTATTATTACATCCAGTCAAATGAAATGTAAGTTATAAACTAACCAGTTTCTGATCCCTATTATTTGCACACCGATTTAACAATTTTAACTAATTTTATTTTGAATTTTTTTTCCCAATCCAAAATGTGCACGAACCATTCACCACCAGGTATAAGTGATGAAAAGCCAAAATCATTAGTTGCATCACCAACTCAAGTAATGATATTGTATATGAATCGTTTAACACCATATGAACATCATGAAATATTTAAATATCCGCAAATTTATTTTATTGGTGCAAATGCTAAAAAACGTCCTGGCATCGTTGGCCCAAATAATTCCGATTATGATAATGAACAAGGTTCATATATTCATACACCACATGATCATATTGCATATCGTTATGAAGTATTGAAAATAATTGGCAAAGGTTCATTTGGCCAAGTGGTTAAGGCGTATGATCATAAAACTCATGAACATGTTGCATTAAAAATGGTACGCAATGAAAAACGTTTTCATCGTCAGGCACAAGAAGAAATTCGAATATTATCACATTTACGTAAACATGATAAAGATAATTCCATGAATATCATTCATATGTACGATTTTTTTACGTTTCGCAATCATATGTGCATTACTTTTGAATTGTTATATATAAATTTATACGAATTAATTAAGAAGAATAAATTTCAAGGATTTAGTTTGCAATTGGTGCGAAAATTTGCGCATTCATTGCTTCAATGTTTGGATGCATTGGCAAAAAATAAAATTATTCATTGTGATATGAAGCCGGAAAATGTTTTATTAAAACAACAGGGTCGATCGGGTATTAAAGTGAGTGGTTATTATTTTTTTTTCGTCACATTTATAATTTGTATCTTTGAATCAAATAAAATTTCATTTCACAATTCCATTTTCAGGTAATTGATTTTGGATCATCATGCTATGAAAATCAACGCGTTTACACATACATTCAATCGAGATTTTATCGAGCGCCCGAAGTGATTTTAGGCGCAAAATATGCAATGCCAATTGATATGTGGTCATTGGGCTGTATATTAGCTGAACTATTGACCGGTTATGCATTATTTCCGGGTGAAGATGAAAATGATCAATTGGCATGTATCATTGAATTGATTGGAATGCCACCGCAAAAATTACTGGATCAATCGAAACGTGCAAAAAATTTTTTTACCACAAAAGGTTATCCCCGATATTGTAGTGTGGAAACATTTGAAGATGGTCGCATCCAATTGAATTCGGGCAAATCAAGACAGGGCAAAGAACGCGGTCCGCCCGGTTCAAGAAGTTTAAAAAAAGCATTAAAAGGTTGTGATGATCCATTGTTTATGAACTTTTTATGCGGTTGTCTTGAATGGGATCCAGAATTTCGTATTACACCGGCGGCTGCTTTAAGGCATTCATGGTTTCGTAGACGATTACCGAGACCACCTTTACGGGTATTTATTTATCTAATGCAAAAAAAAAAAAAGGCGCAATAATTTCATTCCATCAGAAAAAAACTAAATTAAAAAAAATGTTGTTTCAATTTTCAATGGTTTCGAAACAGGTTGGATCAAGTGATGCATCAACAGTTGATACACCACCGGCAACAGTCATCGCAACAATGCAACCAACTATAACATCAGCCACAATAACAACAACAACGGCATCGACAAGAGTTAGACAACCATTACAAATCGTTGATCCAACTGAAACAGCCACAGTAACATCAACAACAACGGCATCGACAAGAGTCAGACAACCGTTACAAATTGTTGATCCAAGAACCAACAAACAAATATCGATTGCGGCAGCCACTTCATAGCGTTTTGTGTAAATTTAAATTACATATTTTCGATATCGATTCGGAATTATTATTATTATTATTACTTATTGTACTATTTATAAATGTGCTGAAATTGCGAAGAGACAGAGGAAAGAAGAACGCACATATAGACGTGTTAGACGCTATTGCATCATTTTAAGGGGGAAATTCATTTGTGGACAATGAACAAAAAACACTTTGAAATTGCAAACACCCGGACAAAAAAACAAAAATATAATTCGAATGTCAATGATAACAGCCGAACAAATGAAACAGAACAAAACATTATTATTATTGTATATCGAATCCAGCTGCCAGCATCAAATTGATAATAATTATGGGCTGATTGAATAGATTTATGAATTATCTATTACTCAAATGTGTCGTGTGAATAGTTTTATTATTGAGAATTTGTGAATTGATCAAAAGGTGACAATTTGAATATGTTCATCGCGCGTATATTACAAAAGGGCTGGGCCAAGTTTTTCTTCTTTTTTTTTTTTTTTAAAGGACTTTGAATGGGGTTTGAAAAAGTCTCGTTTTGACTTTTGATTACTTTGGGTTCTATTCATTTTTTCACTTCGCCTTCGCCTATCAACATTGCAAATGCATTGAATGTGTCAATGTTTGCCAATTATCATCATCATCATCATCTCTACCAGTTAAACACGCATTTTAGAATATTTAAAAATTTCCAAACACAACAACAAAAATCACAAAACAAATCAAATCAAATCAAATCATCTCGATGTGAACATCGTTTTCATTATTCAAATGAATGAAATATATGTATTAATTGAATATCAATAATAATAATAAATAATAATGATTGGATGGCGGCCCCCAAAAACAATTGGAAAGCCCATTGAAAAAAAAAAACAAAAAACAAATGAAAAGAAAAATGATAAAAATGTTAGTTGAACTTTATTTGTACCATGAAAAAATTAAATCTGTTTTTAATCGAATTAATAATATTATTAATTGATGCATGTCCAAATGTGCTCTTTCTGCTAAATTTGCATTTCTTTTTTTTTTTTACAAGAAAAAAAAACAAAAACAAAATCAAAAATTACCAATTATTTCCAGCTTAAAAAGCAACGGAATCGAAATTCGTTTTTTATTCGCATTTATAAAATATGATGAAATCGTAATATTGTTCGAGGAAAAAGAAAAAATTTACAAACGACAGAAAACAATTGTAACGGAAAATTGTGAAAATATAGAATCTATGTAAGCACACACACACACACATTTTGCATGATGAACCGAAACCAAGACTAGTCTAAGAAACTAAATTGGAAAATAATTTCGGTAATGTTTTTTTTTTTTTGAATAGCTAAGTTTGTGGCATTCATCGAAAAAAAGGGAATTTTCATCACATTGGGCAAAGCAAAGAAAATATTGGAAGAAAAGAAAAATCAAGCAAATTTCAAATAAGCAAAATCAAAACAAAATTGATAAATAATAATAATGATGATTTTTGGTGTACAAATTAATAATGCCGATTAAGAAAATGACACATGGCGTGTAACTTATACACATATGTTTTATAGCTATAATAACAAAATATATTCGAAAATGTCGCCGTTTTTGTGCCTGACAAATTTTTTTTGCGACGGCATGTTCGTCATCAATTCAAAATTACATGTGAACGATAGTTTGTGCGATTCAAAATATTGAAAAAATATTACTGGATGAAAATTCTAGTCAAACGCACAGAGAACTGGCAAAATCCTTGGAAATTGCACAACACTACCATTTCTCTTCGTTTAAAAGCCGTTCGGATCAATTTCGAAAGCAACGAAATGAATGCCATTTTCAAGTGAACCAAATCGATCATTATTAATTTGTACACCAAATGCTATCTGACTAAAAAATCGAAAACAACAGCGAGCGGAGAAAAAGGCGAATGAAAGAACAACTAAATTATTATAATTGCCGCTAAACCCCTCACGTTGACACATCACATTGGATTTTAGTCAGATAGAACAATACTCCAGTATAGAAATTGCAAAAAAAAAAATATGCTCGATGTACCCCTTCTTTCCGGCTATCCAAATAAAACTACAAACTTTGAAACCACTTGAACAATAGAATTCCTATTTTTAAGATTAAAGACAACAAATTAAATCAATAGAAAATTATGTTTAACATATAGAATCATGCTGAAATTCTTGATGAATCGCAACGAATCAAATGAATTTGCACTTTCATTTCCCAAACAAATGAAAGATAAAATTCGAACAAAAAATATGATTACAATCAACAAACGGGAAATGGAATGAAACCAATGGGATTTTGAGATTCATTTAGCATCAATGGAAAACGAAAAAGATATAAAATAGTGATTTAGTATGATAGGAAAATGCATTCAATATTCAACAAATCAATTGGAATAAAAAAAAAATGAATGAAAGAACTGTTATTAGTGAAAAATACAAACTTAGCAAAAAAAACAAAACAAAACAAAAAATAGTAGTAGAAAAACTTCGTGAAGTGTGTCTCATTATTGTTAAAATGAATCAATCACCTCTCTCTTCATTTTCTTTTCCAAAACATTTAACTATCATCTCAATCTCTTCCTGACTGAATATTAATTATTAATTAATTGTATTAGAAACAAAAAACTTTCTTAAAAAGAAGCATAGACACACACACACATGCAGACAGAGAGACAAGAGCAAAACTGAGAGGGAGAGAGAGAGAGAGAAGAAAAATATCGATTGAAATTGACTCAAAAATGATTCAATTAAATGTAGTTTGTTTTTAGAATATACTTTGTATTGAAGTGTCAAAGACACTCTTAATTTTTTGCTCCGAAAAATACACAAAAAGTCAATGGTGAGAAAGATCAAACGGAAAAACATATAATGTGAAAATTAAAAAGGGGAAAATAAATAAATTGATAGATAAAATCGAAAACGGTTCAAAATGTTCATGGTTCAAGGTTCAAGGACAAAAAGCTGAAATAGCAGCAAGAAAAAGTTGACGGATTGAATGAAAAAAAAAAATTAATAAAATAAAAGCTAGATGAAGAAATGTGTGAATGTTTTATTATTCTATTGGGTTTTCTGGTTAGGTTGAAATGTAAATGTTGGCCTCATTTACTACTATGGATGACATGCAGGGTTAGCTGTTTCGATGGAGTTCTTATGGTCCCCGTTTGCAACAAACAATGAAACTTTTTTTGGTTATTGGGCAAAAAAAAAAAAAATTAGAAAATGATTTTTTTGTTTTTTGTTTATTGGAATTATTTCTTTGGTTTACAAAGACTCACAAATCTTTCGTAAATTGATGGGTTTTTTTGCTCACAACACTTCTAAAGGTAAATATTTTTTCAAAAGAAAGTGCCATGTGTTCACTGTTGATCGGGAACGCGACGAAAGCTTTTGATTTGATCGTTTTCAATGTTGATAAAAATGCTGTTTTCCTCAACGGCATCAGCCAAACCAATCAATGCTTTAAATTGTTCACCAACTGGAAATCGTCTCAGATAATCCATAATTGGAATAGAATCAACATTCGGATCGGATAAAAATTCATGAATAACCCGATACATTTCCGTCTGAATCAGGGGAATAATGCAAATTACAAATCAATTTATTGAAAATTACTGAGTCTGTTCGAATATGATAAACTTTGTTTTTGTGCGAAAAAAATAAAATAAAACGGTTTATGAAATATTTACCATGTCCTCTAACGCCAAACGTGGATGAACCATATTATTTGCCGCCTAAAAAAAAACAAAAATTATTTACTTTTTCGTTCGTTGAAAAAAAAAGCAAATCTCATTATGCTTACGTGAGGCACACGTCGAACTGCAAAATCTGCTGGGTCGAAATTTTGTCGAGGAAGTGGCCGTGGCGGAGCGCGCTGAAAATATGCATATGAAAACAATAAAAATTTCAAAAACAGTTGAACAAAATTCGATTTTTTTTCCTTCTTTTCCTTACATTGCGTGGATAGGTACCACGATACCAAATTCGGTGCCAACGTGCAAGTTCTGCACGAATCAATTGACGTTCAGCTTCGGCATCATTTTCAACTGGTTGATTGTCAGCTGCCATTGGATTCGGTTGATTGATTTCAATTTCAACTGGTTCATTGGCTGGTATTTGATTTTGTTGTTCAGCTTCTGGAGCAACTTGAGCATCAATGGCTTCCATTTGAACAGATGCCACTTGCACGGCACCAGCGAAAATAGCTTGATCTCCATGCGTTGATTCAGGAGGCATGGGAGCAACGATCAATGCAATATTCAATTCACCGACTGTATTATTATCTAACGAAATATTTTTTCAATAGAATTATCGATTACGAGAAAATAAATTTTTGATTGTATGTGATGGTAATGTAACATACCGTTAGTAATGTCAATTTCCAAAATGGGCGGAAGACCGGGTGATTGTGGTTCATTTGGTACAGGTTGCCGAACGGGTGATGATTCTTGTACTGGTCCTGATTGTTGAATGTCTTCAAATAATACAACATTTACATTCTCTTGATAATCAATCTGTGGCGGTGTAAAGCCTCGAGCTTGTACATCATCATTTTGAACATTTTCATTTCGTACATTTGCATATGGTACAACGTCTTGTGGCCAAAGCTCTTCTGACAAATTAGAAATCGGTAAATCGAAATCCGTTGGCAAAACTGGTCGGCCTGCCTGTCCTTGTAATTGATTTTCGAATAAATCTAACAAATTTAAGAAGTCATCCTTTCGAAGAAAAAGAAAAAATAAAAATAAATTATTTCACTCATTTCAATTATTTGTTAAAATATCATTCAACTTACGCCATCTTCGAGCGGAATGGGCCGAATAATCTTCAATTAGAAAAGAAATTCAAACGATTTAATGCTGAAATTTTATATTTTCATTGATTTTATTGATTTAATTTGAATACAAACCGGTCGAGGATTTTGGTTGCGTCGATTGCGACGACGATCACGAATTTGAGGCGGATCAACTTGGAATCGATCATTGTCGTTATCTTGTTGTGGTGGTAGATTTCGACGTGGTCGTGGCCGCCGAACGGGTAGGCGTCGAGGAAGTGGCACTGCATCTGGATCGATGAGTTCAGCTTGAAAATTAACTGGATTATCGTTGTCTGGGACGTGAGCCTGGTGCTCAGCCTGATCTTCATTGGCTTGATTTGGTTCCGGTTCGGCGAGATTTGCATCGACATTAACACCATTATCAATATCAATTTCCATCGGCACTTGAGCATTTTCAGCAAAACTTTCAGCATTCGTTATGTTTGCATTGAGCTGAATGGACTGATTATCAGCCGGGTCAATATTGACTATCATATCGATATCTGCTGATTCGGTGGGATTCATTGAACCCATTCTCATGGGAGCATTTGGAATTGTCACTTCAACTTCAGTACGACTTGTTGCTCGGCTTTGGTGCGCTGACTCTTCATCATTGATAGGAATTATTGGTGGAACATTTACCAACTGTTCGGCTCCAATGGCATGTTGATTTTGTTCATCATTTGCTTCAGGAACATTCGGTGAAATGATCTCTTCGACTATGTCCGTTGCTGTTTGGGGTTGACGTTGATTCCGAGGCGTCAATTTGAATTTCGTTTCGATTGCAAACTCTGGCATTTCGACGAATTTCATAAATTTCAATGTCGTATCATCGAGATATTTCGAAATCATGTCCTTAAAAATTTTGTGACCACGTAACAAACGCACCATATTCCAACAAGTTCGATGGTCATCTGGAAACGGAAGATGATCGTCGTTGTCCATACTGCAAAAAAAAAATTTTTTTTTTCTTTCAATATTTAAGTTCAAATGACTTTTTACGATACAAGGCCATCGTGAATTCAGAATCACACATAAACTAACTCAAAATTATTGATTGGAAAGAGAACACCGCCCGGGAAATCATACGTTTCATTTCTCAACGAAGCTGATTCGGCCGCCAACAAATGTTCAGCTACTCGGCGACCGGGCATCAATCGATAGTTTTCTGGATAACGATTCATTTTTTTTTTTAATTTTTTTTTCTCTTTTTTTTATGAATTGAATCAATCAACGATCGAAAATTCAAGTGATAAACCGTTTTCTTTTTTTTTTGCTAAACACGCTGAACAAACTATGAGAATTGAAATCAATGTCAATATTCAATGAATTTACGAACTTTTTATACTTTGAATAATATTTCTTTTAAATTTGAAGCACAATCAAATACGTCTGATTCTTGCGCATTAAAAATGCGATTTGAATTCACCGCTGAATGTGTGCCAGCATTTATATATTTTTCATTTGTTATTGTTTCACATGCGGCGATTCGTTAAGTGGTGATCGCATCAAAAATTTAGATGAGAAAAAAACAAACTATTCCATATCTGACTCATGCACTTTTGTGAGAATGATGTTGACGATATCAATGTATGCGTTTAAATCATTTATCATTGGTGGAGGGCGAAAGGGTTTCATTATGTTCATTAAGCAAACGTTATGCGTACACAACAACAAGAGGAAAAACATCGAATGAAAATGGTTTGGACAAATAATATCGAAACGTTGATGTGTTTGTTGAATTTGATTTGGACTTGTTCTGAAAATCATGAACTGATGTTGTTTTGCTCTTTTGCTTACAAAATAAACTGGAAACGAATAGAAATCAGTCCAAAAAACAAAAGTTCCAGAAAATGTTCCATTTTCTGTTTCGTTTACGTCTGACTTTTTTATTGAATAAAATGAAAATAGATATAAATTGTTGTTCTAGGGTAAGTTTGAGTTGATAATCATGAATTTGATGTTGATTCTACGAAAAAGGCTGTCATCGCATGCGACTAATTTGTTAACACAATAATAATGAATGTTTGTTTATTTAAAAGAATTAAAAATTGCAGATGTTGCTACATTTTGTTGAACGAGTGAAACGGAAATCCAAACTTGTCTTGTTGGAAACATAAACAAACCGAATGTTTTGAGCTAATGCGTTCTAATAATGAGTTTCGTTGTTTATTGTTTGAAACTTGAAAATTCAAGTTTCAGTGAATGAATCGAATTGCTGCGCGCAGCTTATAATGGTTGACACTAATACTCAGCGTTCGATTGATCTTTATTGTACACAAAGACAATTATAAGTAACAAAAACTCATTGTGCTGGTGTCCAAACGATTATGAATAGCATATCATTCTTCAGTCTTTTTTTTCAATCGATCGCAGCAACTTCAATCTGAATTTTATTCCAAATTTAAATACGCGTCAAATAAAAAGGCATCTGTTTGACTTGTGCATCTGTATTTGTGGCTTTCATCCAATCGATTGACATTTGAATTTTAATTTCGCCATTTTTCATTTGTTCATCAGATAGCAAAAACACGTTTTTGGTTCTTGATCGATTTCGAAAATAAAGGAAAATCCATTTGACATATTCAGCCCTCATAATTCAGTAAGACAGCAAATAGTAACAATATTTGCATTTGTTCCATTTGATTTTTAAGGTAAAAAAGAGTATTATTTTCTATTCAAATTCATAAAATATATGAAAGTTATTCGATTCATTTGTAGTTGAGCGTTTCATCGAAAACCATATCAATAAGAATGGATCAACCATTGGCTAAACGATCACGGAGAGAAAGCGAAAATAATGATTTAATGTACGGCTGTAATGAATGCATTGATGCGTTCCCGTCTAAAATCAAGTTGGATGAACATTTGATTGGAACTCACGAACGATCGATCACTGTTTTATCCAATGAAGTAGTCGAACATATTCTCAAATTTCTTCATCCGAATGATTTGGCACGTCTGAGTCATACATGTCGCAGTTATAAGAACTTGGTTCCACAATATTTTCAACGGATGCATCAATGCGGATGGGTCGATATCATCTGCGAAAGAGGAATCCCAAAGTTTGGAACTAATCAGAAAGAGGAATACGAAAAAGTTTTTCGGAAAATTATTTGCAACGTTAAAATCTTCACATATGAAAACGAATCATTAACAGAAATGTTCAAATTCATCAAAGCTAATTGTTCGAAAAACATTCTGTCGCTTGCGCTACAAGGTTACATTTCTACTCGTGTCACTGAAAGTCACGTGGATATAATTGGAGAACAAATTATGCATTTGAAGCGCTTGGCATTGAAAGTTAGCACGATTTGTAATATACAATGGAATCGCTTCAGAAATCTCCGAATGTTATACGATGCATCGTGTGGAGATCATATGTGGCAGTCCGAAAAGTTCTCAAAATTGCATACATTATTTTTCACATCCGATCGTTACAATCCAGATAATTTAACGAGGTTTTTCGAAAACAACAAACAATTGGAAACGCTTAGTTGTTTTGGTCCAAAGGCGCTTCAATCCGTTTCAAATTCAGGAATCAATCTTTCAAATCTTCTTTTAAATTTTGAATGTGAGGACGACCAAGAAACTTTGAATGCAATGGAAAGATGTTACGATCAAATTGAATTGTTTGACATAGTTGTCAATTCTATTCCCATTTTGAACGGAATTTACCGAATGGAAAAAGTGAAACGAATTCATTGCTATTTTAACAAAGAAGAATATCGGAAATGGACTGTGATTGGGGGAATAGTAGGTATCAACATCGAGGCGATTGACACCCAGTTGCCTCACATTCAATGGCTGCACGCAGACTTTCATACATTAAGGAAAGAGGAATTAGTTACGCTTGTAAAACTATTTCCAAATGTATCCAAGTTATGGATTAATTATTATTATTATTCGTCTGAACTACCGCCCAACAAGATTATATCGATTCTTGTTGACGGTTTACCAAAATTACAAGATTTATATTTGGTAAATATGTTCAAATTTAGAGGAGAGAATTACGATTTGCGGAATTGGACTTCCAGTCGATTGTCAATGGAAAATGCTCCCAACATAACAGTTCATGTAGAAGAAGCAGATAAATCCTATTTTGATTCAGTTGGATTCAAAACAAATGGTGTAACAATTAAAGCGGAAAAGATATGTGATATTGAATGCAGAAGATGTTCCATTCAAATCGAATCGCAGCTCGATTATCTGGAAGATTTACGAAATTGAATTTTTCCAATTCATCCAAAAGAAAACCCATCAATCAATTATATCTTTTACTCATTTTCATTTTTTAATTCGACTTCTTGTTTTGTCGGCCAATTAACTATTTGAAGAGAAATAAAAATAAGAGAATCACCAGAAGCTGAAACGGTTTTTGTTTGACTATTTTGCTTCATTATTATTCCCAAAAATAGCACGAGTTGGACAATAATATGTAATTTGGGCAAGTATTTGACATTGAACCATGCAATCAGTTTCTGATTCTAATGAAGAAAAACGGATATCAAAGACAAAATACGAAACAAAATCGATTTTTTATTCAGGAAAATAAATGAAAAGTATAATTCAATTTGAGCTGGAAAAAGAATTTAGAAAAGCAAGATTTTGTCGGGATTCACTTCAAGCTTGGATTATATAGAATTGCTGTCCCTTATTCGACTGGTTCATGTGTATGATCGCCATTTAAAACTTTCATCATTGTTATTCCGTCAATTTCAACAGTTCCAATAGAGCTTCTGCACTTTTTGT
>GL501524.1:225648-270458 GCA_000149185.1 Mayetiola destructor | reverse complement strand
AAAAAAAAAAAAAAAAAAAAATAAGATTGAAAATTCGTATGCACCGCCACTCACCGAAGATGATTTTAAGCAAATTGTCAAAAAAGGCGCATCAATTATCAAAGATTCCAGTTGCCACACATTAAAACTATTGGAAAAGGGAAAATTGGGCCAAAATAGTAATGTAATGGTATGGAAGGGTACATTTGATAATGATACAGTTGCTGTTAAATTTATTTGGGATGAAATGGCTATGCATGATGAAATTAAAATTTATCAAGCTCTTGGTGCCATAGACAATCCACAAATTGAAGCCAAAGGAATACCAAAAGTATATTATTATGGTTTTGTTCTTGAAAAATATCATGCAATTGTGATGACCTTATGCGATGGAACACTTAAAGATCGCTACTATCAACAAAATAAACATTTCGATAATATGAGCATTTTGCTTATATTCAAACGTCTGGTAGGTCAGAATGCAAATTTTCGGGGCAAAAATAATAATCAATTAATTTTTTTTGAATTTCTGTTTTTTTCTTTCTTTTTGCTGTTGTCGTATTTGCAGATCGAAATCTTGAGATTTATTAACAGTAAAAATGTTGTTCACAATGATATTAGACCACAAAATATATTCCTTCGGGGCAAAGAAGTTTTTTTGGGCGGTAAGTTAAAGTCTAATTGTTCCGAAATGTTTCATATTCAACAATATTTATTACCGGGGGGGGTTTTTTTTTGCTCAATAGATTTTGACATATCCACATTGGATGGCGAGCAAAATAATTATTTTACGGAATTTTTCGCTTCGAAAAATGCATTTGCAGGTTAGTTTCCCGTAATGTTCTTACTTCGGCATCTTTCGCTCAAAATGAGTAAAAAAAAAAAAAATTCATTTTTCAGGTTGGGAACGATTTCCAATGGACGATCTCGAATCATTAGTTTATACGATATGGTTCGTGTCAAGTATGCCAAATTGTGTAGGTGAAGGCGAATATCTATTATACTATTTTATGAAAGGAATGGCTGAACAAAGAGTTATGGTTCGTATTTTTTAATCGTGTTTGATTAATAGTCTTCTGTTTTCAAGAAAATGAGACTGAAAAAAAGAAGAATTCAAATTTATTTCCATTTCAGAAAAAAATAAGTTACTTCAAAAAAGATGAGGCAATGTATCGTGCATTCGAATTCGCCGGAAAAGATATGATTAGCGAACGAAAAATTCCCAATTATGATGGAATTATCGAAAGATTGAATGTAGCAATAGCCGTAGATCGTTCAAAAACAGGTCAATTTCAATTTGAGTGGTTGAAAGATAGTAGTACTTCTGCTGCCGTAATATCAGATTAAAAAAATATGACAAATTTTCCGATAATGATTCATCTAAAGAAGTATAGTACGACCAGCTAAAGCTACAAGAACAATACCACTACATGAAACCGATAATTAAATTGCAGCCGCCCAACCGGAATCGGTTGCTAGACTCAAAATTAGAAGAACTTCACATACTACACATTACCCTATTTACATATTTCAAATGACAGGAAAAATACTACGTTTTCGTCGAATAGCTGAAGAAGCAAAAAAAAAAATGAAGAAGAATTCAAATAAAAACCTGTAAAATAAGAAATGACTAAAGAAAACCCCGATTTATTTATATATATTTTCGTTCATTTAATAAGAAAATGTATTTGATTCTTGCTTCAAATCAATAAATTCAGTAAATTTAACCATTTATTTTCGTATGGCATCAGTTTGAATGTCAAAAACTATTGACAAAGTTCAATGAATTATGGAAATGGTAGTTTTTAGTAACCAGAAAGCGTTTAACTGAAATTTTTTTTATATCATCTTCAATGTGTGTGTTCGGCGCGAACGATTTTCATCATTGTGACTCCATCAATGTCAACAGTTTTGATGATTGCTCGACACTTTTCACTTCGATTCTTGGTGCAAACCCATCGCTTTTCAATTTTGGTCGATGCCTTATCATGTTGACAAAACTTCTTATTTTGATGATACAAATTTTCACGGCCATCTGACTCTTTTCGGATGTCAGCAACGATGTTAAATTCATCAAAGTCTGTGCAAATCAGTATTAAAAAAATGAATTTATTAATTATTATCAAGTATTATTATTAGCGATTTGATTCCATTCCATTAAAAATGTTACCGACCTGTTTCTTTGGTACGTTTCGGACGTTTAGCAGTCGGTTGTTCATGGTTCCCTTCGTCATGATCTGCCGGCCGATCATCCTGTGTCACAGCCAATAAGCTTTGATTACCATTTTGTTTAGCATGTTTTTTGCGCTTAATGTCCGGCAATTGAGTTTTCTGATTATCAAAAACTTTCAAACGTTCCAATTGAATATCTGGATTATTCATCGGATTATCGATCAACGATTGTTCATCAGTGTTTAATTCTGGCATAATAAATGAGCCGCCAGCATCATTGGATTCAACGTATTCAGATCGATTCATTGAACGTTCAATGGACGTTGTATCCCGATTCGTTGTTGATGGTTGGTCCTTATTTTGATGACCGGAATGTGTGACCAATTTTGTACGATTATTAATGCCAATCGATTGATATTGTGATGCGTTCGGTGGCCGATTGAACTCAAATCGGGTCGATGATGAGGATGATGATGAATTGGCAAAAACGGAAAAATGATCGTTGTCATTGTGCAAACCTTTAATGCCAAATGCTTCGGCAGTTTTCCAAAATGTTTCCAAATTTTCTTCATTCACATTCACTTGACCATTGTAAATATATTGAAGAAGATCATCCAATGAATGCTTTGAAACGCCCGTCAAAAATACTAATCGAAAGAGAGAAAAAAATATGAAAAAAAAAATTACAAAAGTTTTTTTTTTTTTTGCCCAAAAATTATGCAAAAGAAATACTGATATTTACCAAAGGCTTGCTGATTGACTGGCATTTTTGTGAAAATTCGACGAAAATATGGTGACAGCGCCGATAAAACCAATCGATGAGCATCGAATGTGTAATTTTCGGCGATCAATGTTACATCAGTCAGCTCATTTCGTTTGAGCAAATCGTTGAATGTCGTTGAAATATTGGGCGAATAATCAGCCCAAGAAACGGATACCACCTTTTTTGCCATTTGAAATGTCTTTTGTTTTATTCGATTAAAGAGAAGAAAAAAAAACGGCACTGTTTTTACTGTTAAAATTTACGAGCGCGAAAAAAAACCAAAAAATGCTTCAGTTGAAATGCAAACAAATTGACGTTTTCGGTTTGGTTAACCTTGAGCGAGTGGTTGATACTAATCTGAACGCTGTAGTTTTGCGAACTGCATGCCGTTTCGATTTTGGATGCGTTCAGCATCCGGCGTCCGTCCATTATGCATCAAAATAAAAGTAAATGTGTGAACGATTTGTTGAATCATCGAAAAGAAAAAGAAAAAAGAAAAAAAACCACCAACCGATCCGATTTTCTAATGAAACATAAACACGAAAAAGTAAAACAACAATCAATGGCATACATGAACTTATCAAATTTATCCGTTTTCACAAAACAAAACACCCGTAAAAATATCACAACATTTTTCGTCACTCTTTAAAAATATAAATACGTTCGTGGTTCAATCGTTTGCACAATTTTTGTCGCATTTCGCATACAGATAATGATTTCCATTCTTCAGACCGTAAATACCAGGTGACAATCTTAAAGCCAAGCATTTCCAATTGTTTTAATTTCATCATGAATCGGCCAGTGGCCATTTTATGATTATCATCACGCAAAAGTGATCGATGTGTATACGTTACAAATGCGACCGGTATCAAACAATCACTATCCAATTTTGCATACAAATCAGATGCACGTACAATTTTTCCCCTTTTGCCGACATCCGTTCCAATATCAACGGTTTTTTTCTGCCGCATATCGTAAACAAATAAAAAAATCCGGTGAATTAAAATGTGGTGCAGCTTCGGTAAGCCACACATGCAGTGTATCTGCTTGAAAAATATTTGCAAATTTCATTTGCATTTCATGATGAAAACCGATCGGATTATCATTTAAATGTTTCCATTTTAGCGCCAAACAAACATTATCAGCCAATAGATGTCCCTTGTATGCATTGGCCAAATTAATTTTTGCAAACGAATCAATGATAAGAAAGTGTTCGGCAGTATCGTTAGAATGGGCACGACCATCATCACAATATCGTAGCGCCCAATCGATAAGCTCTGGATCAACTGTTCCAATTGTTGCCAAATGTGCAATGCATTCCACTAAATCGCATGGGAATTTCGTATCCAGAGATTGTTTTAAATGTGATTGTACTTGGGTGCAATATTCGGCTATAATATCAGCACAATCATGAAATCGATAGGTTGCAATCAATAATAATGATCGTTCGACATCTTTTAATCGAAGCACTTGTGGTTCCATTCGTAAAAATTCCATTAATCGTTCGACAACCGCTTCCAGCAATAATGGATTAAATACTTTTTGACGGACGCCCAATTGTGCAATGTGTGTCAATAGATAATGTGAACTGTGTGTAACCAATGGAATCAATTTCCGTTGTAAATTACCGATTTCCGTGCGATGAACATTTAATGATAATCTTCGGATTACTTTAACCGCATCGGTCACAGCTATTTCTGGTTCTGTTTGCAAATCATTTTGATGCAAATGACTGCATATTCGTCGTACATATCTGCCATACTCAATTCTTGGTGCACAATCACCAATGACCAATGTCTTATAGAATATACTGGCCTGTGCAAGCGATAAAAAATGTAATTCACGCAACAATATTCGAAGAATGGATTTTTCTTCGTGTTCGTCAAGTTTTTGTTTTGTGCAGGCAAAATAGAATAATATCTGTAGAATGGGGCCCGTTTTGAGTTGCTTCAATTCGTGTAAATATTCTTTTGTTGTTTGATGGAAAAATTCCGATTTGTAACGACCGCATGCAATTGTGTACACATAATAATACCAAATATCCAATACGAAAATTTTCTGTTCAATTGACCAGTTTTCAGATCTGTTTACACATTCTATATCCAAATATGGAAATGTATTGAATATCCATTTAGTGGTCACTTTGGTTTGAGTCTCATCAACGGCTGCAATTTCAATTAATTTCAAAATAATTTTATCATTTTTTATAAAATCAGCATCCGATGCGAAACGATGCGATGAATCGAATAGAATACATCCTTTGGTTTTTGCCAACACTTTACGACCAAATTGTTTGGATAGATTTAGTTTTTTATTTTCAGAATGTGTAAAACCTTTTGAACGGCAGAAATTGTATGAATGTGTTATCAATTTTGTTGATAGTAAATTTTTTATTTTGATGCAATTGAAAAACATCATTTTTGGTGCGAATGATGCAACGTGTGTTTTTCATTTCAATGTGTTAATTCATAACATAGATTATGACAACATTTTAGCTGTCAAAACCCGGCTCATTGACAACACAAGTGAAATTGTTTCCATAGTTTTCCGTTAGATGGCACCGGCTGTATGTGAATCCTAAATGTTCCATTTATACTTACGTATTCCAGGTGATGAGGGGCCTTTTTTTTTCGGTCCGTTTTAAAGTATATTTTGGCAATGAAAAATGAAAATGATTTTAACAATGTTTGCGATGAAAACGATTTTTGTTCTTTTAGACGTTAACGCATCTTTATTGAACCAAAGAAAACAAAACCAAATTTATTTGAATGGGAAGAAAGTCCACCAAAAAAAAAAGCAAAATTAAATTTTAAAACAAATCAAATCTAAACAGATGATGTGATTACTTATTTTCCTATCAATTCCTCTATCACTTCAGATAAATAACACGAAGAAAGCGACGGGTGGTTGGCACATTGCAAAACGAACACTTGCCATTGACTTCAAGTGCCTGCAAAATGCAGGGATTACAAAATAAATGACCGCATTTTGTGGCAACCACTTGTTGATCGACAAACGGTGCCAAACATATGGGACATTTTGATGTTTGCATTGTAATTTGGTTTATTTTTGAATTTTCATCGGCCAAAAATAACGGTTGCCACATTCCAATTTCCATTGTTATTTGAACATAGGCACATTCCATTTGCGTAAATGCATCACAATTCTCTTTTGACAGCCAACCGATTAATGGTTTCCAAATGCTGACCGCTTGTGTACCGACAACCAAACGAAGCCGTAAATTTTTCTCGAATGCATTCAATTTTGGATCGAACGATGTTATTTTCACATTAAAATCAATTGGTACACACCAACCAAAATATTCAGTGGCCTTCACATGCAAATTAATGCTCAGCGATTCCATGGACTTGACAAATTCCAAACCATACAAAATATCGTGCAATTTGAATGATTGCAAAAAAATCGAACCATTTTCGAATATTTTCTCAATTTTTATGTCAAATATTTTACGGTTGATGTCAATTGAATTTGGAACTTTGTTGATATTGTTAGCCGCACTGCACATAATGATTGCTTCAAATCGAAATTGATGATCATGTGTGAAATCAAATTTTTCATCGCTCATTTCTTGCCAGAATATGAATTCCTTCAGTTCGTTCATTCGATGTTCATTTTCGAATTTTTGCATCGAAATTGTTGGTTCGATTGGCTGCAGATTTTGGATATTTTTCATCATTCGTAGCACACATCCAGCGGTGATTGACCAATTGTTGTTGGCCGGATCCGCATAATCGCAAACCAAATAGGCTTGAACCACAATGCGACCCACTACACGCGGATGAATTTGTTTGAAAATTTTGCGAAAATGTATTTTCCATGGAACACCGCCCAGCATAATTTTTGGCGATTTGAATTCATGACGAAAATTAACTGGAACGGAAAAATTGAATGCACTTTGAAGGATGACATTATTGCGTTGAATGGCCATTTTGTGAGCCTCTGTTTTTTTTTTTTTTTTGGTTTGACTGATGTATTAATCGGCCTGCCGACGACTGATTGAGTCGATAAGATGTATCGCAAAAGTCTCCGTATTTTTTTTTAGAATGTGAATGTTACCGATTCATCGGTAAGAAAAATAATAATCAAAGTCTTTCACATTTTGAATGATAAATGAAGTGTTTATTGTTTTCTTGGGGCAGAATAATCACATTCCATTGTTTTCGATTGAATACAATTAAATTGAGTTATTCCATGTGATCCAGGAGATGCTGATAAGAGCTCGAGTTCATTCGCTTGCACAAAAAAAAACTTAAACTAATTTAATTTGATTTTTAAAAGAAAAAACGCCTGGAAATTTCATTGCTGGGTTTATGCGTCATGCGAATGTTCAGCATTCAAAATTCTCATCATTGTGACATTATTTATGACCATTGTGGACATTGCTGCATGGCACCGCTTATGACTATTCTTGTTACAAAGCCATCGAATATGCTTTAATCCTTTCACTTGCTGATAGAACCGAAATCCTTTGTAAAATAAATTATCACGACCAAATTCATTGGTTCGAATGTCAGCCTCGATTGTGTAACTCGATGGTGATGTATCTGTCGAACAAACAAAATGTCATCTCACATATATTACAATTCGATGTTTCGTTTTTATTAAATTCGGTTTTCAAATTCCAATGTTACTTATTAAATTCACTTACCGTTCTTGAATTTTGCGATTTTTTTC
This sequence comes from Mayetiola destructor, assembly GCA_000149185.1. Lineage (NCBI taxonomy): Eukaryota > Metazoa > Arthropoda > Insecta > Diptera > Cecidomyiidae > Mayetiola > Mayetiola destructor. Next base: position 262,849 of record GL501524.1, on the reverse strand, counting down.
GGAGGCATTGAATGGCTTACGAATCGGCGATCATGAATAACAGTCAACATTCGTTTGCTCGGCAAATGTTTGCCATCTAATCGAGCCATATTCTGTACACATTTTTCCGGAATTTCATTGTCAATATCATCATAAATACTATTATTGTTTATTTCGAAAGCATTTGGCTTCGAATCGTCCGAATATCCGGATGCGCTGGCCATTGGTTCTTGTTCCTGAATAACATCGGCTGAAGTTGCTTGAATTTTCATTCGATCATTATTTTCGATAATTATTCGTGAATTCAATTGGGAACTTTGGTCAGATTTCGATTTAGATTCGATTGAATGTTTTACATCGGCTAATCCATTTATATTCAACAAACGTCCAGTTTCCAATAATTCACCAAGGTTCACACGTCGAACATTCACTTCACCACAATAAATAAATGTAATTAAATCTTTCAGGATCGATGCCGAAACGTTGGCCAGCACCACTGTACACAAAAAAAAAAAACGAAAAAACTTTTTATTCAATACAAAATTCAGAGAAAAAAAAAAAGATAAAAAATATTATAATTTCAATGCTCTCTCTCTCTCACCATATGCTTTTTGATCGATGGGAATTTGTGCTAATAATTGGCAAAAATATGGTGAAAATGCGGACAAAATCAAACGATGTGCACCAAACAAATGCCCTTCAGCCGATAATGTTACATCAATAAATTTCTTTTGTTGTAACATTTCATTGAAAATTTTTGGTAATTGTTTTTTTGGATTTTTCCAACCCAAAACAAACTCTTCGGTATCACCAGTGGATTCAGGCTCCATTTTCATCTTGTACATTTTCTCAATAAATTCCACTTATTTTCGGTCGATTCTTTCGATTTGTTGCACTCTGGATGAAAAAAAAAAAAAATGAACTCTAAATCAACACAAAAACTGATCTAAAGTATTGGAAACAAAGAAAACTTTTGAATTTTTTTTTCTTCCTTTATTTTATAATAATTGTTTTAATAACAAAATCAATTTAACTGTTTCATTGATTCGATGCTTATCGATGCACAACAAAATCTGAAATGATTACGTTCGAACAAAAAAGACAACTGTTTCTCCGCGTTCCCGAATTCTTCAACGCTTTAATTCATCATTTCATAAAGATGCAAGCACATGCGACTGTCGTTAGGATTTGCAGCCATATTTGTATTGGTATTTCAATAATTTTCGGTTGAATTTCATTTTCGTAAACAAATCGATGGCATAGTAACGCATAAGGCGATACGGTACTTGAGATGAAGCAAAGTAATCTCTTTCTTTCTTTCTTTGAATGGATCGCCCACCATAATCAATGTGTGATTTGATTGTTTTTGCGTTATGTTTCTGTCTCTCTCTCGCTCGCTCTCTATTTCTCGTGTCAAGATCATTTCTTTGAAACATAAATATACATATTTTCGGATAAAAGGCGACGAATATGCGGTCACACTTTAATTTTTTTTTTTTTTTTTTTTCTTTGAGGCAATAAACAAAATTTGATTTTATTACTTTGCCTTCTACCCTTGTATATAATAGCGATGACTAAACGAAGCATAAACTGAAAGAATGCTGATAGAAGCATACTTATGCGTGATGCTTATGCATTCATTTATTGACAGAAAGAAATATTGTTTTGTTTTTTCAAAATATGTTTATTTCTTTTTCATGTCACCATTATTATTATAAGCGAATGAGAACTTTAAAAGAGAACGTTTATTATTATTTAATTTTGCTTTTCAGATGAGAATTCGATGTTCAAAACAAAAGAAGTTGTTTCAAATTCTTCATGGTTGGATTAATCTCGAATGATTTTCAAATTTTTGATGGTTTTTCGACAATCGATGATCAATATGTATTGATAATTTTTCGGTCTTTTTGTGATTGCTATGGAAAAAATGATAATAAAAACGAAAATGCAGATTTTCATTAATTTATTTTGAAGAAAAAAGAAAAAACAATCCACAATTAATTTTCATATTTCTTGATGTTCCAAATTATCGACGGTCATAGTAAGTACAGTTAATTTTGTGCCGGTAATTTGATCACGAAAACGTTTGCGTTCCAGTTTCAGATTATTCTTTTTATGGGCATCGATATAATATTTCCAATCGAAACGAGCAAAATTCCGGGCTGATGATGGAACGGTTGAATCAATTTCCAAAATTATTTTATCTAAACGCGTGATTGCCTTAAATGTGCGAGCCATACCAACAAATATATGCCGGGCAAATTCACAAAACATTGTTTCGCACACAACAAATTTGATCATCTTCAATGAAAATCGCAAATTTTCAACAAAAACGTATAAATTCTTTAATATACGACTTTTGTCAATCAAATTGTAGTCAATACGAATTGTAACTTGTTGCAATGCCGCATGTCCGATATCAAACCATGGCATTTTTTGCCAATCCCATGTATGAATGTCCAATTTTCGTAATTTATTTAAATGACGAAGACGTGATCCATGGTATTCGTGTCCTTTTAATGTTAACGATTCAATGGAATTGAGCATTTGGATATAATCGATTTTTATGTCATTATTTGACATAATTTTTAAGTGTTTCACTTTCAATTGATGCCATTCAATAGACGATTGAAGTTTGTCCAGTTCAAATGAACCATACAAACTTAAACTTTTGATTTGTACATTTTGATTAATGAAATCGCTGATATTTTGAATATTTTCATACGAAACTTTTGACAAATGATAAATAAATTTGCTCAATTTTGGCATGTGTTGCACATAAATGGTTTTGAATTTGAAATTAATTGCCATTCGATCGTGAAATTCCAAACAAATTAATCGCGGAAAATTTTCATTAAACTTCATCCATGAATCGTCCAGATCATAATTTCCCATAACAAATGCCAATTTTCGAAGATTTGGAAGTGTTGCGTTTAGCATAAGGTTTTTTTCAGCCGGCAAAATAACCAATTCATTCACAGAATGGCCACATTTTTCGATGATTTTATTTAATGTTGATTGTTTGGTAATGGTTACACCTAATGCTCGAATATCCGGACCAAAGCATTCCAATGCCAACAAGAAACCATTTTCATTGTGAATTCGTTCGAATTTTAGGCCAATGCGTTCGTTCCAAACATCTTCGTAATATTGATCGTATCGTTCGTCCGAGTATATGATCATTTTTTTGCTGAAATTCTGGTGAAAGACACGCGATGCACTGTCATAGAAAGCACTATGAGCTGTGATGGCACTCATCAAATTGTCGAAGTTTAAGTTTGAGAGAATTCGATCCTTGCATAGTTCCGGTAAATCTATCAATTTTAATTGATCCATTTCACGTGTTGGCAGCCCTTCGGAATGTGGAGAACAAAAATTATTGCTTAATTAAAGATAATTTGCTTGAAATTTAAACGGATCGACTTCTTTTTGTTTGAACAAAAAAAAAACAAAACACACAAGACTTTTAAACAAAAATTACTTTTTGCTGGTATTCGTTCGCCATCAGATGAATTACTTTGCTCACCTTCTCTTGAGCGTTTCATTTTTTTTTTTTTGTTAAGAATAAAATTCGTTTTCCAGCACAACACAATATTCAACAATGTTTTGCGTTCGACTGATCGATTGTGAATGTCGATTTTGACCCAGTTGTAAAACCCTTTTATAGTTTGAAAAAGTTTCATGAATTTTATAACTCATAACATTATGCATGTGAGATGTTGTGTAAGGTCAATTGTTAATGTTATTTGTTTCACTTCTTTATTACCCAATAGATATCCTGGTGCGACTATCATAACAAAGGGATCAATAATAATAAAACGAAATGCTGAAAAGATGAAATTCCCAGAAAGTGGACGATGCCGATAGACGGCCAGAGAAATGTTCCGGAAATTGTGTTTAGTATCGATTCATAAAATTTATAGATTGTGCAGTCCTGAAACAATATAGACAGTCTCATGTTATGTTAGGCTCAGTTGGGAATATGGATTTTATTATTATTGAGGTCAAGATCGATCCAAAGTGTGGCCATTGAAAAATTCCTAATAAAATGAAGAACATTTTAAGCATTGAAAGATTGGAAAATTTCAGAAAATATGTAGAAATATTGCACACTGCATACTGCGCACATAACTTACATTAAAGAAATTGAATTCTTTGGTCTGAATTGAATACACTACTTCAAACGACTTGTGCCATTTAAAAAAAAAAAAAATATTTTTATTTTTTTCCATTCCAAAATAATCGTCTCGATTTGTCATACGGGGAGAAAAATTTGAAATTATCTGAAACGGTAAGATATTGTAAAAAGATCGCCTCATATCACGTATGCAAACGTATTTTGGATAAGAAATTTTTTTTTAATTTTATTTTGCTTCATTCGAATAGAGTAAATTATATACAAATATTAGTTAATACACTGCCCACTGCTTAACTCGGTACAAATGCTTGATGTGCAATGGTATCAATTTTTCAATGGATTCACGTTATTCTTCAAATTGTGTGTTGTTATTATAGGAAAAATTATAGAGCTGGTACAAGAATATATATACCATTAAAAAGAATTTTATAACTTAATGTTACACATCAAGATATACCATACGTATGTCTAAATAGAAAAGGAACTGAAAAAAAATGACTAAAACTTTAATTCCAAACGGGTACAGGATCATCAACCGATATGTCTATTTCTAAATTGACAGCTAATTTCATATCGGGTTCGGCTGCATAAACAACTCTATCGTTTGCAATTAAATCAGCCAATTGAATAAATTCCAGCCAACCGAATACTTTATGTCGCATGCTATATCGTTTGTTGAATTGTTTTTCCATAAATGTAGTCTTATCTTCATTGGCATATAAAATTTTAACTTTAAGTTCGACATCAGAATACCAATTCCAATTTTCCATTGGATCATCATGGTGTAAAAATAGGGCCAAATGTTCGTTTTCTTTGCGTAGCTCAATGAACCATTCGGTGCCACGAAATTCAAATCTTCTTGTATTGAATGCTGTAAAATGCTCCAAATCATTCAATATCATTTCGAATTCTGTTTTTGTTATTTCCACACCATATTGACCTAGTTCTTTTCGCAACGGTGTTGAATCCAATTTTACTTTAATTTTGAATTCATCATTTTCGATGCTATCCAGTATTTGAGTTCTTGGCACATGTTGAGTTGCTAATGCTTCGGAACGTTCACGACGGAATCTGGTCCATGGAAATCGTCGTACAATGTCCGCTGTTCGATTAGATAAAATTCGTATTTTTCCACCGGCTTTGACCCACCATTTAGGTACATTTATATCATCGTAGAGGCAAATCAAATTCAATGAAATATGATTATTAAATCGTCGATCGTCATCTTGATTCAATCTTTGACCTTTAATTGTCCACTGAACGCCACCCAATTCGAATGTTGGCGAAGTAAAATCATCAATTTGTCTTATTGGGATCGAAAATGTGAAGTGATATTCTGCGGTGCTCATCAAAATTTCGGACGACATCTTTTTTTTTTGGGGGGGGGGCGGGGTTTTGATTGGGCTGCTTTCACGATTGATACTGTAATGACACTAAATAGAAGGACATAAATTAATATTTGCAATTTGCAAGCTCATATATTTACATAATATTGAAACAGGGCATTCTATGAAGATATTGTTAATAATGAAATGGCATCGCATTTTAGACCATTCCAAAATAGGAAAAAAAAATATTTCTCTTGTTTAATTTATTGGTCGGAATGCGAATATTATTATTTACCATTAAAATTAAACCAACCATATGTATGAATCACACAAATATAATGAAATATTTTTTTTTTCTTAATTCTGTTCTGGAAACGATCTCGACTGGGATGATTAAATGTTAACAGTATAAACGGTAACAAACATGAGAATTTTAATATTTTTCTAAAAAACGTTAAAAATAGCAAATTTAATTGCGTCTTAGCATTGAGTATACAGGACACAGGTGCAAACTGATAAATATTCAATATTCATAATTCATATCATGATTGCTGGCATCCGCAGCAAAATTTAAATGAGGCAAACGCCACAAAATTCGAAAAACAGAAAACTTTCATAAATTTTGATGTTGGTGGATTTTAGTGAATATGCTGGCAATTGAATCTATCTCACCATTCTGTCTCATTTTTTTCGACTTTGATACCAAACCCTGTTTAAAAAAAAAAAGAGTATAAATAAATATTGTTTTTCATTCAATCCATCAAAATCTTGATCAGAATATCAAAAACAATATTTCGACATAATAATTTTGAATTAATCGCCTCCAGCGAAATGTATTCGTTTTCGAATTTCGAGCCACCCAAACATATGTATTGTATTTAAATTTGGCTTCGCAAAGTTTTGTGACAAACATCTTCATGAATTATTATTCGAAAAATAAAATTTCAATAACAAGTGAATTCAAAACAGACATATTTCTAAATATATTTCGTATTCATTGTACGAAAATGGGTATATAAGAACGTTCAGTTATTCAGCAAAAGACAGAAGTTAACTGTTTATTCTTCAGTAAACGACCTAAATACTAAATACTTCAGATATATTAAAACAGAAGCCAAAGCCTAAAGATGAAATTAATTTTCTGGTTGTTTGCAATTTTGGTTGTTGTGCAGGTAAACATTTTAAAAAGAAGAAAACTTTCCTAATGTTCATCAAGTAATTTCGATCGATTTTGTTTAAGGTACTCGTTCCAATAGCCTCGGCTCATGGTGGTGGTGAGGCATCACAAAAAACGCCGGCTGGTGGCGGAGGAGAGGGAACGTCAGGATCAAGCATTAGAGAAAGAAAATTGGATTCGAAGAGGCCCACTTCCCTTCAAATACCTGCACCCAAAATAGCGGACGAAACAACCGAGGAGGAAGAGGAAGAAACTTGCGAACCATTAATCCGAAAAAATAGCAAAATAGCAAAATCACAAAGCGAAACAGGGCATATGGCAGGAGGAAAACCAAATGCAAAGAAATAAAATAATTAAAATAGGAAAATTGGAATCTTCCTCAATGAAATATGAACTGATGCGAAATTCAAATCTGTTACATTTTCTAATAAATTTCCTTTATTTCATCGCATTGTGCATGAAACAATTGTATTTTTTGTATTTTTTTCATCTTATTGTTAACAGCTTTGACTGAATGATTTGGGCCTTAGTATTTCATCATGTTGAAAAGTTGCTTGTAGCTCACATCGGAGAAATCTGTTTTTATCATTCGACAAATAAAATTACAATGACAAGTGAATTCAAAAAAGACACATAGTATCGTGAGAAAGTTTGGAGCCATCCATAACATCTCGATCGGATTGACATCCGGTGATTCTTTTAAAAGAAATGTAGGCAAATTTCCAGAACAGAAATGTTTTTAACTTTCATACACAAATATCAGCATTACGACATTCAAATCGTCTTTAATTTGAATTTTAAATATTCAATTCGACGCAATTATAAATGCTACATGCTTTCGAATTCTAAGCATGTGACAGTAATAATTGCGTCCTTGAACAGTTAAACGTAAACATGTTTTGAACAATTATACAAAATTAATTCTGATATTCGCGTTTGAATAATTCACACAATTATTTTCTGAGCTAGTATTAAATACGGCACATATTGAATGTCTGTAGCGCTCAAATATTGGTAAAAGTTATTTTCATCACATCAAATAATAATTTTGCATGGAACTAGTCATCAACTGAATGATTGGGTGTCCCAAAGTCGAAAAATGTTGATGAAATTACATTTTATTGGTCTAATATTTCTAGTTAATGAAGCATTTCGTCTGAACCAATAAATACACTATGTTCTCATTTATAGCTCATATGATAGGTGTAGGCAGTACCGTATCAATGCATGTCCATTTTATTATCTTTTTTCATTAGTTTTTATCCTAAATTTGGGACGAATGAGGCAGTACGCTTTTGGAAATGTTTATGTGCCGTATGTAAACAACGAATGCATTTTGGATGCTCATATTTCAGTTTTTTTTCGCTGGATTTTCGATGCCCAACACAATGAAACTAGCGATTTTGATGAAAAATTGTGTCCAGAATAGACCTTTATTGGTCAGATTCTTAAGCATGTGGCAATTTTATAGTTTCGTCATTGAACAATAAAACGTAACAGGTTTTGAACAATTATAAAAATTCAATTCCAATCGAATATTAAAAATTCAAATTGAAGACGATTTGAATGTCGAAATGCTGATATTTGCAACTACAAAAACTTAGTTGAAATGTGTATCATCTGAAATGGAACGTGTATTCATACTTCTTAATATATTTCGTATTCATTGTACGAAAATGGGTATATAAGAACGTTCAGTTATTCAGCAGAAGACAGAAGTTAACTGTTTATTCTTTAGTAAACGACATAAATACTAAATACTTCAGATATATTAAAACAGAAGCCAAAACCTAAAGATGAAATTATTTTTCTGGTTGTTTGTAATTTTGGTTGTTGTGCAGGTAAACATTTATCAGGAAAAAAAACTTTCCTAATGTTCATTAAGTAATTTTGATCGATTTTGTTAAGGTAATCGTTCCAATAGCCTCGGCTGGTGGCGAACAATCAAAGGCGTCGGCTGGTGATGAGAAGAAGAAGGATTCAGTAAAACCTGCGACATTCTTCGAGTCAATTCGAAACCAATTTAGAAAACCTCCAACCGAGCTTTCAGAATCGATCAAAGGCTGCAACGATCCAGAAGACATAAAGAAGGTCCAGAAATTTAATGAAGCTCAAAAGAAGTATGATCTAAATATGGCGAAAGAAGCAGCGAGAGAAAAAATCAAATCGGAGGAGTATATCCAAGAAACGCAAAAAATTGTAAGAAACAGAAGGGCAAGAGAAAAAGCGAATGAATTGTATAGAAAGAAATATCATATCAGATAGGATTATTGGATTCTTTGAATCCTCAATAAAATATGAAGTGCTGCGAAATTCAAATCTGTTACATTTCCTAATAAATTTCCTTTATTTCATCGCATTGTGCATGAAACAATTGTATTTTTTGTATATTTCTTGTCTTGCTGTTAACAGCTTCAACTGAATGATTTGGGCCTTAGTATTTCATCATGTTGAAAAGTTGCTTGTAGCTTACATCGGAGAAGTCTTTTTTTTTATCATTCTCCATCTAATCGAATGACTTTTTTCCATGAAAAATAAAAAAAAAACTAGCGACAGAAAAATTATAGGATAAAAAATGTATTCTTAGCCTTCGAATTTCGAACCACCGAAACACATGTTTTGTATTAGTGACAAACATCATCGTGAATTGTTATTCGAAAAATAAAATTTCAATGACAAATGAATTCAAAACAGACTCAATCCAAAATGTAATTCGTATTCGTTGTACGAGAATCGGTACATATAATACACACCTATATTGAGTGTGTGTGTATTATTCATTATCATTTTTCGCCAGACGGCCTAAGTAGCACTTCTTCGTATATTGGCACACTGTTTTCATCCACATGTTAAAGTACTGCCAAAAATTCTATTAGAATCGGCATGAGTCATTCGTTTGATGTGTAAACAAAGCACATATTTTGTGCTTGGAAAATGTCGAACTACGAAAAAAAAAACAGAAAGTTTTGCTTCATTACTTGAATGGGGAAAAAAGCTCGTCGGAAACTTATGGAACTTTATGGGGAACATGCTCCAGCTGATCAAACGTACAGATGGTGGTTTGCTCGATTCAGAAGTGATGATTTTGACAGACGAAATTTTTTCCAACGAATGGGAACATGCACAAAACTTCTCAAAGAATTCACACAAAAAAAAAAACACACAATTCGTTGAATCGAATTGTAATAACCCAGGGCATATGGCAGGAGGAAAACCAAATGCAAAGAAATAAAATAATTAAAATAGGAAAATTGGAATCTTCCTCAATGAAATATGAACTGCTGCGAAATTCAAATCTGTTACGTCTGCTAATAAATTTCCTTTATTTCATCGCATTGTGCATGAAACAATTGTATTTTTTGTATTTTTTTCATCTTATTGTTAACAGCTTTGACTGAATGATTTGGGCCTTAGTATTTCATCATGTTGAAAAGTTGCTTGTAGCTCACATCAGAGAAATCTGTTTTTATCATTCGACAAATAAAATTACAATGACAAGTGAATTCAAAAAAGACACATAGTATCGTGAGAAAGTTTGGAGCCATCCATAACATCTCGATCGGATTGACATCCGGTGATTCTTTTAAAAGAAATGTAGGCAAATTTCCAGAACAGAAATGTTTTTTTACTTTTATACGCAAATATCAGCATTACGACATTCAAATCGTCTTTAATTTGAATTTTAAATATTCAATTCGACGCAATTATAAATGCCACATGCTTTCGGATTCTAAGCATGTGACAGTAATAATTGCGTCCTTGAACAGTTAAACGTAAACATGTTTTGAACAATTATACAAAATTAATTCTGATATTCGCGTTTGAATAATTCACACAATTATTTTCTGAGCTAGTATTAAATACGGCACATATTGAATGTCTGTAGTGCTCAAATATTGGTAAAAGTTATTTTCATCACATCAAATAATAATTTTGCATGGAACTAGTCATCAACTGAATGATTGGGTGTCCCAAAGTCGAAAAATGTTGATGAAATTACATTTTATTGGTCTAATATTTCTAGTTAATGAAGCATTTCGTCTGAACCAATAAATACACTATGTTCTCATTTATAGCTCATATAATAGGTGTAGGCAGTTCCTTATCAATGCATGTCCATTTTATTATCTTTTTTCATTAGTTTTTATCCTAAATTTGGGACGAATGAGGCAGTACGCTTTTGGAAATGTTTATGTGCCGTATGTAAACAACGAATGCATTTTGGATGCTCATATTTCAGTTTTTTTTCGCTGGATTTTCGATGCCCAACACAATGAAACTAGCGATTTTGATGAAAAATTGTGTCCAGAATAGACCTTTATTGGTCAGATTCTTAAGCATGTGGCAATTTTACAATTGCGCCATTGAACAATAAAACGTAAACAGGTTTTGAACAATTATACAAATTCAATTCCAATCGAATACTCAAAATTCAAATTGAAGACGATTTGAATATCGCAATGTTGATATTTGCGTTTGAAAGCGAATAGCATGTCTGTTTTAAAATATATTTTTTTTTGTATTTCTCTGGATATTGGTTCGAACATTAGTTTTTAAGCTATGAAACGAAATCTCCCTTCATATTTTAGCTTTTTGCGTCGATAAAATTGACTTTTACCCGTTCAATTTCGATCTTTCTCTTACGAATTCATGTTTCTCTAAAATTATTGAATGATAATTATGAATTTCAAGTGGCCACACAACAATGGCTTTAGAAATTTTAAAATGGAAATCAGTGAGTTTATGTTTACGAAAACAAATGAGAGACTAAATAAGACGCTTGAATATTGTGAAAGAAAATTCATGAAATTAAAACAATATAAAACCTAAACATAAACCAATAAATAATCAATTTTGGATTCCCGTCCCTAAAAACTATTATTATTTGATATGTTTTGGAAGTTTTAATCGATAATAATTGATTGATTTCGAAAACTTGAATAAAAATTGTGGCACACGTATTATTCAATTGGGTCGACCAACTTTGTTATCAATTATTATTGTTTGTAATGACGTTTTTTTTTTTCATTATCGAAAAATGAAAATCGTCTTGGACACGCAATTGAAACATTTCAATGGGAAAGTGATCAACATTTGAAATACTTGTTTTGCAATGCAATTCCATAACATGATCACTAAAAGAACTCAAAAAGTGTTTCCACTCATTTCGGAAAGCAGTGGAATATTTGTTTATGAAAATTTAAACAGATATTTGAATGGCCAAAATATTTCGTATGAAATTTTCCAAATGACAGCATAACAATAAACAATAAGAACAATATTCATTGACGATAATAATAGGAATGTCTCGACTGCACCCCTTAATATTATTCAAACAGGAAACCAAAGTATTGTGAATCGCTGTCGGATATTCAATGGCGCTACAAATCATTCATTTGAGATATTTTTAAATACTTTTGAATTCAAACAAATGAAATAATGAAGGAAGGCATAATGAAGCAAATTCAATTATAATCAAGAAAAATTAAATTTAGTTTTTCTTTGTATTACTAGTAAATTTTGGATCAAATTGCTTTCCATAACAAATATTCAAAACAATGTTTCGACGTTCTAATTTTAAATTTATCGCCTCGATCGAAATTAATTCGTTTTCGAATTAGCGAAACAAATTATTATTATACAATATTAAAATTATTGTATTAGTGACAAACATCTTCATAAATTGTTATCCGAAAAATACAATAACAATAACAATTGAATTCAAAAAAGACATATTTCTAAATATATTTCGTATTCATCGTGCGAGAATGAGTATATAAGGACGTTCAGTTATTCAGCAGAAGACAGAACTATTAACTTAATTGTTTATTCTTTAGTAAACGACATAAATACTAAATACTTCAGATATCTTAAAATAGAAGCCAAGGCCTGAAGATGAAATTATTTTTCTGGTTGTTTGCAATTTTGGTTGTTGTGCAGGTAAACATTTATCAAAAAGAAAATTTCCTAGGATTTAATTAATGAATTTCGATCGATTTTGTGAAGGTACTCGTTCCAAAAACCTCGGCTGGTGGTGGTGGCGGACAATCAATTGCGTCGGCTGGTGATGAGAAGAAGAAGGATTCAGTAAAACCTGCGACATTGCTCGAGTTAATTCGTAACCATTTTAGAAGTCCCCCAACCGAGCTTTCAGTATCGATCAAAGGCATAGAGAAGGTCCAGAAATTTAATGAAGCTCAAAGGATCTATGATCTAAATATGGCGAAAGAGGCAGCGAGAGGAAAAATCATAGCGGAGCAGTATCTCCAAGAAACGCAAAAAAATTTAAGAGAAAAAGCGAATGAATTGTATGGAAAAAAATATCATACCGGATAGGAATATTGGATTCTTTGAATCCTCAATAAAATATGAAGTGCTGCGAAATTCAAATCTGTTACATTTGCTAATAAATTTCCTTTATTTCATCGCATTGTGCATGAAACAATTGTATTCTTTGTATTTTTCTTGTCTTGCTGTTAATAGCTTTAACTGAATAATTTGGGCCTTAGTATTTCATCATGTTGAAAAGTTGCTTGTAGCTCACATCGGAGAAGTCTTCTTTTATCATTCTCCATCTCATCGAATGACTTTTTTCCATGAAAAATAAAAAAAACTAGCGACAGAAAAATTATAGGATAAAAAATGTATTCTTAGCCTTCGAATTTCGAACCACCGAAACACATGTTTTGTATTAGTGACAAACATCATCGTGAATTGTCATTCGAAAAATAAAATTTCAATAACAAGTGAATTCAAAAAAGACTTAATCCAAAATGTAATTCGTATTCGTTGTACGAGAATCGGTACATATAATACACATCTATATTGAGTGTGTGTATTATTCATTATCATTTTTCGCCAGACAGCCTAAGAAGCATTTCTTCGTATATTGGCACACTGTTTTCATCCACATGTTAAAGTACTGCTAAAAATTCTATTAGAATCGGCATGAGTCATTCGTTTGATGTGTAAACAAAGCACATATTTTGTGCTTGGAAAATGTCGAACTACGAAAAAAAAACAGAAAGTTTTGCTTCATTACTTGAATGGGGAAAAAAGCTCGTCGGAAACTTATGGAACTTTATGGGGAACATGCTCCAGCTGATCAAACGTACAGATGGTGGTTTGCTCGATTCAGAAGTGATGATTTTGACAGACGAAATTTTTTCCAACAAATGGGAACATGCAAAAAACTTCTTAAAGAATTCACAAAAAAAAACACCACAATTTGTTGAATCGAATTGTAATAACCTATGCCTAGCCATTTGTGAGTAACGCAGTCAAATCCACTACAAAATGCATAGAAATGGTCGCAGAATATAATGAAAAGAATCATGTTGAAAAATTGCTTGTAGTCCACATTGATCGAGTCTTTTCAATCTAATCGAATGGTTCTTCTATAATGTGTTTTTTTCCATCAATTGGAATTCATTCTCCTCGGAACTAATAGCTCGTTTTAAGAATGACGAAATTAGAATTTTAAAACAGAATAAATAGAAATTTCTTAGTATCACTGAATCCCAGAATGAATGCAATTTATTTCAATTATTTTTTGGAATGAATAGAATTTTTTCTAAGAAAGAAGTTCAATGAAACCCAGACTGCCGGTTATGATTGCTCTTGTTTGCATCGTCAAAAAATTCATTGGAAATTGAAATTTTGTGTTTCATCCCTTTCATTTGGGAATGGCAACATGCAGAGTAGCAAACATTGATCAATTCTAAAGAAATTTGGCTCAAAACCTTATGGTAAACACTAGCGACGATATGAGCACAATTTTTCAAAACGAATTGAACGGCAAGTAGTCCGTAATAATAAAATAAAAAAAATTAAAAAAAAAAAAATAGGAACATAACGTTTCGTAATTGGTACATTTTTCCGTTTGCCATAGTGTCAAAGAAATTTTGAAACTCATTTACAATAACTGTTGGCCATTTAGAATTTACAGTCACACATCACAAAGTTACATACAAGGTTATAGATAATTTTCTGTCTAAAGCCATTAGATGAAGGATGATGGATAACAACCAAGTTCTTTTATTGCTTTCAGCACAGTTAAAATTCATCTCAAGTCTCATAGAAAAAAAAATCTCATGTCTACAGAAATGACAACAAAAAAAGTATTTTTTTTTCTTTCAATTTTTCGAAAGCAATAAAAACTGTTTCAGGTAATGAATATGATAAATTTTACTATTCAAAATAACGAGTTTTGTTTACATGTGTGTGAACCAGTATTCTAAATTCTAAGCCGATCCCTAGTCGTTGTACATTGCATTTGTATGGTCATTTGCTGTAACTGTCTCAACTCAAAGTAAACAATTACCACGAAAAGGACTTTAGTTTCATTCGCATACCAGATAATAGGCGACCTTTTTACGATATTTGCACAGTTTCTGTTTATTTTACCTTTCGCTAATTCGATAGGAATTCTAGTAAATGAACGCAACAAAAAACTTTTAATTATTTTTTGTCATTTCAAAATGTCCAAAGTTCAAATGAGCACTGAATTTCAATTTGCTGTTCCCATTAACAATTTAACTAAATTCAATTCACCGGAGTTCGAGACCGGCGGTGTGTCTTGGAAAGTAATAATTTTTATTCGGAAAATATCAAACGAAAAATGTCAAGAACATGATGTTATTGATGTGTGTTTATCCTGCGATTATGAGGCCAGTCGTCAAACATGGGCCGGTTGGTGGATCGACGCGACTGCATATGTCACATTAATATCGAATAAAGGCCAGTCACTTCAAAAAACCGTTTCACAAACTCGACTCGGACGAAATAATTCAATGATCGAATTAAAAAATTTCATTCCATGGAAAGATTTAATCACTGAAGACAATGGCTTCATTAAGAATGGAAATTTTTTACTTCAAGTGAATTTATCATTACAACATTGTCAAAAGAGAATAAACTTTTGTGAGGCGAAAAACCAAACCATTGAAATGGTGCCTGAATCGAGTCGAATACAAACTGACAAGTTTCAAAGAAGAAGAAGAAGAAAAAAAGGGCCGAACAAAGAGTAAAATAAATTTTAGTGGTAAATGCGGAGGAACTTGTCAAACCGATAACAGCAATAAACAATGTTCCGGCTACATCTAACAAGGTACTTAGGCCACACAGGATAATCAAAAATGCCGTTACATTCGACATTCAACATTAAGCTGTGAGCACTCAACAGAAGTGGACACATCAGTTTGTTGTCAAGATTTTTGATTGTTGTCAACACATTGAAAAATGAAACGCACGAGAAGATCGGCCGTTGGAGCAGCAAAAGAGAAATTAACAAAATTAACAGATTTACCGGATTTTTGTTTGGATAAAATATTTTTACATTTAAATGCGGGCGATTTGACAACTGCAATTATTGTTAATGAAAATTTTAAATCAAGTGCAATTCGTGCATTTAAAAAGAATTCCAAAGATAAATTAATTGTATTCTCAACGAATGAATATCATTCGTTAATATCCGAATTGTGGCGTTCGTATAAAAATGTGGAAATTTCCAAAGTATTCGATGAAAATGGGCTGACAATTGCGTTGGATAATTTTGGGCCATTCATCACAAAATTAAGTATTCCAACGGAAAATCAAATGATATTGAACAAAGTGATCGATAAATGTAGTATGAATTTGATTGAATTGGAGATTTTAATGAATAACATGGATTTGCGCATAAATAGTGCTGAATTTTTGAGTGTTCGTAAATTGCGTTTACTTGTTTGTGGATGCAGTTTAAATGAATCATGGACGAAAATAAATCGCAATTTTCCGAATGTTCAATCTTTGGAAATTATTAATGTTATACAAAATGAATCAAAATTTGATCAGTCCATTGTGAGTCGTATGCCATTGAGTAAATTGGAGACATTCGCATTTAAAACGTGCCAACATATTCAACGGAAATGCTGATGGGATTCACAATCGGAACGGACACCTTATTCAATTCTATTTTTTTGGAAGAAAAAATTCTGTTGTGTAGTAGAATATCATCGCCAGCCAATTAGCTAAAACTGATAATTGTTCGAGCATTTTTCGATAATAAAATAAAATAATTTTTGGCAAAAAAAAAATGTATTTGTTATTTATTTCCTTTACAGTCATGTTTATGAAAATCGTTTTGAGGCATGAATATAGAATGTAATTTGTAATGTGATCATCCTTACCCATATCATACATGGACGAGTAACAAGTATTCATTTCATGCTCAATCAAAAATAAATCGTATTAAAAGGAAACTTCTCATGAAGAAGAGCGTTAATTACGTTTCGAAGCTAAGCTAGCCACGTAAATAATAAACATTGATTTGTTAATAGATATCAGCTTTTGTTTCTTACAAAATTCCTGTGTTTTATTTAACAATAAATATCCTCTCTTTACCATAGGAGGAATTCAGTCGAGAAAAAGTCAGGAATTGAAAAGATAACTTTGGCATTATTAATTGTGTTGAGCTCACAGTTAGAAATTGATTCAAACACAATATTTAACCAAAAAAAAACCCCAAAGTAAAATTCATTTGATACTTACAATTTGTCTCACACTTGTTTGAACAACAGACTGGATAATAATCGCAAAACAAATCGGCTTCTATGTTGTTGGCAAAAGAGAGCAAAAGTATTTTTTGTTTTGCTAATTTTTTTTCTTTTTTTCACTCCTAACCAAATTCTCTTTTCTACGTAATGTTTGAATAAAATGTGACTTTACCAATAAATTGACACTATATTTAACAAAAAAAAAAAAATTAAAGCAGGATTTACTTGAAATTTACAATACGTTTCACAACTTGTTCGGATAACAGACTGGATGATAATTGCAAATAACACCGACCTCCTATGTTCTTGGCAAGAGAGCAAAATTATTGTTCTGCGAATTCTCTTTTTCTTACGCACTTAAAAATAAATTCATTTTTCTACGTTTAAAGAGTCCAAAGGTTTGAACGGATTTATGACTCTGTTTGTGCATTCAAATTTTGAGAAAAGTGTGTTCAAAAGAGGTGGGGAAAGAATAATAATAGAAAGTCATTTGGTTTCGTTTCAATATCGCTCAATATGAAACTACTTCGGCTTTTTAAGGAATCGTTTCGACTTTCCAAAAAAATTTCAACAAATTCAATTTTCATTTTTATCTTGAAATGATTAAATCTCTTTTGAAATTGACTAACTATGACCATGGGGTTGATTATTTGAAAAATCAACTCATTTTAGGTAAGTTAATGACTTACCAGTCAGGCGTCAATGAGAGTAGCTGGTAAAAATCAATGTATCGTCATAAAATCAGCAAATATCAGCTTCGACTGAAAAAGGCAATCCATTGGCCAAACAAACATCCGAAATCACATGCCTGAAACAGCTAAATCAAATTTATTTAGAAGTTTTTGTATTTGAAGATCAAAAGATTGATTCATTTGTGTGAAATTAAGAGGTCAGCTATCGGCCATTTTTCTTTCTTTGACCTTTCCTTCGTTGTTTTTGATAAATGAGTCAAAAGAATGCTTCATTTATGATGCTTTCATTATCGTCTATTCAAATGGCAGGACAACTAGCAAGAAAATAGACCAAATATAATAATCAACAAACCAAAATTCATAGAATTTACAGTTTTCAGGTTGTTTTTCTGCAAATTCTGAATGTATGTCGTTCTCTTTGCATATTTTTGTCCCTTTATTTGTAATTGTTTTTTTTTTGCCGTTTTACACAGACTGACTCAATTACTATTTTTACGCTTCAGAATGTGATGTGAAATGACAAATTCCGATGTGCATTAGTTTGTTGCACACAATCTGATTTGATCAATGCCGACCGATTAATGCTGCTATTCATAAGAAATGGTTTGCTGTTTGAGGAACAAAAAACTGAAATCAAAATGCAGCAAAATATTTTAACGAATTGGTTTTATTTATTAGAATAATGAAAATGATCAATTGATGAATAACAATGATGGTTTTTTATGGTGTCTGCCTATTTTTTTAAAAATGCTTGAGAAAACTTTTATTTAGGTGTAATTGACAGCTCTTCGAAAAATGCCACAAAAGCCTTATGAATATAAATAAACGACACGAAGATCGTTTTCCGAAATTTCACTGTTGCACAATGCGCAACGTGCGTTGTTTTCGATTCCTGTCCGGATACAGGAAGCACAAAAAAGATGCCCGCATAGTCCGGACAACACTTGCTGTTCCTTAAACGGATCCAAACAAATTGGGCACTTTGACTTCCACTCCTTGTATCGATTTGTCTTTTGACCGATTTGCATTTTTTCAAAACATTGCCACAATGGCTGTGATGACTCCACATCAATCGAAATTTGAAAATTTGCATCATTTGAAAAGACATATCCCTTTGCCTTGTCAAGCAGCTCATCCCACATAATGAAATCGAACCAGCCAAATTTTTTACGATCATTATCGAAGCGAAGTCTGATTGATTTGTCCAATGATTGAACGTTTTCACCAATTGCTACCAGCGTTACTTTAAAACGCACATTGTAAGACCAGGAAAAATTTTCAACATCTTCGTTTATCAAATAAACGCCTAAACTTTTATCGTTTCTGCGAAATTTTACGAACCACTTGGTGCCCCGGATTACCATTCTTTCCGAATCCACGAAATCCAAATTGTTCAAATCACGCAAAACCATTCCGAATTTCGTGTTTTTCAATTCGAATCCAGATTCTTCAGTTTCCTTTCGCAATGGAGTTGACGAAATGCTGGCATCAAACACAAAATGACCACGTTCAATGTAATTATTTTGTTCGTTCATCAAATTATCCCACGAAATGAAATTTTCCAATTTGGTTTGCAAATGACGGCTACAAAAACGTTTTCTTGGAAAATTCTTTTCGATGTCATTGTCTTCGATTGAAAGTAATTTAAGGATTGCACTCGAATCGATCCACCATTTTGAATCTGTATTTTTGTATTCGCACATCAAAATTGCATGAATTGACGCCGTTTCTTCAACTTTGCTTATGCGAATTTTCCATGATACGCCACCGACTTCAATTTCTGGTGTATCAAATTCCACAAAATTTTCCACCGGCACAGCAAATTGAAATTGTGTGTTGAGTGTGTTTGAGTGAATTGATGACATTTTTAAATTCAATTGGAGCCGTAAAAAAACGTTTGGAATGATGAAAGCACTTTCGATACGTGCGATATGCTATGAATTTGATTCAAAACTGTGCCAATCAATATATTGAAAAATAGAGAAAAACACCAGCTTCTATATTGTTGGCGATCTTTTTTTTTTCTAATCCAAAACGAAGATTTACTTGAAATTTGCAATACGTTTCACAACTTGTTCGGAAAACAGACTGGATGATAATTACAAAAAACACCGACCTTCTATGTTCGTGGCAAGAGAGCAAAATTATTGTTTTGCGAATTCTCTTTTTCTTACGAACTTTAAGATAAATTCCTTTTTCTACGTATTGTTTAAAGAGTCCAAAGGTTTGAACGGATTTATGACTCTGTTTATGCATTCAAATTTCGAGAAAAGTGTATTCAAAAGAGGTGGGGAAAGAATAATAATAGAAAGTCATTTGGTTTCATTTCAATGTCGCTCAATATGAAACTACTTCGGCTTTTTAAGGAATCGTTTCGACTTTCCAAATAATTTCAGTAGCTCAACCAATTCAATTTTCATTTTCAGCTTTTTCAAACCTTTTTTTTTTTTTTGATTCAATTGGAAAAATGATTAAATCTCTTTTGAAATCGACTAACTATGGCCAGGCGGTTGATTTTTTTTTTTGAAAAATCAACTCATTTTAGGTATGTGACCGACTTAATAAGGGCATTCCATTTGCCAAACAAACATTCAAAATCACATGCCTGAAACAGCCAAATTAAATTTATTTAGAAGTTTTTGTATTCATTTGTGTGAAATTAAGAGGTCAGCTATCGGCCATTTTTCTTTCTTTGACCTTTCCTTCGTTGTTTTTGGTAAATGAGTCATAAGAATGCTTCATTTATGATGCTTTCATTTTCGTCTATTCAAATGGCAGGACAACTAACAGGAAAATAGACCAAATATAATAATTAACAAACCAAAATTCACAGAATTTACAGTTTTCAGGTTGTTTTTCTGCAAATTCTGAATGTGTGTCGTTCTCTTTGCATATTTTTGTCCCTTTATTTGTAATAGCATTTATTTTAATTGATTTTTTTTTTGCCGTTTTACACAGACTAACTCAATTACTATTTTTACGCTTCAGAATGTGATGTGAAATGACAAATCCCGATGTGCATTAGTTTGTTGCACACAATCTGATTTGATCAATGCCGACCGATGATTGCTGCTATTCATAAAAAATGGTTTGCTGTTTGAGGAACAAAAAACTGAAATCAAAATGCAGCAAAATATTTTAACGAATTGGTTTTATTTATTAGAATAATGAAAATGATCAATTGATGAATAACAATGATGGTTTTTTATGGTGTCTGCCTATTTTTTTAAAAATGCTTGAGAAAACTTTTATTTAGGTGTAATTGACAGATTGCTAGAAATGCCACAAAAGCCTTATGAATATAAATAAACGACACGAAGATCGTTTTTCGAAATTTTACTTTTGCACAATGCGCAACGTGCGTTGTTTTCGATTCCTGTCCGGATACAGGAAGCACAAAAAAGATGCCCGCATAGTCCGGACAACACTTGCTGTTCGTCAAACGGATCCAAACAAATTGGGCACTTTGACTTCCACTCCTTATATCGATTTGAACTTTGACCGATTTGCATCCTCTCGAAGCATTCCCACAATGGTTGTGATGACTCCACTTCAATTGAAATTTGAAAGTTTGCATTTTCTGAATTGACATATCCTTTTGCCTTGTCAAGCAGCTCGTCCCACATGATGAAATCAGACCAGCCAATTTCCTTACGGTCATGATAGGAACGACCTTTGATTGATTTCTCCAACGATTGTACATTTTCACCAATTGCCAATAGCGTCACTTTGAAATCCACGTTATACGACCGGGAAAAATTTTCACAATCTTCGTTCACTAAAGAAACGCCTAAACTTCTAGCGTACCTGTGAAATTTTACAATCCACAAGCTGTTCCGGATTTTTATATACCTCGAATTGACGGATTTCAAAGTGTTCAATTCGGACAAAACCATTCTGAATTTTGTGGCTTTCAATTCGAATCCATATTCTTCGATTCCCTTTCGCAATGGAGTTGACGAAATGCTGGCATCAAACATAAAATGACCATTTTCGATATAATTATTTTGTCCGTTCATCAAATTATCCCACGAAATGAAATTTTCCAATTCGGTTTGCAAATGACGGCTACAAAAACGTTTTGTTGGAAAATTCTTTTCGATGCCATTGCCTTCGGTTGAAAGTAATTTAAGGATTGCACTCGAATCGATGCACCATTTTGAATCTGTATTTTTGTATCCGCACATCAAAATTGCATGAATTGATGCTGTTTCTTCAACTTTGCGTATTCGAATTTTCCATGATACGCCACCGGCTTCAATTTCTGGTGTATCAAATTCCAAAAAATTTTCCACCGGCACAGCAAATTGAAATTGTGTGTTGAGTGTGTTTACGTAAATTATTGACATTTTTAAATTCAATTAGAGCCGAAAAAAAATGTTGAGAATAATCGAACTTTGGATAATGGAATGCGTGAAGTACTTTCGATACGTGCGATATGCTATGAATTTGATTCAAAACTGTGCCAATCAATATATTGAAAAATAGAGAAAAACACCAGCTTCTATATTGTTGGCGATCTTTTTTTTTTCTAATCCAAAACGAAGATTTACTTGAAATTTTCAATACGTTCACAACTTGTTCGGACAACAGACTGTATGGTAATTGCAAAATGACACCGGCTTTTATACTGTTGCCAAGAGAGCAAAAGTAATTATTGTTTTGTGAATTCTCTTTTTTTTACCTACTTTAAGATAAATTCTCTTTTTCTACGCATTGTTTAAAAAGTCCAAAGGTTTGAACGGATTTATGACTCTGTTTGTGCATTCAAATTTCGAGAAAAGTGTATTCAAAAGAGGCGGGGAGAGAAAAATAACAAAAAGGTAATCCTAAATTAGAGTCATTTGGTTTCGTTTCAATATTGCCATATGAAACTACTTCGGCTTTTTAAGGAATAATTTCAATTCAATTTTCATTTTGATCTTTTTCCAAGCCTTTTTCTTTTATTCAATTGGAAAATGATCAAATATCTTTAGAAATCGACTATGGGCAGGGGTTCAATTATCTAAAAAAAAATCAACTTGTTTTAAGTAAGTGATTGACCTGAGTCAGGCCTGACTTGAGAGATCTAAAAATCATCAAGCATTAACTTCGATTAATAAGGGCATTCCATTCGCCAAACAAACATTCAAAATCACATGCCTGAAACAGCCAAATCAAGTTTTTGTATCAGAAGATGCAAAAATCGGTTCATTTGTGTAAAGTTAAGAACTTCAATTCCTTCGGGGAAATTCTTTTTTCTTTGACATTTCCTTCGTTGTTTTTGGTAAATGAGTCAAAAGAATGCTTTATTTATGATGCTTTCATTTTTGTCTATTCAAATGACCGGACAACTAACAGAAAAATAGACCAGATAAAATCAACAAACCAAAATTCATCATTTGTTTTCATTGTGAATGCACATAATTTATAGTTTTCAGGTGTTTTTTTTGTCAATTATGTTGAACATTGAACATGTTGTTGTACTTTACCTAGTCTAGACCCTGTTATTCATAGGAAAAAATTTGCTTTTTGTGTGGATGGACATTGGACATTCGAATGAAGTTCGGCAATTTGATGCACACCATTGATGAACATGAATACAGTTTATGATCGAATCGTTTTGTTTTTCTCCTTCGAAATGAAAATAAAACAGACGTTTTAAGTATGAAAATTAAAATAAATGAAATTTTTTCTGTTCTTTATTTGTCGACTGAAGAGAAATGAATAAATTTGAAAGAATAAAATTGAATGAAATGGAAATTTAATCGATTTCACATAAATTCTGGTGGAGGTGGTATGACTTCAGCTGAGCTTTCATTGCAGGCCACATTGCTCACATCCACATCATCGGTATTCGCTGGAGTTGAATGGTCGGCTGGTCGCTTCGTAACTTGTGTTTTAGTTGATATTCCAGTACGATTTGGTTTGTTCAAAAACATTTTGATTCGCTTGCGTGCTGCATCAGAATCTACAACTGAAATGTTTTCGATAAAACGATTGGAATTTGCGTTGTGTATGTTTGATGTGCTTGGCACCGGATTCAATCGTTTCGTATTCAATTGTTCAGGAAATAGCTGTGAAACACCACCAAAAACTGTGGGTGCTTTTAATTTCGATTTAATCGGTGCAAGTGTTGGTCGCATTGAAATGCATTTGGATGAGCCTGCTGTCATTACTTTGCTATCGTTGCTTATTACACTGCTGTCTGGTGGATATGGTCGTTTTATTGCCGAAATATTTGTTGGCATCGGTGTCCCTGTTCGCAAATTGAAATAAATTCAATGAAATCCAAATAATGCATTGATTTACAAGAAAAAGAAAAAAAAGAAGAAAAACTGTTACCGTCAAACATTTCTCCAAAATCCTGCTCGTAACTGCCAAAACTCTCGAATTCGCCCAAATCATATGTTGATGTGCGGTATGCTTGATGATTATCATTTATCGATCTTTCGGATTGTGTAAAAATAGACGACGAAAACTGTTCAGGTGTTCCCGACCAGTGATCATCTTGCTGTGTAAATTTTGCATATGCTTGACTTTTAGCCCCCATTTCGCCTATCATTCCAGTCGCATTTAAATTAAACGCATCTCTAAAATCATCATTGAATGAAAATTCGGCAGAAGAATGGCCAGCACTTCTGCTTACATTGCCTTGCACTTGATCGGAACGATTTTTTGGAGAAACGTCAGGAATCAAAGCCAAACTGTCTTCATAATCATCATCGGCCCAATTGTCATAATTAGTGTTGGATTTACCCGTTTCTTGAATAATTTTCGATTCGTTATTTGGCTGTTTGATTGGTGTTTGCATCATAACATCCGGCATTGAAGCATCACGTTCAGCCAAATTGTTGGCCATTTCGGTTACAGATGCCGGTTGACTTACGTATCGTTTGACGATTTGTCCATTTTGTTGCGGAATATTCGCTTGGATTTGATGCCGTGTTTCAGCCACCCGACCTAATGCAGATGCAGATGAACTTTGAACTTGACTTGATGCGCTTCCATTATTTTGTTCAACTGAAACGGATTGATTATCCATTTTTGACGATATTTCAACCTTTGACAATGCGACAACCAGTTCGTCCGGCTGTTGCATTATAAAATTATCAAGAAATCTTTTGATCGCAACATTCTGAGCATTTCGTAGAATAGCATCGGCATCCTTATCACCGATGCAACCGCCATTCATTTCATGTTCCATTTGAACTTTTCGTATAATGCTTGCGATATCACCATAAGAATTGTACAAAATTCGATCGATTGCCAAATGTTCATCTTCGTCAATGGATTCGCTGGTTTTTCCCAACGAACTGGTACCGAAACTCATTGTTGGCATTATGTTTGGTCGTTGATTTGGCCGTTTGGAATTTTCAATTGCTATCGATACCACACTTTCCGGTCTTTCGAATCTTAGCCGAGAATCGGGCATATTTTTCAATAATTCTTTGCCAACATTTGATAATGTTGGCTTTCGACTTTTTAGCTCCTGAAAAAATGGTTAACGAATTCAAAATTACAGTGCATCAAATGAGATTCCTTTTTCGAAATATCAACCTGGATACTAACAGTCGCTTGAGTGGGATTTTCTCCACTTGTCAGCTCCCGATGTATTTCATTTGCTCGAATGAGGACATTTCTTGGAAATCGAACGGTTCGAGCCAATGCTAAACCATAACTTGTTGTCTGTGTTACTCCTTCCTGAAATTCAAATCAATCGGATCAATTTTATCATTTGAAATGCTTCATTTTCCAGCCCTAATGGTTGTTAAGCTTACCCGAATACGATGATCATATTTCAATGAACATTGATCTTGATTTTCAATCTCTTCAGCACTAAAACTTAAACTGAATGGCAAAAAAAATTAGTTTTTTTTTTTTTTTTTTGAATAAATTTGTTAAGCAACAAAATTTCAGATGATAATAAATGTACTAACTTGACCACATTGAAGTGATGGTCAGCCAATTTTGTGAGAACATGATAATGTGATGTTAAAAATACAAACGGAGCTGTAATTTCGGATAATTTACTATTTTTCCAACATAAACTACGATTCGATTCGGTTTTTTTATCAGTTTCATTGGCTGTAGCATTACTGGATCCATTATTATTAACGGTTTCCACTGAAACACTTTCGGTCACATTATCTTCCATAAAATATTTTCCATCACTAAAAATGCCTCGCACTGAGCACAAATATTCGGACAACATCCAAGCCAATTGAGCACCTTCTGTTGGATTTGTACTTCGACATAATTCATCAATGATCACCAAACTATTTGGCGTTACATTTTGTAAAATGTATTCCATTGTGTTCATCTGGAATATTTACAAATTTAAAATTTTACAAATTGAAAAAAAAAACAAAAACAAACAAACAAAAAACAAAAATTAATTTTAATCTTCACGCACCTCCATCACAAATGTGGATGCATTCTTTTGGATCGAATCATTAAAACCGATTCGCGTAAAAAGGCGATCACTTATCCGAAATTGTGCACTTTCAGCCGGTACATAGCATCCAACCTGTGCCATTACCTGCAGTATGGCAATCATTTTTATGTAAACCGTTTTTCCGCTCATATTTGGTCCAGTTATGACGAAAAAATTGTATTCCGGTGTAGCGATCTATGTGATTCAAAGACAAAAGTGTTACAAAAAAAAAAAAAAAATTGGTTATGTGGTGGAAATTCCATGAAAACTTACGATATTGTTTGGATTTGCAACTGTTTTATGAATATCATGTTCAAGTAACGGATGGATGCCATTAACGATACGCATTTCTTCGCCAAACGATGGGCACACATAGCCTGGATTGTTGCTAACCTTAAAACGAACCAAATAACCAGAGATAAGCGAATATTGTGAGATATCGTAAACAATTGCTCAACTTACTTCACAAAGCGACAAAATGATATCGAGCGTCGCAACAAATCCACTTAGATCATAAATAGCGTCAATTTCCTTTACAACATTGCTCAGCATGTCCGCAATGACTCTGTTAAACAATGACTTAGATTTTAGTACAGCTGTTCGATCAAGTTAATTTTTATAGTTTTTTCTTTTTTTTTTGGCTTACACATTGGTTTGTAATGTAATTTCTTCAATGACATTTTTGATACGAATGTTTAGCTTGTTAATTTCAGTCGTTGTTAGATAGCATGAATTTTGTTTAATGTAAAGCTGTTTGAAAAAGAAATAATTTTTTCTCGGTTTGATATTGATTAATGTGAAAGAGAATTTGGATTTTGTTAAAAATTGTCTTACTCACCACTTCCAATTCCGGTGGAAAATCCTGCGTGACATTTGAATTTGGAATCTTTAATTGAACATGGAATCCCTTATGGACAGTGTAATTGAGCTTAAAAGCCTGGCCATATTTCGTTGACATTTCTACAACCGTAGCTGTAAAAAAAAAAAAAATAATCAGAAAAATCCATAACGATGAATGAATACAAAACACAAGCAAAAAAAAAAAACCCTCACCCTCAAGCTCTGCTCTCAATTCATTGTATGGCATTCGGAGCATATCAACCAATTCATTAACACCACGCTGAATACAATTGACTCGTTGATGTAATTGGCTGCTGCTATCATTTTGATAATCCAATAAATTCGGATTAATAACGGTTTCGATTCGGTCCAGCAAATTACGATATCGTTCGTCCATCAGATTTTCGCCAATTTCTTGTAATTTTTTCGATTGCAATCCAGTCAATTTATCACGCAAAACGGGTACCAATTGAAGGCAACGCTTTAAATGTAACGTTTGACGTATTAATATTTCAGCAACACGTAAATTATCGTCTCGGGCAACGACCAGCGCCAATTTATGCAAACGCTCAACATTATTGAAATTTCGTAAGACACTCGACAGAAGCGGTGTCAACGATCCGATGTTATCATCTTGATTGAGCTCTTCAATGCAATCGTGTACATCGTTGATACTTGGAATGTCACACATTGGCTCCAAAATGCGTGCACGCATCGTTCTTTTGCCAAGCGATGTGACACAATGATTCATCACATCATACAATGATGGATATTTACCTTTGACCGTGCTTGCATCCACATGTGACAATAATTCCAATTTATAAACGGTTTCAATGTCTGTGAAAAATTAATTTTATTTAATTATTTTGTTGTTGTTGTCGTTGTTGTTTGATCACAAATTGTTAGATTTTCCCCAGTTCGATTCGCTTACCAATTTGCATGTGCGCATATTTCGTTTGAAAATCCAATTTCAAACTATTCTCTTTGAAATGAATGTTATGGATTATTTGCAAATATTTTATTAAACCGGATGCAGCCGATAGAGCATAATATTTGCCAGTAATTGCATTTTTTGCATAATTATATTTGTCCGAACAGAATCTTTTTACCAAATCAAAACCTTCGGTTTCGTTAAAATGACGTCGTGGCACTTTGGCAATTTTCAATTTTGGAAATTCTTCGCGTAAAAATTTCACCAATTTTCCTTCGGCCGTTTCGGGTTTAGCCTCATAACTTGTATGCGACAAAAGAATTTCACATGGATCGATTATGTGTAATTTGATCATTAATGCTGTATACCATGGATCATCGCTCAATTGAATCAATTTCAAATTGGGCTGAAAAATAATCGGAAAATTGAAAATTTGTTTGTTAAATGTTTTCTTTAATTTATTACTTATAAATTAAAGGAAATGCTTTGTTCGATTCAAATGAACTTACACTTTCGACATCAATACAAGCGATACCAACTTCTCCATGAGCATATCCGCGTCCAGATGTAATGCCTACACATTTTATATTTGTATACAATAATTTATTTTCCTTCGAAAAGATCGAGCGAAAAAACAATTCGATGTTTATTTACTTACAGCAAAATGTACTTGACTTCTCGGTCGTCGAATAGCCGCGAGTGGCCGACGTCGAAAATGAATGTCTATGAAAACCAAAAAAAAATAAACAAAAAATGCTTACCAAAATTGCACATATTTTCATTTTAATTCGCAAATTACTCATTTATTGATGCATTAAAATCCTTTCTTTGGCCAGAATCATTTGCTTCGACCCGATGAAATTCTGCAAATTCAATGTGTCGTGCCCGTTGCACATTTTTCCCTTTATTCGTAACCACATTCATTTTGAATACGTCTCAATTGATTCGCCGGCTATCGTTAACTAAGCGTTAACTAACAGTGACAAGAGTCCAAGATGATTCGAATATTTTATTATGTAAACAAAAATGACAAAATTATTGTTGTGGTAAGGACGTTATAGTCGCGTTTGTATTGGTATTCAAATTGTTGTTTTGTGGTGAAGCATATATTGTGGTGAAGCACAACTGTAATGATTGGAATCTTTTGGTTGATATTGATTTCCAACGGTTTTTTGACTCTTTCGGTGTGAAAATAAAAAATAAACAAATCCAATCGACCGCTAACAAAGTCCAAGAAAATCGATAGCGTCTGAGAATGGACAATCATCTGAATTCATTAAATTAATTGAAATTATTTAACAACGATTTTCATTTAAATTTACATTAAAATGCGCCTATAAATGGTTTATCTGACATTTTTTGGTTTTTAGCATTGCCATCAATCGACAATCAGCAATGCGCTGGTCATTGGTATTGACAGCGATTGTATTTTATTCGATTTGTTTTTTATTTTATTTTTCTATTTTTTCGTGTGAATCATCCAACAGC
This sequence comes from Mayetiola destructor, assembly GCA_000149185.1. Taxonomy (NCBI): domain Eukaryota; kingdom Metazoa; phylum Arthropoda; class Insecta; order Diptera; family Cecidomyiidae; genus Mayetiola; species Mayetiola destructor. The sequence goes on along the minus strand of GL501524.1, from coordinate 233,325 downwards.
TCAAAACAGCTATTTGTTTTGTTGATTCACACAATGCAAGTGCAAACATTCGAAGAATTTAAATTTTGAATGGTGAACTTTGTCGATACTGAGACATTTTCATCAAGAAGTTAGCTGTACTAAAATTGAATCGGTTTCAATGCCCGTGGCTTGATTTTGAGGCATTGTTGATTTGATTATATTTATATTATTCATCCATCAATTCGAAGGTAATTTATTTATAAATTCACAAGAACTAATGGGGTACACGATGAAAACACCTTAGGCAATCGGCATTTTTCTTGAACTTTAGACTGACATGATTCGTTTTCAATCCAATCAAGTCGTATTCAGATTAAAATTTTCTTTTTTTACTTTTGGAGTATTTTCCATTGACTTTCAAACCAAATTCCAGTTTCGCAAGTGCTGCGAATCCAAAGTTCAGAGAAACATTTGCGAAAACATTTCAGAGCTGCAAATAATTTCTCTTACGTTGATGCTGCTGCTGATGAAGTTGATGGATAACTGTCGTGTGTGAGTCAACTGACCGTTCATGTTTATGAATACTTGAAAACCTTTTGCCTTTGAAAAAAAAAAAAAAATTGAAGTGCATTCACCTTTGATTCACCTTTTCCATTCTACCTAAGCAACAAGTAAATCATTAAATTGTTTAGATTTAATTTTTTTTTCTCCACGAAAAAAATACTTCATTTGAATGAATAATTATTCTGAAAACCAAAAAAAATCGTTTTTTTTTTTTTTTGAATTTATTTTGTTTAGAAAATTGACTGCAGAACACGATGCAGTATTAGTTGCTCGTCACGTTGTGCTAGTACAACACTTGCACATTATTCGACAGGATAATGACTTTTGAAGTGTCATAAAAATGCATTTTCGCAAAAATTGTAACCAAAATGGAGAAGCAATGACAACTGATCAGCAGCTTCAGTTTGTTTTCAATCTTCAAAGACAATCAACCACTTTTGGAGTCGATGTCAATTTTTAATCATTTCATTATAGAAATTATTGATTGTGCATTTTATTTCAAATTCATTCGCATTTAAAGTTTTCGAAAAGTCATTTAAGCAAATTTAAAAATGGAACTTGTTCGCGCTGTACTGGGGAAACAAAAACTAAAGTCGATATCCGAAATCAATTCAGACAATCATCGAACAACTTTATTGGATTTACCGGATTTTTGTTTGGATCTAATATTGGGTCCGTTGACGCTAAAAGAATTGGCTGTTGTCGCAAATTCCAACAAATATCTCAAAGAACGAGCAAATTGTGTTTTTAAATTGAACAAATTTCCTCACAGACTCAACACCGGAGATTATTCTCAAACCGAGTACGATGATTTCGCATCAATTTTGAAAGCATTTACTGTCCAAATGAATTGGATCACAATCAACTCTGACGATAACCAGAAATTTATCGATACTTTGGTTGAATATTGTAGTCAATCATTGTATTCATTAACGATTGAAGTAAAAAAAGCGTCCAATAGAGAATTGGTCATAAGTCGACCATTTGTGAATTTGAAAATATTATACTATTCGTTCCGAGATTCAACGTGTGATGAATTTTGGCTCACGAAAATAAATCAATGGTTCCCAATGTTAAAGTCTTTATCTATACACTTTTGGAAGCCGTTTGCAGAAACTTTTAATCAAATGGTTTATAATAATATGAAATATCTTAAATGTTCCATTTGGGTTTCATTCACAGATAAATGCAATGAGTTTGATGTATTCAATTTTCTGAAAGCGACTCCACTCCTTGTATCTTTGAATATAGACGCCAGAATATGTTGGACTCATATGCATAAATTGAAACTATCAAATCTTGATACTCTGAGAATCAAATTATTCGATAACGTCAACGCCATTGGCAAATTCATCACCAAATGTCCCAATTTATACTCATTGAATATCAATTTGAATCGGAAGCCATTGAGTGTACTATATCTTTTATCACCATCGAAAATAAAAATGTTGACCCTTCATAATGGCACCATACTTTCGTTACACGGCGTAACGAGTCTTAAGAATGTTAGGAATTTGTATATATCATCTGAAGAATATCCGGACATACAGCATATTGATCTTCCTCATCTTACGGATTTAACAATAAAATTAACAAAAGATATGGATTCAATAATAATGTTTATTGGAAAATGTCGGAACTTGAAACGTCTACGGCTCAATTTTGGTGCAGATTTATCATTGAGTTCATCGCATGTTGAGCGCCTCACCGAAACTCTTATCAATCTGAAGTGTTTGGATTTAATTAAATGTGACGGAGTTATTGATGAGGATTTGGCCAAATCGCTAAAATCCATACCAAGTATACGTCCTTCTTCAACTGTTGACCACGCACCGAATACAACGTGTCAGATTCTATGAATATTTGGTTAGGAAATGTCAAAACTGAATGATTATTCAGAAATTTTGAACGAAATATCTTTTTTTATCAATTTGCAAAATTGTCTATATATTCGTGTAAAACTGGTTAACTGATTTATAAAAAAATTCGAAAAAAATTTCATGTCATATTTAACAAAAAGAACATTTGTTCCGAATAAATGACACTTCGTTTAGTTTTGAAATTTCTCAACCGTTTGCTGATAGAATCTGATACAGTGATTTGTGTGTTTGCGTAAATAAAATTAATGGATCTGAAATGCGATCGAATATAAATAATATAGCTTCATTAGTTGAATGACATACATAACATCAGTAAATTGTTTAGATTTAATTATTATCTCACAAAAAAATCCTTCATTTGAATAAAAAAAAACATAACTTCTCAAAACAAAGAATAACTAAATTTTGTTTTTTTTCTCCTTATTTTTCTTATGACTTATCATCTAACTTCCCTGGACTGCCTATGATCTGAAATTTTGAATTTAGGTAGATTTTGAGTGGGGATAGTGTCTGGTAATATTGAGAAAGCATACAGCTGATGCTTTCAGGAATACAGATCCAGGTTTTAGTTCTTCCAAAAGAAGAAAAATTCGTTATATCATTTTGATGTTGATCATTAGTTGATATACATGGAGCATACACAAGCTCGGGAATATATTCTTTTTTTCATGCACGTAGAACGTTTCATCGTATAAAACTTTGAGATCTCTAAAGCGATTTCATTCTGTATTACGAACACAGCCAGTGCCCAAGTTCCAAGCGTTCCGAATACTTAATTTGTTCACCGGTTATTTTCGTGTGAATTTCATTATACCATAACAATCATATACAAGCGATAGTAGGTTTTTTCTTCGATGATCGATCGAAACATTTTTCCATATTTCTCTTTCTTGTGAGCTCTGAAATTTGAAATCCTATTTCGACTGATGATTAGAACTACCCATCTACATTTATCCTTATTTTGGATATTCCTTTCGATGAATCGGCAAACGGCAAATGTTTCGAAAAGTTTACTGAATAAAATATAAAATGAAAATGCAGCACATTCGTTTGACGAATTGGTTTTATTTATTAAAATAATGAAAATGATCGATTAACGTGCTTAATAATAACAATGATGGTTTTTAATGGCGTTTGCCTATATATTTTTTTTAAAATGCTTGAGAAAACTTGAAATTCAATTCTTGTTTTTGAGAATACTTGAGTGTGTTTGACAGATCGCTAAAAATGCCACAAAAGCCTTATGAATATAAATAAACGACACGAAGATCATTTTTCGAAATTTCACTGTTGCACAATGCGCAACGTGCGTTATTTTCGATTGCTGTCCGGATACAGGGAGCACAAAAAAGATGCCCGCATAGTCCGGACAATACTTCTTGTTCGCCGAACAGATCCAAACAAATTGGACACTTTGACTTTTGACCGATTTGCATCTTTTCAAAACATAACCATAATGGTTGTGATGATTCCACTTCAATTGAAATTTGAAAATTTGCATCATTTGAATTGACATATCCTTTCTGCTTGTCAAGCAGCTCATCCCACATAATGAAATCGAACCAGCCAAATTTTTTACGATCATTATCGAAGCGACATTTGATTGATTTGTCCAATGATTGAACGTTTTCGCCAATTGCTACCAGCGTCACTTTAAAATCGACGTTATACGACCAGGAAAAATTTTCAACATCTTCGTTTATCAAATAAACGCCTAAACTTTTATCGTTTTTGCGAAATTTAACGAACCACTTGGTGCCACGGATTACCATTTTCTCCGAATCCACGAAATCCAAATTGTTCAAATCGCGCAAAACCATTCCGAATTTCGTGTTTTTCAATTCGAATCCAGATTCTTCGGTTTCCTTTCGCAATGGAGTCGACGAAATGCTCGCATCAAACACAAAATGACCACGTTCAATGTAATTATTTTGTTCGTTGATCAAATTATCCCACGAAATGAAATTTTCCAATTGGGTTTGCAAATGACGGCTACAAAAACGTTTTGTTGGAAATTTCTTTTCGATGTCATTGTCTTCGATTGAAAGTAATTTGAGGATTGCACTCGAATCGATCCACCATTTTGGATTTGTATTTTTGTATTCGCACATCAAAATTGCATTGATTGCCGATGTTTCTTCAACTTTGCGTATGCGAATTTTCCATGGTACGCCACCAACTTTAATTTCTGGTGTATCAAATTCCACAAAATTTTCTACCGGCACAGCGAATTGAAATTGTGTGTTGAGTGTGTTTACGTGAATTGATGACATTTTTAAATTCAATTAGAGCCGAAGAAAAAAACGTTTAGAATGATGTCATGCGTAAAGCACTTTCGATACGTGCGATGTACTAAGCTACTGATTCCGTACTGTGCAAATCAATGTATTGGAATGCAAAGGCTCCTTGATCACTTTATGTAAATTGATACGCGTATACTAACAATGACAAGTGTCCACGATCATATGTAATATTTCATTTAGCTATAAATGACAACATTGTTGTGGAAAGGACGTGATTACCGCGTTGGTATTGGTATTCCGATCGTTGTTTGTTGGTGAAGCATATATACACTATACACGCAAAACTGTAATGATTGGAATCTCTTTGTTGATATTGATTTCCAACGGTTTTTTGACTCATTCGGAGTGAAAATAAAAAATAAACAAATCCAATCGACCGCTAACAATGTCAAAGAAAACCAATAGCGTCTGAGAATGGATAATTATCTTTTGTTCATTTAATTCGTTTTCGTACACACAATGCAAGTGTCAAACGATTTGATGAAAGCAACAAATAAATATGTACAATTCAAACCGTCGCCTTTTTATTCGATTTGTGTTTAGATTAGCCATAAAATTCAGATTTAAGGCGCTGCAATCGATTCGAAAAAGTCTGAAAAATGATATGTTATTCGCAACAGTTGAACACCAGCACAATGAGTTTTTGTTACTTATAATTGTCTTAGTGTGCGATAAAGAACAATCAAATAATTCTGATCGCTGTTTCTTACTGTCAAATCGATAGCTGTGTGCAATTCGATTCATTTGCTAAAATTTGAATTTGTATAAACAACATTGATTTGATTTTGATAGCTTGTCTGTTCAGAGCATTCAGTTTGTTTTTATTTGCGATACAATTTTGAATGCCGTTTTAGCCGGCCAACAAAATGAAGTTATCATCTTTAGTTCTCAATTCGTTTAATAATCCAAACTCTTATTATTATTATTGAAATTAAAATCAGTTTGTTTACATTGTGAAAACAATCCATTGATTTATGCTTTAGCGAAAAAAGATTGTTATTCGTAATGAAAAAAAGGTCCAATTTACCAGACGCTGCAACATTTATTATTCGCATAGTAATTCACCGCAATGCTGGCAATTCATTTTTTCGAATTAGAAGACGGATATAAAATCGGTTTCATCGAATGACAAGCAAACTCAATGAATATACATTATTTGTCGAGCGATCGAATATTTGTCAATAAAATTAAAGAAAAAAAAATAATAATAATAATTTCCATTGAAATTTGTGTGCAAATTAGACATCCATTCAGATGTGTCATCATTTTGTACTTCGGATGAGTGAAAGAACAATCGCAACGTATCGAACGATTGAACAAAAGTGACTCATTTGCTGTCACAAAACGACTATAGTATTTACCTTCGATTGGCAAAGCATCGAATATTCGATAATTTGAAAAAAAAAAATGATGAAAACAAATGAATGCAAAATCAATCAATTTATTGATAGTTTCGGAATTTTCTGAAAGAAATAACATTTAAATTGTCTCCTTTTTAGAAGCAGAATCTTTATTTTTCAAACGAAGTTGTTCTTCACGTTTCTTGTTGAACAGATCCCAATCAATTTTACTGAATTTCTCAAGACGATCAGCAACTTTAATCATATTAACTGGAACCTTATCGATCGTTATATGATAAGTTTCGGATCCTTGCTCAAGATGCGATGCTGAATTATTTGCATCAGTTTCTGTATTTTGGATATATTTGACATTACTATTTATTTTTCACACATGCAATTTTTTAGTTAACTACAAATGAAATTACCTACAAATTTGTCAAACAATTCCACAAGTTTAACACTGAATCTATAGAGAAGAGTTGAAATTTCTTTTAGAAACGATTCCTTTTTGCTTGGCATTTTACTATTGAAACTTTCCCAGTCGACATCAATAAAACTTCGAAGCAATGCAACAAAATATGCCAATTTCCCTTTTTTGGTATCACCGTTGGCGAAAATAATTTCCACTTCCGTTTTTTTCAGAAAATCTATATTTTCAAGTTTTCCCCAATCGATTTGACCAATGCGTTGAATCTGATTGACGATTTCATTTAAATTTGCCATATCAAAGTCAGCTTTTTGATATAGTGTCCTGATTCGTGATCCACAACAAAATTGAGCTGATGAAACAGCTTTCATAGCGAAAAACACTGTTTATAAAAAAAAAAAAAAAAAAATAGAATTAAATGTAGGTGATTATTTTAAAATTCTTTAAAAAATAAATGTATTTAAATAGTTATGAATTGTTTGACACCTCACCTAAAAATACGATTTTAATCATGATGCAAAATTGTCACTAAAAGTTTACGAACGACTCATTTACTCTTTTATAACAGAATGTATCCTTGAGTTCTGTGAATACATTTTTTGGTTGATACACAATGTGCACAAGGCTACAATTCATAATTATAAAAATTTGAATTTTATACGTATAGATTCCACTTAATATATAATTATTCAAGATAGGAATAATTTGGTTTGCGAACGGCGTAATTTAAGGCTTAAACAATAGATGTGCGAGTTGCCCGAACCAATTTACATACCAAAAATGATTATTCTGGATATATTTTCAGAACATTTACATTGTCTCCGAACTCTATTTGAATAATTTATTTATCGTTTTATAATTCCACTAATTCCCGAGCAAATTCTCGTTTTGATACTAGTTATTGATGGAATAATTAAATATGAAAAATTTAACGAAAAAAATGACAAAAATCATTTCGATCACACAGGAGTCCAGGGGAATGCATTGATATTTGTTTGATTCAGGTGTAATTGTCACATTTGAATGAAAAAAATAAACATATCCGACAGTGGCAGAAAAACGCCTGTTCAAATGTCTCTTGTTGTGTTTGCCTACAGTAAAGTCTCTATGAAAGAACCATTCCTTATATGTGAAACAATTACCTGGCAACCAAAGTGGTCCTCCCGGCGAAACTATATACTTACGCCTATACGTTCACTGTA
>GL501524.1:200629-222324 GCA_000149185.1 Mayetiola destructor | reverse complement strand
TCAGCCATCAGTTACAACTATGATTCGAGACACATAATGAACACATGAAGACAAAATATTCAAAATCAATTCTCTGACCTTGGCCATCAAAAAGCCAATTGCACTTGATTAATTACATATATATTTAACTGGTAATTATTATTTTTTATTGAATAAACGAGAAATGTGATAAACTTGGACTATTTTGCTGTTATTGTTGGCGCCGCCCAAAAATTTTCCTTAATATTGCGTGACATTGAATGAGAAAAAAAACTGAAATTATATCGAGATCATTTTCTTATTGTCAACTGTAAATATTTGTTTGTATTTTTCGGAAACAGCTTCTTCTTTATTTTTGTTTTGTTTCTGCGTTGACATCAAAACATTGTTCAATCGCAATTTTGAATGGATCATATAATTTAATTGCTTGACTAATTATAAAAATATCTACTCGTTTACCAACTACTGACTTCACTCACTATGAACCAATTGCCGACTGTATTTCACACAATTCCCATTTGCAAATAGAGAAAGATTCAATGCGAATTATGAATCGAGATTGTGGAAGCCACCTTGAATCGATTCAAAAATTATTATTTTCTTATGGATGATTCTAGAAATTAGAAATCCTTCTTTTGCAGCCGAACTAAATCATTCAAATTGTCTGTTAGATTCAATGACCAAATTCTGATTATTTTTTTTGCTTTTTTTGCTTTTCGAAATAAAAAGAAAAAGCAATTACTTTGTGACAACAAACACAAGTGACGACAAAGAATCGGATTCATTTAGTTGATTATGTCGTAGAACTAATTGAAAATATAAACAACTCAAACAGTGTGAACACACGATCGAACGCTCAATGAGAAAAGAAAAAAAAAATATATCATAACATTTTGTATTTTCTTTTGCTGTGTTTTTTTTTTTTTTTTGTATCACTATCTTCTTTCATATGAGAAACAAACAATAATAATAAGAAACTCCATCAACCGCGAAATATTTTGAATGAATTGAATGTGTAATTTTCTTGTTCACTTTTGCTAATGGATTCATTTGGTGTGTTAAAATAAAATTAAATTGTCATCACAATGTGTGCGTATATGTGTGTGGATATTCAATTCAACAATGGCAATAATCATAGCTTGGATAATTGCATGCACCAGAGAACAAATTTTGATTCAGATTTTAAATAAAGAACAATGGTTTGATTTCCTATGCGCAGCAGACAAGGCCATTACAGACCCAAATTACACGTGAATAGAATTCATCCTTCAGACCTGCAGACGATCTATACTCAATGATCACGTCCAAGGAGTTTTAATCACTTCTTTTTTGCCAATTTCGAAAAAAATGTTCATCATTTCGATCCATTCTTTATGCATTTTTATACGATAAAAAAAAATTTATGAGGGGAAAAAAATATAACATAAATAATTTTTCCTTACCAATTTGCTCGCAGGCTCCCAGGTTAATCCATGAAATATCCGCCGATTAATCTCGGTTGGATCAGTGATTTTGTTTTGTTTTTTTTTTACTTCAATTTTATAAGTTTTTGTAAATGTTTATTGAATGTAATTTCTAAGTTCAATCAAGTTTTCAAATCAAATTACATAGCACACGGATCACTAATCTCACTATGGTTTGATTAACAATTGGAATCTCTCGGAAGAGAAAATAAAAAACGTAAAAAATTCAAGAATGATGCACTTATTAATCGAACACTTTAAAATGTTTTTTCGTTGTTGTTGTTGTTGTTATTGCGAATGAGGAAAAACTGACTGGAAAAAGAACAAAAAAAATAAAAAGAAAAAAAAACCGATAACCGAAAGCAATGATGAATAGATTGTGGAGACGATTTGCATTAAACGTCTATCACGATTCGAATACTGAAAATTGACTAGTGTGTCGAAAAATGGTTACAATGAATTATATATATAATATTCAAATGCCCACCATCGGAGCCACACTGATACAACTGATGAGAGCGACAACGATGATCTTCAGTCGAAACGTCTTTAACAGCAACCGTTTTTTAAGTTGCGGCGCATTTGATCAGATCAGGTGTTTAAGGTAGATTGGCGCACGATGAGAAGGAATAACAATGCTTCCACACTTTACACACACACTCACACATGCATACGAAATGATGTATTTATGTGTGTGTGTGTGTCACATGCAACACAAAAACGCTCCCAAATCTTCGATATTCGAAAAATAGCACAATACATGGACGATTATCACATTGGATATTTATTTTATTTATTTATTTATTTATTTTAATTTTTTGTTTTTTTTTTTGGTTGTTGCGCGGGCCAATAACATTTGACAATTGTTTGTTGTTCGTTATTCGCTTAAATGTATATCTTTGCATTACATAAAGAAGAAGAAATGATCGCAAAGCAAGAGAAAAATAAAAATTGGTATTTTTATGAGTGACAAGGGCCATCCGCACATGTACTTACAAATCCTCAAACCTCAACTTTATTTTGTTATTATTTTTTTGTTCACAATGAAAACAATTGTATCATTGCATACAATGTTAAAATAATTAACAAATTATACTTATTGTTGGGTCTGGCAATGTAGCATGCCCCATCCAATATGTAGTTGTTTGCCGGTAAATTCGGAAATCCATCAATTTCCAAGTTTGGAAAATATCTGTATGTTTGTTTGTTTGTTTGTTTCTTTGTTTTTTCTCTTAGGATTATTCGGGGTTTGTGGATCGTTTATTTTGAAGGCAAATCAGAAAAACAATAAATGTAAACACTGCCTGATGAAGACTGTCTGTCTCATTGAGTGAGTGATGCAGAGCGGTGGCTATTGTTCTCCCGGATAATTTCGAACACGATCATTTGCATCGTTCGTGATGACAATTAGAACGCAATTTTTCCAATGTTGTCGTCGACCAGTACAAAATCATTTTTTTTTATTTTCTTTTCCATTGCAAGTGATTCCAAAAATTTCATAGAAGATCAAAATCTTCAGAAAAATTAATCATTGGCAAACGTTGCATACACCATACGAACATGTATATATTAAAATTGTATTTCATTTTACACCACAGCAAATACACAGCATGATACGAAGGCCTCATAATTAACCGCAAATATTAGCCAATTCTCAACTTTTGGACTATAACAAAAAAAAAAAGAGAGAAAACTCCACAATGGATTTTGTTTTATTTTTTTTTCACTTTTTATTTATAAATTATTCACAAATCATTGAACATTGAACAGCTCAAATTGCTTCGGCATGCTTGAAATAGATTTAGATTTTTGTTGTTTTTTTTTATTGTTGATAAATGAATTTTTCTGGTGGACAGTTCGTGCGCACTCTTTCGTTGCAATGAAATTGAATTTAATAATCGAAATTGTGTTTGTGTGTGTTTCTGTGTGACGCAATGCTGTCAAATTGTCACATCGTATTTATCCTATTGTGTCACATCCAAATTGCTATTTTATATGCACAACGTGGACAACAGTTTTTTTGTTTTGTATTGTTTTTGTTGTTTTTTTCAAAATCTTTTTCATGTTCACTATTCTGATCCAAAGTATATGGCCGTCTTGTAAATATTTACATTTTGTATACTATACTATAAATGTGGCTCCTTGACTCACTCAATCATATGTTCAATATGAACACGTTCAATCAGCACCAGTCCCTTAATTTTCAAATTAAAATGCATACATTGTTTTCACCTAGATTGAGTTGTTGTTTTTGTTTTTGTTTTTTTTTGCCATTGCTTTCAATGGTCAAACGTGTACGCATCAACACATTTGCCAGTGCGCACGCAACTGAATGTAATAAGTAATTGCGGTTTTACAAGAAAGACGCGCTAATTTAATTCGAAAACGGAGAAACAACTTTACATTGGTTGTAATGTGTTCAAGATGGTTAATTTTAATATCATTCGTGTAATCCATACGTTTATAAATCTACATAATTTTGTTGTCATCAATTTGGTGTGTGTGTGTGTGTGTGTTTGTATAGGAGATTGTTGAAGATAAGAACACAGCAATTCCAACATAGAGCCATCAAAATTGAGATGTTAGCCGATCGTTTAGCCAATAATTTGCTTGATTCTTTTGCAAAATATTTTAAACTACGATAAATATAGAGTATTTCGTTGGCGGTCTGATATCGTTGCGCTGGATAAAATCCAAATCCGACTGGATTCAATTTCCAAGTAACAATAATAACAGGGTTTTTGAATATTCTGAATTGAATTGAATAAATTGTCTTTTATTGAATTCAGGACAAAATTACATCTTTTCTTTCCTTTTCTATCTCTCTCTCTATCTCTCTATCTCCTGCATTCTGTTATCCAAAAAGAAAAACGTCTCAATCAAAAAAAGTTTTACGCTCATTCAATTGCTTACACATTCTCTTTCGGATTTAATTAATTTAATCGTTCTTTTGTTTAGATATTCGTTTAGCAATTTGATAAATTGATTTAAGTCAGCTTCTAATTCAATTCTTTTTTTCTTTTTTTTTTATATTAAGAAAAACAACAAAGAGAATCGACAATCAAAACAGGAATATGAGTAATTTGATACCTTTATTGGCGCACGCTTCATAATACTGAACAGCAAAAAATGTCAGACGGGGGGGGAAAGAGAGATGCGAATGGAAACGATGATTTCCATTGTTTTTTCTTTGCAAAAATGGATAAATTGTATAAAGAAATAAAGGATTTTCCATAGGCCTGTGACCAATGTGTGAGAAACGTTTAACAATGTCTTGACTTTATCTGTATGAATAATAATATATTGATTTCGTTCTTTTCGATTACAATTTAAAACCAAAGCACTAACATTACATGTGCGCAAAGTTACTGGTGATGGTTGATGTATGACGCTATTCAGTTTGTGTGTGTTCATAATTTTTTTTTTTTTCATTCATTTCAAATTCGTTTGAATTTAAAGCGCAAAATGATTAGCAACACTCGGCTAAATAATATCATACGTCGATTTATCGCGAGCGTTAACCGTACATTTTTTTGTTTTTTGCTTCTATATTTTGAATGACATTAAAGTTATACGAATGGCATGTGGCTCGAGGCATTGGAATTCATACATTGATCTGTATACACATATCCAATTAATTATGCACAAATCGATTAATTCAAATCACATAGATCCATGCGTTTCAGCAATTTCCGAAGAATATGCTAAAATCTCAAAAATCAATTGATCAATGAAATTTATGGGCGGGTGGTCTTGCACATTTGCTTGCAATTTATGAAGTTCCCCGGTGTAAAATGTATTTGTCAACAAATTAAAAAAAAAAATAAAAGCATTAACAATCATTTGGATCGATGTTGTTGTTTATTATCGGATTTGTTGATCGGAAAAAGAGCAACATTCCAAAAAATTGTTGAATGCAAAATTATTATTATTATTATTTGATTCTCACATTGGGCGAATGAAATCGAAGGCGACTGAAAAGAATCTGTTCTAAATAATTGATATTGCACGATTTGCAATATGTATTATTAGTTTGAGATGATGCCTGTTGCCGAAGTACTCGATGTGTGTTTGCCAGATGATTGTATCATGAATTTAATCAAAATTTTGATATTCTTTTTGTTGTTGTTGTTGTTGTTTCTTTTGAAAACTATGAATCGATTGATTCATCTAATTATTGTGATTATTTTTTTGCCTCAATTGAGCTGTCATGTTTTATGCACTGTATGTATTTATACATTAGACATGGATCTAATTCATAACAATAACAAAATCATAAATTTATCTTTTATTCATGTAAATGTCGGTGTATAGATCCGAGTTTGCAGGTGGCTATTGACCGAGTAAAAATACTAAATGATGCAACCCCTGATTTGAATGAGAATCACATCTAAATGTACAGTAGCAACTAATTGTTATTGTCAATTTGTTTTTTTTTTTAATGTTCAAAAATGCAAAACTGATTTACAATTTTTTTTGTGCGATGTGCACTTAAAATTTTTTGAATCATTAAGAAATGAGTTGAGTTCAGGTGTGGTGATTAAAAGCCTTATAGTAATATATGAATGAAATGTGTCAGGATGGCGACCATAACTATTCGGCATTTGTCTGAGCATTGAGCATTTTATGTGTTCGTGTTAAAGATGAGATCATCGTTACCTTGAAGCTGAATATTTTTTTTCAGATCTTGATGTCATCGACATGGTAGGCATTAGATATCAAACATAGCGATAAATTTAATTTTGAATTTATTTTTGGGAATTTCATGACAATTTGGCCACATAATGAAAATTTTCACGACACCCATCGATATTTTCTCGCAATTTCGATTCCTGACTCACAGCGTCAATGGCGACAGACACGAGACACAAGACACAATGGAAAGTCAAACATTTTTTTCAAGAATTTTTTTTTTTATTGTTTTACAATCTGGTTTATTTATAAAATCAATGGTGTACGTTGTCGGTAACAATAATATTTCAGTTTTTTAAGTGTTCGAAAAATTAGTATTCACCTTGCAAACTAGAACTGTGCGATGTCATTCAAAAGAAAATAACGTCAACATCGTCAAACAACTGAACGAAAAACAAAAATAAACAACACAATAATAATAATAATCCGAAAGAAATAAAGAACCTAAACACACCATTCGTATGACCGTTGGGTTTTTGCGAAAAAGCGACATTGTAATACATTAAGCTCTGCCATTCAGGTAAGATTTTATGATGACGAGGCGGGGCGCAGCGAAATGAAAAAGAAAAAGAAAAAAAATATTCCCAAATAGTTGGCGGTACATTTCCAGGATTTTGTACTCACAAAAGATGCGTTCAAATTTGTCGATCATAAAAATTATGATATATTTTTTTTTTTCCTCAGATTTCACATTTTTGTCTTGTATTCATCGGCATCGCATAGAAAAAAAAAACACTTCCATGCAAATAATTTTTATGGCACCACTAAGATCCAAATGGGATCTATTCATTGAAATGGGCACGAATTAGATACAAATCAATTTTCAATTTTTGAAAACCACACCGCATTGATATTTTATAGCTAAAATTCCACCGCGGAGTCGCCAAATCACTCGAAAAAATCGACTATTGTTGTTGTTGTTGTTGTTAAATATTTAAATAAATATGATACGCAAATCTTAGACTAATTAGTATTCCATGTAAATGTTGTCTTTGTTTGAGCAAAATTTTTTCGCGCTTTCCATTTCAGGCGGTTAATATTGGTTGTGTGTATGTGTTTGTGGGCCAAAAATGATGACACAATTTTAATACCTAAATATACAGCATTTGTGGATTGCACAGTATCATTTTAATTTACGAATTGAAATGATTTGTCACAATGAGATGCAAATGAATGAATGCAACAATTGAACGATACAACCTGAACGCATTTAAATATTTCTATTTTTTTTTTCTTCTTCGACCACAACGATTGCAAATATTGCAATTTTGTTGCAAAAATTTTACAACATTTCAATGAAGCAATGATCCAAAGATAAAAGAAGGCAGGCCAAAAAAAAGTAAAAAAAGAAAAATTGCCAATTTTTCCTCGAAACAAATTCAAATCGAATCAAACTGCTCAAACCCGTGCCCATGTACGAAACAATTAATAATAAAAAGAAGAAGAAAAAAAAATAACAAACTATTTAAATTTCGTTAGATTTTTATTTATGACCGTAACTAATGTGTAATAACATGATTGCACGTTTTTCTCCACACATTTCATCCATAAATGTGTGTAATGAATTTGTGCCAAAGACAATTTTTTTCATTGTTATTAAATTTGTTTTGTTTATGTCCTAATTAACTGATCAACAAACTCACTTGAATCACACGAAACCATCAAATGTGTTGGACCATTTAATGATGACCCATTCATTTGGATTATGTATGTTCGCCCCCTTCTCCAAATCATATCATTTAAGATAAAGATTCAAAAAAAAAAAAGAGAAGTTAATCATCGGATTGATGGTGTGCCAACAAAACAACCCATGAAAATAAAATTCATTGTAAGAAATTTGCTTCGCCAATCGAAACAGTTGACACACATTTTTTTTTTTCAATTAAAAGCGGAAGAATTTTGGGTGACACCACATCATCATCGCCATCATCATAAATTCAATCGATTCAATGAAATTATTTATTTATTTATTTATTTGTTATTAATTATTCAATCCAATTACATATTCAAATTGGCATTAAATAAGTCAACATCAACTTTTGGTTAAATAAGAATTAAAATTGGTATCTCATGTAACTGGTGTGACTGGTGTGTGTGTGTGTGTGATTAACGCTTAAAATAATTGAAACATTCAATTGAAATTTAATAGATAATTTATTGATCGATTTAGCGACTATGACTCAAAGATCAGCGATTCATTTGATGTGTGATTCTTTTGACGCTGACTAAAGGAGGCACACCGACATGCTTCAGAGCCGATATAGCCGATAGTTAATGTTAAACAACACGTTCTGATTTTTTACTCATTTTTTTCTATCTCTTCTTTCTTCTTTGCAATCGCATCAAGTCAGTTTTAGTCAGTCAGTCTTATGTCAGAGTTAAGTGAAGGCACAGCCACAAACAGAAGCATACTTTATGTTGACTTTGGTTAGCCGTGAAATGTATGTAAATGCTCAATTGTATTGTTCCATCTAATTAGAATGAATATGAATCGTCTAATGGGTTTTGTTTTTTTTTATTCGAACAATTTTTCGCAAAATACACATTGTAACAGCAGCGATGACGCCGTAACAGCAGAAAGCGAACATTTATTGATTTGTACTTGAATTTGGAATTATTTTTTTTTCTCGAAATAAACTATGTTATCTGTATTGTATTCTTCTGTTGTTTTTTCTTTTTTGCACAATGTTTTTTCTTTTTTTCTCGTGTGGCACGCATGGACTTCACCTTCAACGTTAATGCATATCATTTTATTTATTATTATTATTATTTCCCTTTAGCGCGGTACGCCAATATATTACCATTTTGGTTTCTAATTTTCATATTTCAATGGAATAGACAAAAGAACATGAATTTTCGTTTAAAAAAAAATCTTTTTACTCGGTACTCGGTTTGAAAACATAAAATAAATTCATACTGGAGCCACTGGATGGCTCACATTTATCTGGATGATACCGACATTGTATTGCTCAAATATGTTCAATGCTTTTTTTTTTTTCAAATTTTAAATCACAATGATGACAAATTTTACCACATTTGTTTCCAATGTTTGTCTGCATTTAGTCTTCAAGTCTCAACCCATTCAGCCAGCTCATGTGTGAACAATTGATTGCATTTGCTGGTGTTTTCATCTTTTTTTTTTGGGGTTTGTCTATTGTATTAAATGCTGAGCAAATGTTTATCGTGTTCAAATGTGCAATATGTTGTTAGCAACGATCAACGATCAGCATACACCGAACGCTATTTTATAATATGATTCTGTTTTTTTCCTGAGATTGTTGTAAATTCGGTTAGTTCCAGCCCATAGCATTATGTAATGATTGTAAATAGTAATGCTTTATTTTTGATTTTTTTCTTCTTTTTTTTTGGTTTGGGCTGTATATATTTTTGTTGTTTTTAATTTAGGTTTAGCGCAAAGAAGGTACACTCAATTTGAACAATGAATTTCTTTAAATTTCTTTGGCCAATTTATGGCCCATAGACCAAACATAGTATACGATTTACGATGTGTTATAGACGAGATTTCGTTTTTATTGGTCGATTTTACAATTATGAATGAATGAACGAATGAATGAATGACTAAATGAATGAATATAGTTGTTGTAAAATTGTTTATGCGACAGCATCACGTAATCCGATCTGTTTATGTTTATATTTTTGGTTTTGCATATATATATATATATATATTAGACGAGATTGCATGGCAATGAAATTCATATTCGTGGGAAAGATTTATTTGTGCCGAACCGCGATGACGAAAGAAAAAAAAAATAATTAAGAAATTTACACGTTTCTTCACCGACTGACCGACCGACCGCTGGTCGCTTTCGGCAAATAACAAAACAAAAAAAAAATGAATTGTCAACTATAAATTATGAGCGATGCCCGCGTTGCGATTATAAAATCGCAATTTTTCGGCAGGAACATATGCAACAATCTTACATTGAACCACTGGATAGCCACGAATCAAACGAAAATTGCATACAAATTACCAAAAATTTACCATAACCTTGACCGTGTCGGCAACTACAAACCATTAGGCTGGTGAATAAAGAAGTTTTTCATGTGATGATTATAATTTAAATTTGAAAAAAAAAAGATTGTCGCATTTCCTTCAAAGGATCCACACGAATTATCATTTCAGTTTCAAGTTTTATTAAGTGGAATACTGTGAAATAAATACAACAATAAAAATTAATGCCGATTCATGCGTTTAGGCCATTAAATGGTCCAAAAAAAAAAAAACAATTAAATAATTTATATCGATGTAAGTCCTCATCACGG
This sequence comes from Mayetiola destructor, assembly GCA_000149185.1. Lineage (NCBI taxonomy): Eukaryota > Metazoa > Arthropoda > Insecta > Diptera > Cecidomyiidae > Mayetiola > Mayetiola destructor. The sequence continues at coordinate 211,906 of GL501524.1, read as the reverse complement.
GTTTAATCAAGGCGGTTTTAATCTGGATGTCGTGAACGTTAATTCGGTCAACACACTTTGAATTTAATTTAGAAAGAAGAATAAACAGGCACGTGTGGATTTCAAGCTTATTGGCTATTGCGTTGGAGCTAATCTTCTGCTAAAGAAAGGTAACATTGTTAATGGGAATCGTTTTACTCACACATAAAACTCAAAGCAATGTCATAATGGAATAAAAAAAACTTTCAAAATGATTTTGAAGAGAGTAGTAGGAAAATGGGGATTCTGCGCGAACTCTTGCGTCAACTGCGCACGGTTTCATGCGGTTGACGCAAAAGTTGACCCAGAATCCCCATTTTTCTACTACTAAAGAGCTTAAACAATTTCAATGGATCAAATGCAGCGAGAAGAACGGTACCTGGAATAAGAACACAAGCCAAAATAACTCAAATGAGAAATTTGAATATTTTCTCGGGCGTCCTTGTCAGGGGAGGCCTCGGAATAGTGATTTTGATTTGCTTGACAAGTACGGCCAGACTGCGATCCCTTATCTCTTGAACTTACTGGCTGTGAACAAAAAATAAAATAGTTCAAGTACAGTACGTGTGTGGCACAATCTTACTCTTTCCATCGAACTAATGCCATTATGAATACTGAACCGGCAGTTTTTATAGCCATACATTTGAGGTCAATGTGATGAGGCTGAAATATGAATTCGGTCGACTTCAAACTGAAAATCGTTCTGGATATGTATGTAATTTGATTGATTTCCCAAAAAAATTCGGGGGAGAACAATAAAATCAAACTTTGGTGTCCATTAACAATGTGCCAATGATCGATTCACCATCCGATACTGTAATGATGCTGATAAAGTGAGTCGTACTTTCATATGATGTACATGATAATGCCATCATTCCAGCAGTTTTTTTCTCCTAACAAATCGTCTATTCAAGCGCAAAGATATCCGATACTTGAATTCAGTCCAATGTCAAATTTCGAAATCATAAAAACTAAACATTTCAAAACGATTTATTCAGCAAATAATCAATCATTATTGAATAACATACTTAAAAGTCGACCTAATTGAGTATTGCGTTTTTTACGATCGCATTATTATAGTTAGACTCATTCTTATCACAATTAATTTTCAAGAGTTGAACATCGAAAGTCGAGACATTCCTATTATTATCGTCAATGAATATTATTCTTATTGTTTATTGTTTATTGTTATGTTGTCATTTAGAAAATTTCATACGAAATATTTTGGCCATTCAAATGTCTCTTTCAATTTTCATAAACAAAAACCCAACTGATTTCGCACTTGAATTTCCAGAATGATTGATAATAATCGTCCACTTAAAACTTAGATATGATTGCAAAAGATAGGATTTAGGCAAAGAAAACGGTCAAAATTGATAACGCAAAGGCCCATTTAATCAATGAAATTGGCCTGCCTATAAATACGGATCGAAATTGTATGGAAGGAATCATAGTTAAAACTTCATTCTGAAGGTTAAAATTGTTAAAATGAAATTGTTCGCATTTATTGTTATTGGAGCACTAGCTTTTGTCTCGGTAAGCATTTTTTCCCCGAATTTGAAAATACTTATTAGGAAATTATTGAAAATTTAAACTCATTATTTATTCAGGCAAAATCAATTGGAGAATCATCTTCAATCGAAGAGTTTTTATTGACTGGTGATGTATCCGTAGTTGTTGAAAGAACCCAATGTTTTGTTGCCGCCGTTGCCAAAGTTTCAAAAGAAAATGGTTTAAGTGAATTGTGGGCTCAGCCAGAGTCTGTTATTAATGGTCATTTGAATAACTGGGCTCAATGTTCAAGTGCAGGCAATAAATTGGCACAAATTGTGTAAGACATTTATTTTGCTTATCGCATTTTGTTCAAAAATACATTTTGATTATTATTTATTTTTTCTGTTTCTTGTTGTTGTCGTCATTCCAATAGCTGCAATGTCAAAGAAGGCTTACAAGTGTTCAAACCTTTGAGCGAATATCTTCCACTGGTTGCCGCAAAAAATCCACAACTTATCAAACTTATCGCCTTGGAATATTACAGCAGCTGCTCATCAACATCAGCACCATTCGATCAATTGTTGATGGACAGCGCCAATCGGGGTGATTTCGAGTATTAATAATTTTCAAATTGTAAAATAAATAAACGACAAATTCAAACTGTACACATCAAAACACATGTTTCGATAAATTTTATTGATTAACTAGCTAAATTGGTTCTTAGTAAGCGCTTACTGGAGCATTACTTGAGTATGATCTTCCCTGTCATAATAATATCAATCGATTTCGAAACATTAAACATCAGATCAGTTTCATCTCTAATTTTTCAAATAGTTCCATTAACGAACAAATAAATGTTGGTTCCTGTGTCATTGTGACTCTGAAGTACCAAAATGAGTGGCAACACTTTTTGAGTTCTTTTAATGATCATTTTATAGAATTGCATTGCAAAACAAGTATTCCAATTGTTGATCACTTTCTCATTAAAATTATTCAATTGCATGTCCAAGACGAATTTCGTTTTTCGATATTGAAAAAAAAACATCATTACAAACAATAATAATTGTAAACAAGGGTGGTCAACCCAATTAGATATTACGTGTGCCACAATATTTATACATAAGCAAATTTCCAGAAATGACATGTTTTTCACTTTTATACGCAAATATCAGAATTAAATTTGTATAATTGTTCAAAACATGTTTATGTTAAACTGTTCAATGATGAAATTACAATTGTCACATGCTCAGCAAACTGAGCAAAATTGATGCAAAAAGCATAAATATGAGCGGCCAAAATACATCGGTTGCATAGATGCGGCGAGTGAACGTTTTCAGAGGTACAAATACTGCCTGAATTGTCCTAAACTTCGTGTCATATCCAAAGAATTCAAAATTAAGATGATAGCTTACACTGTCGCCATTGAAATGAAGCCAGCTACACGTACCTATCAAGTACATCGAATGCGTTACAATAACGTCATTTAATTTATATATTACGTATCGATGACATTTGGAATGAATGATATAATGAGACGTTTAAAGGCTAAAAAAATGTCGTCTGTTCGATTTTTAGCTTTTTCGAAGTAAGATTGATATGATAGAAACTAAAATATATATTCCTACACGATGAAACTAACAATTTTGAAGAAAAATTGGGTCCATGATACCCCTTTATTCGTCACATTGTTAAGCAATGGGCAATTATATTTGCGTTCTGTTTTAAACAATTATACAAATTCAATTCGAATCGAATATTGAATTAAGGACGATTTGAATGTCGCAATGCTGATATGTGCGTATAAAAGTAAAAAACATGTCTGTTCCTTAAATTTGCCTATGTATTTTTCTAGGAAATGGTTGCTTTTGCAGGACAATTACAAAGACATTTTTTGAATGTAAATCATCTGAAATGGAACGTGTTATTTTTTTCATTGCAGGGTTGTCGAAAAAAATAACATTGGAATTGAATTCGAAATTAAAATTTGATAATAATTTTTATTATTGAAGATGCCAGGGACAGAAAGTGTATGTTTTCTACGTTCATATTTGTTTTCTGAGCCTCAAGTATTATTATTTGTTCAACTGTCGATTCGCACAAAGCAAATAATGACGATATTACATATCCACTGCCACAAAACTATAATTTTGGCAGTACTACAACATGTAAACGTAAACAGTGTGCCGATAGCTACGGACGCCATCTGGCGAAAAACGCTTATAATTAATGCCTCCAACCAATATAATATTTCATTTAATCGAAAATTGTTGGATTTAATGTGAATGTTGACCTTTAACCGTGACTTCTGATTTTTACCACATTTTTAATTTGTGTGTGGAAAAAAGTCATTCCATAAGATTGAAAGTAATAAAAAAGGACTGGTCCGATGTGGACTCCGAGCAGAAGTCTTCAATATGGTGAAATAATAAAGCTCCAATAATTTAGTTAAAGCTTTTAACAGTAAGAACAAGAAAAATACAAAGAATACAATTGTTTCATGCACAATGCGATGAAATAAAGGAAATTTATTAGCAAATGTAACAGCTTTAAATTTCGCAGCATTTCATATTTTAATGACCCAAATATAATTTAGAATGCCCTGCTCTCGCTACTCTTTCGTCAATAATTTTTTGTTTTAATTCTGCAGCTTTTTTATTCTCTTCTGCTTTATTCGTTGAAGTTGGTCTGCGGAACATACACAAACATCCTGGCATTTCCTGTCTTTCATCAGCATCACCAGCCGACGCTTTTGGTTCTTTCACTTCTCCTTCACTAGCCGACTCTTTTGATTGTCCTCTAGCACCAACACCAGCACCACCACCAGCCGCATGTCCATGACCACCACCACCACCACCACCAGCCGAGGCTATTGGAACGAGTACCTTAATGAAATCGATCGAAATTAATTAATGAAACCTAGGAAAGTTTCTTTTTTGATAAATGTTTACCTGCACAACAACCAAAATTACAAACAACCAGAAAAATAATTTCATCTTTAGGCTTTGGCTTCTGTTTTAATATATCTGAAGTATTTAGTATTTATGTCGTTTACTAAAGAATAAACAGTTAACTTCTGTCTTTTGCTGGATAACTGAACGTCCTTATATACTTATTCTCGCACGATGAATACGAAATATATTTAGAAATATGTCTGTTGCGAATTCACTTGTTATTGTAATTTTATTTTTCGAATGTGAAATTCATGAAAATGTTTGTCACAAAAATTCTGCTAACAAAACTTTGCGAAGCCAAATTTAAATACAATACATATGTCTCAGCACCATTCGATCAATTGTTGATGGACAGCGCCAATCGGGCTAATTTCAAGCATTAATAATTTTCAAATTGTAAAATGAATAAACGACACATTCAAACTGCACACATCAAATTACTTATTTCATTAAATTTAATTGATAAGTAAGCAAATTTGGTTCAAAGTTAGCGCCTACTTGAGCATTTCTTGAGTATGATCTTCCCTGCCATAATAATATTAATCGATTTCGAAACATTAGAATCAGATCAGTTTCATCTTTAATTTTCCAACTTAAATTTCCAAAACTGATAAAGCAAAAGTACATTTTATCAATGCAAAAAGCTTAAATATGAAGGGAGATTTCGTTTCATAGCTTAAAAAACTAATGTTCGAAATTGATTTTATTGGTAAAACAACAAACGAATAATCGTTGAAATAGATATTTTGAACACCTTTCAACTAAGTTTTTGTAGTTGTCTCAGAAAAAAAAACCAATATCCAGAAAATTCATTTCAAAACAGACATGTTTTTCGCTTTCAAACGCAAATATCAGCATTTCGACATTCAAATCGTCTTTGCTGATCTCTTCGTAATGCTGATATTTGCGTATGAAAGTAAAAAAACATGTCTGTTCTGGAAATTTGCCTATGTATTTTTCTAGAAAATGGTTGTGTTTGTGAGACAATTACGAAGACTTATTTTAAATGTAAATCATCTGAAATGGAACGTGTTATTTTTTCATTGCAGGGTTGTCGAAAAAATACATTTGAATTGAGTTCAAAATTAAAATTTTGTTAATAATTTTTTCGCAATTCATATTCCATCTATTTAATATGTATAAATTACATTATTCGTGGGAAATAGATTTTTTGATATCGTACATCAAGCTTTAGTTTCGAATTCATTGGCAGTCTATTTTAAAGAAAACATACACTTTCTGTCCTTGGCATTTTCAATAATAAAAATTATTCTCAAATTTTAATTTTGAATTCAATTCGAAGCTATCTTTGGACATTAATGCAATGAAAAAATAGCACGTTCCATTTCATATGATTTACATTTCAAATAAGTCTTTGTAATTGTCTCACAAAAGAAACCATTCTCAAGAAAAATACAAAAATACAATTTAAAACAAACATGTTTTTCACAATCAAACGCAAATATCAGCATTGCGACATTCAGATCGTCTTTAATTAGAATTTTTAATATTCGATTCGAATCGAATTTGTATAAATGTTCAAAACATATTTACGTTTTGCTGTTTAATGGTGCAATTACAAAATTGCCACATGCATAATCAATGCAATCTGACCATTTGAGGTCTATACTAGACACAATCTTTCTTCAAAATCACGAAAGGGCACGAAAATCATGTAAAACCCCAAAATATGAGCAACCGAAATGCAGTGGTTGCATAGATATGGCAAATGAACATTTTCAGAGGTATATCTTGCCTCATTGTGTCATAGCTTAAAAACCAATAAGGATAGATAATAAAACAGAGACATGCATTGAAGAGATACTATTCAAACGTATCATTTTTTATATTAAGCTTGCCATGACAAGAGCAATGGCTCAAATAACAAAAAATGCGAACAATTTCATTTTAACAATTTAATTTTCAGAATGAAGTTTAAGCTATGATTCCTTCCGTACAATTTCGATCCGTATTTATAGGCATTTATTATTATCAATCATTTTGGAAATACAAGTGCGAAATCAGTGGGGTTTTTGTTCATGAACATTGAAAGAGACTTTTGAATCCAAAATTTTTCGAAAAATGACATTTCCTAAATGACAGCATAACAATAAAATGAATAACTGAAATAATGAAGCAAATTGGATAATAATCAAGTAATATTAAATAATGTTTTTTTTTTTGAATCAAATTGTGGATCAATACGTTTTCCAGCGCAATTATTCAAAACATTGCTGCGACGTTCTAATTTTAAATGTATCGGCCTCGATCGAAAAACATCTTCATGAATTTGTTGTTTGAAAAATAAAATTTCAATAACAAATGAATTCAAAACAGACTTATTCCAAAATATATTTCGCACTCTCACGGAAGTAAATTTCGGATCAATATCAATGTAGTGGCAGAGCATTACTTTACATGCCATTTTCAAATATTTAAGTAAAGTAATGATTGCACACACACCTGTATCGCTCTGTGTCCTTATATTCACATTACACGCATGTAAACTAGGCTCTATGTTTGTCATTTTCGCCGATGAATGTATGAATTAATGGCAAGTCTTATTCCCAATCTGGAAACTATTTTTTCTGGAATAATAAATAATAATTGATGATGATAGAAAAATATCCATCAATAACCAAATAAAAGTCTTCAAAGTTATTATGTATATTCAATTGAATTAAATTTGCGAACATAGAAACCACCAAAAAAGTGACAGACATACATAGCCTAATGGACATGCGTTCGATGCGTATATATAAACAATTGCGTGTGAACTCATTACTTTACCTACACATTCGAATACGGTAGGCAAAGTAATGCGTTGCTACTACATTGATATTGGTTTGCACTTTACTTGCGTGAGAGTATTCCTTGTACAAGAATGGGTATATAAGGATGTTGAGTTATTTAGCAGAAGTCAGAAATTAGTTAACTGTTTATTCTTTAGTAAACGACATAAATACTAAATACTTCAAATATCTTAAAATAGAAGTCAAAACAAGAAGATGAAATTATTTTTCTGGTTGTTTGCGATTTTGGTTGTTGTGCAGGTAGACATTTATCAGAAAAAAAAACTTTCCTAATATTCATTAAGTGATTTTGATCAATTTTGTTAAGGTGTTCGTTCCAATAGCCTCGGCTGGTGGTGGTGGTGGTAAAGAAGGGGAAACGTCAGGATGTTCAAGTTAATTAGTCAGATCAAAGTTTGAAATATGAATGAATCTAATGACAATGAAATTTCTTTGATCGAAAAAGCAGCAGACGAAGCAATGGAGCAAAAAGGGGAAAGATGAGAAAGCAAAGGGGGTTGTTGATCAGGTAGACATTTATCAATAACAAATTATCCTAAAGTTAATTACTCAATTTCGATCAATTTTGTTAAGGCACCCGATCCAATAGCGTCGGCTGCTGATGAAAAACAGAAAAAGCCAGGATTATTTGCCGACACGCGTGACAAGATCAGATCACGCTGTAAGCCAATAAGTGAAGAAACTCGCCGTTATTTGGAAAACGAGGTGAAGTTAAGAAAAGAATATGCCAAAAAAGAAGCCAACCTTAGGAAGGAACACGCCGAAATCGATAGGACGGAAGAGGGGAAAAAAATCAAAAAAGAGGTTAAAAGATATCTGAAAGTTATGAGAGAATACAGTGAAAATTACGTGGCTGAAAAACCCGAATCAAAAAATAAAATATACCCAACGGGGAATTGAAATAATAGAGAATTGGAATAATTTGAAGTAGGAATATTGGAATCTTTGAATTCTCAATAAAATATGAACTGCTGCGAAATTCAAATCTGTTACATTTGCTAATAAATTTTCTTTATTTCATTGCATTGTGTATGAAACAATTGTATTCTTTGTATTTTTCTTGTTCCCACTGTTAAAAGCTTGAACTAAATTATTGGAGCTTTTTTATTTCACCATATTGAAGACTACTGCTTGTGGAAAATTGACGATTCTGTGTCACTGACGAACCACTTAACGACTGAATTCGTGATTTTTCTAGAAGCTAATCAACATGATTGTCTTATCAAGAGCAAACCTTGAGAATAACATTGTCTATTTGGAAGTCTATAAATTTAGTGAATACGCGATCGATTGGCTTGATTTAAAAAATCTTTCGACTTCAATTGCATACCAAAAAAATTGTCATTGCCATCAAAAGAAATGTTATCAGCGTTTTGTGTTGCATTCAAACAGTCGTGACTATAGAAACGAACAAAAATTTTATTCATATCAAAATTGTGCAACATTTTTCGGATGAATGATATTGATTTAATATTTGCAGGATATCGTCCATTCCCGGCATTTCACCCAATTTCATCCAAAGTACGATTTCCTTCACAGTCAATGTCAAAGTCTCGCTGATTCCAATTCATTTGTTTGTTTTATTTATGTTCATGCAAAATGTCTCAAAATCGTTCACAACGAAACGCATATTATGTATGCATTAGATTCATATATCCATACATCATACAGCTATTATTCAGTTAATGAAGAAAACAGAGCTCATAAACTATGGATACCGGCATTTCCACAAATCAAATTGGTCCGGAGCTTTTTGTTTTTCTTTCATTGCAGTTAACCACTGGAATTGGATACGTTATTCATAGTTCAATTGAGTATTATGGATTTAAGCATTTTTATTTTGGGTAAATCATCGCCATCAGCATGGAATCACTTACACGGCATAAAGCTAACTCGAATAGTTCTAGGCTCTAGAACTACATTAGCTTTTTGACCAAATATTTTTGTACATTTTATTTATATCAGTCAAATATATACCGGTAACGCCATCTCTGATTAACATTCGAAAACTTCTCAATTCTCGATAAAAGTAAGAAAAATAAAAAAATAAAAAACCGTTTTTCCCCATACAAATGAATGTGCATATCCAATGAATGATTCATCATTAATTTCCATACAATAACATTACAAAGATCTGTTTGACAATGCAAAGTGGCATCCAATGTTGAATACAAGACACATTCAACGAAAACCAATCAGCAAATCAATCATTACAAAATAATAAATAGAATGCATTAAACATATTGATATGAATCAGTCAGAATGATTCCGTTGTCGATTGTCATTTAATTTCATTCACATGCCCGTTGACCTACACATACGTAAAGCGGTCCCGTGCTTATGAGCTTGTGATGTTTACAAATCGCGTAAATCGCGTGTCGTTCAAAATAAAAAAAAAAACAAAAAAAAATTCAAATGGCAACCATTCTAAATAGAGAAAGGGACATCCTGTATTACAGCAGATTTGCCGATGTATTGGATTTTTTTCTTCTCATATCACCTCATATTGTGTGTATATTGCGGTTGTTTGTTTGATGTACATATAAATATTCATATGTACGTGTGCCGATTCTATAAATATCCAATGGTCAATGTGAATTATGTTAAGCCTGCAACTATCGTTTCTGTTTTCTTCTTCTTCTTCTTCTTCCTTTTGATTTCATTTCTTTTATTTACCGTCTGCAAATTCGTGCTATTGACAATAGCTGTTGATTTTGAATCGGACAACGCAAAAATTTCATTCAATTCATTCGATGATCGTTGAATGAATTTTTGTTCTTTGATGAAAAATGTTACGCGTCCGTATACGGTGTATATATGCGTGAATGATTTGAATTTTTTATTTTCGGAATTTAAATTTAAATGGCTGGCTGGTCCGATATCATTATCACCATCAATATGCGTGCATATTGAAATATGCTGAATTCACAAAACGGGTTTTTCATTCGGCTGTGTAAACTGAATCAAATTATATCATATTCATTTTGTTTGCTTAGCGTATTGTTTGGTCGCGTCCTGTTGTCCGTTGTACGTAAACACAAACGATTTTTGCGAGGTACGAATGGTTTTGTGTCTGTAATTAGATTGAGGTGAATTCCTTTATCAAACCGACAAAAATGTGAAAAGAAATAAATATTTTATTAACGTAAAACACGCGCAAAGTGAATGTGACGAATACTAAAATTTGGCGAAAATTCGGCAAAAAAAGAGACAAATTGTATTGGGAATTTTTCATTTCTTGTTGTATTGTAGAAAAAAAAGAGCAATAGATCCAATAGTACACCACTACTATGTCAATTGCAACCGGAAAGAAAATCCATTCAAAATAATAACTGAAAAATAGCATTAAAAATAAAAAACAATTTGATACGAAAGAAAATTACACAATAGCCAAACGATTGCATCGATCGCATGTTTTCACAAATATTCAGATTATTCTATTTTGAATTATTATTATTGCTGTTTATTCATAAAATAAACAAAAATTCCGAAACGTTCTTTTTCTTTTCATCATTATCATCACACAAACAGATAAATTTGTATTGAAAACGACAGCAGCGAAAATGATATGCCATACCAATGCATATATAGTACACGAATCGGTCTGATGCTGTTTTTGGTGTCATAGTGCTGGTGTTCTATGTGTATGACAAACTGATGTCAAATTGCAAGTATTTTTTTTTTGTTGTTGTTGTAAATGTTGATAAGTGTGTGCACGGAGCACGGATCGCCTATGCTCATCTGCATATGTATGCGTTAATGTGAGTTTGTGCAAAGCAGCAAAGAGAAGAAGAAGAAGAAGAAGAAGAAGAAGAAGAAGAAGAAGGAGAAGAAGAAGAAAAAAATATAAAAAAAAAGAATTTCATAAAATAAAATATTGAATGAGATGAGGCAGTAACAGTGAACAGAAAACACAAAATCCTGAGAAGACGGAAGACGAAAGATCAAAAAAAAAGAAAAAGGAAAAAAAGAAAAATATTTAAAACAACGGAAAAACGCGA